>CM055404.1:101118873-101134582 GCA_029228625.1 Pseudolycoriella hygida | reverse complement strand
GAGTCGTTAGTGTGGGTCCAACTCACGCTACGCGAACCTACGCGATATTTTCGGGAATATTTCTTTAATGATGAGGTTTATTGTGCAGTGTTGTAGGGAAAAAAGAAGCGAACTTTTTTTTTCATGGAATTAATGTTCAGGTGCGCTCCTATGGGCTCTTGGTCTGTTCTAAGATCGGCCCTAGTACTATGTTTTTTTTTTTGCAAATTCGTGTGAAAAATGTTTTTTTTGGAGAATTGCGCTGTTGCGTTGCTTCGGACGGGTTTTCCAATATTGCCCTTTCGGCAATTTCCAACCCAATTTAATGTGTACATAATTTTATAGACTTATGAAATAAGGCAATATTTACTCAGATACGTTCAAGTCTTTCTGCAAAATCTTTTCTGTTTGCCACATCTATTCTGATGTGTACCGGCGCGGCGGTCCCTTGCATATGATTTTTAACTCGTCAAACAAAATCCTTACGGTTTTGGGTGCCCACTCTTTGTAATTTCTTACAATTCTTCTAATTACACTCGTACGAAGAACGAAGTTCTTCGAAAAGGGGTCTTATGCGTTTACCACGACGTTTGTAAGCAGTCGAATTTCGACCCAGGAGTAGGGGGGGAGCACCAATCATGGTCCTTAGATGACGAATCAGCAATAAAAAAAATGTTCGTCCGTCTGTCAACACGATAACTCGAGTAAAACTCAACCGATTTTCAAAAACTTTTTTTTCCCTGAAAGGTAATCAAAAAATTTTTCTTGGAATCGAATCTGGGCACTGCCGAGCTTGGGCCGTTCGAGTTGTTTTTGTCCATAACTCAAGTAAATCTTCTCCGATTTTTATAATTTTTTTTTGTTTGAAAGGACTGGGGATGCCTCACAACTTATGGAAGAAATTTTTTTGATTTTGAGCTTTTGGACTCAGTCAGGGGCCTAAAACTGTGTCTCTTCTAGGACCCATCGTGTTTTTTCTACATAGATCGGGTAAATATTATCCGATTTTCAAAAACTTTTTTTCCTGAAAGAATTTGAATTTGAGCAAAATCGGTTTCTTTCGAGGTTACGGTCAAAAAAGTGGTCAAAATCATGGTTTTTTGAAGGTTGGTGGAACTTTTTGACTTATATCTCTGCGAAATTAGAACGAAAATCGCTCTTCAAGGTTTTGAATAGAAGATGTGGACATCAGAAAATCACGAAGATTAAGTTGGCGAAAATACATTGAGTGGTTTGGGCTGTAGTGTCCTTAGTGTGGGCCAAACTTACGCTACGCGACCCTACTCGATATTTAGTGGTTTTTCATGAATATTTTCTAAATGATAAGGTTTTTTGTGCAGTGTTGTAAAGAAAAAAGAGGAAAACATTTTTGTCTATGGAAGCATGGATCAGAGGCCTCTCCTTAGTGCTCTAGGTCGGTTCTAAATTTTTTAAGGATTTGGAGAGGTTTTTAGCTCCTTGCTTCGTACGGGTTTTTCAATATTGCCCATTCGGCAATTTCCAGTCCTATTTGATGTGGACGTAATCACACATACTTAAGACCTTTTTGTAACATCTATTCTCTTTGCCACATCTATTCTGATACGTACGGGTCTCTGCATATATTTTTTCATCCCTTGCTCATCATGATCCAGTCGAATATTCCTCTACTGCAGATGATAAATTTTTTTTGTAATATTAAACATTTAGAGGGATGGGAGTTTTCATATGTTTATATATCAAAAGTGAGAACTTTTCCAGTTAATCAATCAATTTAAAGTTTCTGATCAAATGAACTAAAATGAGACTTTATAGTCGAATGAAAACTAAGCTTTTGGAAAAAGGCAATTCGTAACATTATACAATTTTATTAATTCGTGGATAATCAAGTGAGCTATCTCCCAGTTATGCTTTATTGGAGCATTTACGTCTCGTGTCTATAGCTGTCTATATGCTGGAGACAATGCAGCTGGCAAAGGTTCCGCACAAGTTCGTTTCTGCCACTTAACAATTATCCACTGGCGGTATGGACGGTCTGCACTCTCTTTGAAAATTCCCCTCGTTCACATCACGAATAACTTAAGACTATACAGCTTTTAACTCTATGACCTATTCGATCGTAACAGTTTACGAAAAACTAATTTAAAATTTAAAACATCGTTTAAGTCCACAACATGTCCTTTTGCGTCGCAACGTATCGTCTCCATTTTATGCATTATTTTAATTATGCAACTGTTCCACGTGGCTGTTTAGCATGACATAAAATGTCGCATGGACCATTAAATAAATTCAATTTGTTGGCGCATAAAATCTCAAAATAAAACTTTATATTTCGGTAGTAAAATGCTCCGTTTTTCATCTACTCATTCTAAAAGCTATTATGTTCACCTGATGGTAACATCATATCGTTACATTTTTCAAAACTTTTATTTGGAATTAAAATCTACGTTGTAAACGAACGCTAATTGCGTTGCTCTATTCAGTTAAACATTTCGCATGAGACCAGTTTCCGCGAAGGATGAAGAAACATCAATTGAATACATTTTTATTACATGTATGAAATTTCACCTTCCAAATGAATTCATTTCAGTTTTGATCTAGAGAGAAAGCAATTACATTACATATTTGTATGGATCGAATGTACTGAATCAACCAAGCATAAATTACATAAAACATATTAATTCAAAGCTGTTGATAGATATTGTTGTTGTTTTCCATGATTTTCGTCTATTTTATAACAGAATTTGCTTTGTTCATTCGATTTAAAAAGCCAGAAATTCAATCAATTTCCATGAGAAGTTTTCAAAGAAATTAGTAGATACATTGATATAATCACGCAACAGAAAGCTGTATCTACGTAAAAAATTGAATACGACTGACGTGATATGTTTTTATAGGATTTGGTGCTGGTATTTCCCCCGCACCAACATCACCTACAAAACGACCACTGAGTCCGGATCATCCAAATCCTGCGCTACCAATAACAGAAACACCGAGCCCAGCAATGGGAAAAATTGGATTGGCTTTACGAACTTTGTTAGTTACAGATAATTCAAGTTGTTTAAAGGATAGAAAGGTAAATTATATATTTTTAACAGTTTTCAGTTAAAAGTTATAATTATGGCACTGAAAACTCTATAGAAGTAACTAAAAATCGGATTATTCTACAACCGCGACGTGACACAAATTCAATTTAAATTAATTTCATTTTATTTTGTATGCGGTTAACCAAAATTAAAACGTATACGATTTTGTGGATTTTCTTTGTTTCTCTCAATCATTTTGTATGCGAGAAACACACATAATCCACAAAAAACAATAGTAGATTACAGTGGGGGGTGCGGAAGTAAGTCATTACATGAGTGATCAATTTTGTGAAATGAGCCGAACTCAGGAGGGTGTTTTTAAGCAAAAAGCTTTGAAAACTGTTTTTTTACCAGCGTTGAGTTTGTATCCCGAGCCGAAGGCGAGGTATACAACTGCACGAGTCAAAAAACAGTTTTTAAAGCGAGTTGCTTAAAAATACACGAATGAGTTTGCGAGTGTCACGAAATGATCCAGAATGGATGACTTACTACGCACCCCACTGTATGCTGTTTTAATCGGTGTCCCATCCGAAAACGCGTCATTACATGCAGACATATATGTAATGAGAAGTCTCCGGTGGGGGCCCTAACATACATGTAATGAACAATTTCCGTGGGGTGCACATATCCATGTAATGATAAGTTTTCGGTGGGACATCGATTAAAATCGCATACCTTTGTTATTTGGTTGATTGTTCTTATGTATATGTAATATGTAAAAATTAGAGTGATTCGCGATAATTTTGGTGCAATGACGAGTGGAATTGCAGAATTTGAACTGGTCTTTGCGATTTTTCACTATTTATCTCTTCTGAAACCCGTAAGCCGCTTCTGATCAAGACGGCTAATTAGAAAGTTTTTGACGAGGATTTATTTAGAATCGCTTTAGCGATGCCCCCTACTTACCATTTTTTGAACCACACAAATTTTTATGGAGATCACTTTTTTCAATTCTGAGAAACACCCTTCAGAAGGGATTTTCGCGCTACCGCCACTCTAAAATGGCTATTCCTTTTGATTTCAGGGGTTTTACCTTTTTGGAACCGCACGAAGTACAAAGGTCCTATAAATTTACTACAAACAATTTTATTGTAACATGAGGTAGATCGAGGTGGGAGGAAGGGGGGGATGCGTCTATTATCGTCTATAGATGACGAATGAGCAATAAAAAAATGTCAGTCTGTCTGTCCGTCTCAAATTTTTTTCCCAAACGGCTCAACCGATCAGCCTAAACTTTTTTTCCTGAAAGACACATGCCTCCCATGATTCAACTTGAAAGATGATCAAAATCGGTCAAGTAGTTTCGAAGAAGTGGAGGCCGGACTTGGATTTTCGAGAGTCGGTGAAACTTGTTCGTGAATATCTCAGCACGGGAATTGTTCATTTTGGTGTCAAATGAAAGCATTTCATGTCACAAACTGGGAAAAATAATTTTAGTAAAAATCGGGTCAGTGGTCTAGGCACAGGGACCGGTGGAATGGAGTAAATTGAGTATCTTGGCGATACGAAAGCAGACGGTCTTTCGTCTATATTTGCTTAACTATGCAATATGGAGATTTAGTGTTAAGGGCAAAGTTGAAGAGAATAAAATTTTAGAGAACCCGCGTCTCAGGGTTTTAAGGAAACATTTGGACGGAATGACACATATCTCTAGAGCTATGAAAGTTAGAAAGTTGCTTCCAAAGCCAGAGTTGTAGAGATTCAAATTTTAGAGAACACGTGTCTCAGGGTTTTGGGGAAATATGGCCCAATCCTTGGGATATGGCCACTTCTAGAATTGGGAGACCTGATAGGAACCCGGGTGAGGAGGAATTTAAATTAGAGGGATTGTCACGAAAGATCAGCAAACTGTAGGCAAGAAAATGCGCAGGGTAGACGAAATTAGATAAAAACTTATTGAGAATAACGTGCCATGTGCGAGTGAATGTCTTTGTAAAATTTTTTATTTAGCCATGAACCCGCTGACTGGAGCTTTGGTGTTATTGCTCCGATCTTTAGGAATGGTAACTGTGCAGTTTGTAGCAACTACAGAGGCATTTCGGCAAATCTCGGAAAGAGGCATGGAGCTTGCAGTTGAAATGGGGAGCAGTTGTAACAAGTTTCTGAGCTTTAATATTTATGAAGCATTTTTTCAAAGGATGGCATGTTAGTGTTAGGGAATTTGAAGAAAGTAGGAATGGAGAAGGGTGGTCTATGGTCACCTGGTTGCAGCGTTAAAGCCCACACCGAGAAGTATAAACTGTCTATAAAGTTTGATGATGATGATCGTTGGTTACCAGCTACGCTGTGAAGCCAATTTCATACAGTTTTCAACCAAATTTTAATCTTGCCAGCCGCCGCGCCGTTAGTACGACTTAGCTTACTTTTTGTTTTCCATTAGTCTCTAGACTCCTCCCAGACCCGCTTTGAGTGTCTGTTTCCATATTATTTCTGTTTATTTCCAAACTATTACTTCTCAATAGCTAAATAGAGTCATTGTTTTTCACCTTGTGGTTGAGCTACTTTTTTGAGATTGCTTTTTTTCAACGAACTCCTCCTTAGAAGAAGGTCTGCATTTTCAGCCAGGACACTTGGTGCCAAAAATTTGAAAATGCCAAAATTTATTAAGTAGCGAGTACATTACGTTGTATAAGTTTATAATTCGACACATGGCTGCGTACTTTGGTCCCTTACCCAGTAATATAGAAGGCAGCCTGGTGCTAAGCATCTGTCTTCACCAAAGTGTAAACATTAGTGATATCTAAACGTCATATTGGCGATTTGCAACGAAGGGTGCGACACGTGTCGGAAAAAAATCGATCATACTTATGTCCGACTTTACACGTAGAAAGTAGCGACATGAATGAGTAGTGAGCGCTATTTCAACATACTTATGTCCGACTTTCTACATAGAAAGTAGTGTCATCTGTTTAGTGTGAAAATCGCGAATAAGTTTCAACGCGGCACTATGCTACATCCTCGGGTTAAGACTTTTTATTTGCAGAAGGCAGCAGCATCCTGGTGCCGAATTGAAACTTATGTGACGTATACAACTCACTTGGTCTGACAAGGTTTTACCGACGAAATGTAAAACCTTGTCAGACAAAGGCAGTCTGGTGGTGAAATTCTGTCAACGCCCATCTTAAGAAGGAGCGAGGTTTTTAGTTAGTAACACGATCGAAGTCGGCACCAGGCTGCGTATTTGGGATCCTTAAGCTGGGAATAAATAAAGCAGCATGGTGCTGAAAATCTTTTTTCGCCAAATTGTAGTTTAGACGTCACATAAGTTATGCATTCAAAAAGTTTTAACACGAGGACGCAGCCTAGTGCCGAGTTGAAACTTATACGACGTATTGATATCACTTTTGTGAAGACAGATACTTTGCACCAGGCTTCCTTCTATATTCCCAGGTCAGTGACTAAAGTACGCAGCCAGGTGTTGAATTAAAAACTTATACAACTTATACAAATTTTTGGCACCAAGTGTCCTGGCTGAAAGCGCAGATCTATCTTCTAACGAGGAGTTTGTTGAAAAACCTAAGCAATCTCGAAAGAGTAGCTCAACTATAAGATGAAAAACAATTTAGCTATTGAGGTACTTTTTTGAAATTAACAATTTTTTTAACAAAAGCTTCGCTGGAAAAACATCGTTTTTATCAGGCTGTGAAACTTGTGCAAAATATGCAATAGTATTTACAACGAACGCAGAGTTAAAAACAAATCAACAAATATATCAATCAATTTTTGAAGCAAACAAGTCAAACTATTACTTCCACTAGTATTACCTCATGCATAGCTAATCCATCAAAATGACACAGAAAATATCTTTGAAAAATATAGTGTATTTATTTGCAGTTCACTTAATTCACTGTTTTAACATTCATGTATAACATACCGCACCAGAGTTACCATGAAAATCCATCTCGTATAACATGTCCACACCCCATAAATAATTTTCTTTTTAATCCTCGTTTACGAACATACTATCAAACGAACAACATTTTACACGGCTGTGTAAACTCAACCTTCAGTGTAGTTTGATATCATCAATCTATTTTCACCTTCCATGTCTCGAACTGTTCGCTGGGTCACGAGCATCTAATTTATTCATTTTCATTACGTTTATTACAACGTGATTAAACAAACATATGTACGAAATGTACACTCACGTCCTTGTTATTTTGTTAGAAGTTGTTTTTCTTTTTGTCTTGCAGAGGAGTAAAAAAATCTATTTTAATTTTCATAATTTTCAGTGCCGAAAACACTAATCTTTGTGATTCTATTTTTTCCCTTTTTCTTTTCCGTTTTTTTTTCACCACCACAAAGGTTTCGGGAAAATTAATCAGAAAATGTGCCCTCGGCACAGAGCTGGTTGATTGGTTGTTAAATCTATCAGCTATTGTGCATACTCGTGCCCAAACTGCTGGAATGTGGCAGGCTTTGTTGGAAGAAGGCGTCTTATCACATGGTACGAAAAATATTTATTTAATTTGTTGGATCTTTTCGTAATAAAAATAAATTTTTTACGTTCTTGTGCTGCAGTGAATAAGGAGCAACCATTCAAAGACAAATGCTTTCTGTATCGCTTTAAAGTGGATGAAGATGGTACAAGTGGCGGACCACCGCAAGCAGACGATGTTAATGCGGCTAATGAACATGTTAGAGAATCATTAAGTACATTATTACATAGGGGACCAGATGCTACATTGCGAATGATTTTACGGAAACCGTAAGTCTTATTGAAATTGTATTTTTTGTGTGATGTGTGTTTCGTGTCGGTGTATGTATTTTATGTGTCTGAACAACACAAGACCCTATTCAATAATGTATTCAGTTTCCATTTACAAACTGCTGCCGTAAATGTGTGAGCGCCAGCCATTTCTATTTAAGTTGTAAATACACTGAGTTAACAACATGGCGCTGATTCCAAGTTTAACATATCTTTCCTTTAAGTTTTGAGAGCTTTACACTTAAGAGAAGGATTTCGATTTTGTTTTGACATAGTTACCTTCAATAAATTTGTCTTTTACTTGCCGCCCGGGATACGAACAAGAAAATGTTTCCATGAGAATTTTTCTTGCTTATTCAAGACACACAGGAAACAAGAATACTTAAATGAGAGTTAGAAGTTGGGCGTCAAAAATTAATAAAAATCACAAATGAGAAGATCCATTGTTCTCTATCTGTGAGAGACCAACTTTCGTAGCGTGTATAGGCGAATCGCGACGTCTAGAACCGGGCTGTAGGAAAATCGTCTGAAGTTTACTTCCGATTACCTAAGAGTGACCTTGAGATTCCGTTTCGTCCCGCTAGTCACAAATGCTTACTGGTTCTATTCCTAAAATTTCCCAGGAAATTTTTGGATGAACAGAACACTGGGGGACTCGTCAGGGACGTCAGTGTCGAAAGCTTTGTGACTAAGTGCTTTCTACGGATTGGGTGGAATCTAATGCAGGGTCAAAAAGGGGGGAATGTATGTAGCATGCGTATCACCATGAGAATAAGGACACACAAAAAAATGGAATCGGATTGAATGGCGAAGCAAACTATAAGATTGGATTTTCGTTGCGTGAGGAGAATGTTGACATACTTCTATCGAAAAGCTTTTCACTTTTTTCAAAATGTTTTCATATAATTAAAACGCACCTTTGTCTTCATCCTGTCACGTGCGGGAATTCAATTCGTTTGTTAGTGATCCAGTCCAGATTCAGTTATAAGGGAAAGAAACTCCGAAAAAAGGCGAAAAATCTTGTAATCAAAATTGTGTTTGATAAACAAAAAGAAAGCGATATGAAAATTAGTATTATCGAAGCACGTTGCGATTGAAATTTCATTCAACGTAGACTTTAGCCTAAATTCAATTCAAACTTGTCCTCGAATTGGATGATGTCCTTTACGCAGTAGTGGTGATTGCTTCGCGAAAAATGTTTGTGCATTTCAGTTTGTTCGTTACGTAGATGGTGCAAAATTGTTCGTTCAACATCTGAGCTTTCCGTATTGAGTCGAATACTAAAGTCGCAGCCGTTACATTGTACGGTGAAAATTGAATTGATTTTCATTTCGGAATGTCTTTTGTCTTTCACGTTGAAGATTATTTGGTTGGCGTTGTTCTTGATAATCTTTAGTGCTATCTTGATGCACCGAAATCTTAGCTTTAGATGATATGATAAGTTTGGGCGTAATAGTGTTTTTTGCATTTTAGTTTCCTTGTGGGACATGTAATAAGTTTATTTGATGGGCATTGAGAATGTCCGGAACCGTATGTATTCAGTAATTGGATTGGATTGAAATCAGTGGAGCCGACAGAGGAATAGACGGTAAGGGTTCCAAGGCGTTGCTGTGCAGTGTGAATTCTTTCATCTATGAATTTGTTTGGGTAATTGCTCCTTCGCAGAGATGAACGGATGTTCCGTATAACTTCTCAATGTATAATGTAAAACTCTTGGGATTTTTAACAGACTTTTCATACTTAAAGAAGTTTTCCGAGTTCTATTTTGAAGTCATGCTAACAAACATTATGTAGGTCTTTCTGGCTTACTCATTTATAGACCTGTTATGGACCAATTAGCTTTCAGTTGTCTTACAACTTGCTTTGGAGGCACTACTTTAGGTTAGGAAACGGTAGCTATTTTGTTTCAAAGTTATTTTTACACCGTTGAATGAATGAGTTTTTCCCAGAGTCCCCATCTGACTCACTCTGCCAATTTTGTACAATATGTTATTGCGTTGAAAGGAGGCGTTTTCAAATATATTGGATGTGTCGCTAATAATAGCGCTGATTACAGTCAAATCTACCATAATAACGTCATTACATTGTGTGGAACGTTGTATGGAAGGAAAGTTTCTGTTGTAGAGATTACGCATGGCGCATATGACAGACAGATTAAATCAGTGTTATGTTGGGTGCTATGGAAATAACTCATTAATTCGGAAACAGTTTTGTACAAAACTCAGATAGTAAGTTGAGTATAACTTCCCAACTACCAATGCAATAAGTGAGATTATTAAACACATTTTTTTAAGGAGAGATCAAGTTTTCTCTTTATTGAAACTGATCATTTCTCGCCAACCATCAATTTTATTCTGAAATATCTTAACCTAAACATTTATAATTTTAAAGCCCTCATCTAGATTTATAATTTTCTTCTGTATGCACGCTACTACGTCCAGCTATAACTCTGATGCACTAAGTATACGCGCGTTTGCCGTATAGACATCATCAGTTCTTTACGGTTCTCGTGGTTGACTTTGTACTACCATCTCTTTTTCTTACACCTGAAAGTATATTGCGCATGAAACTCTGGACTTCGTGCCGTGGTGCTGAGTGATATTCGTCGCCTTAGGCTCGGAACAGGTTCAGGTTGACCTGTTTAAATTCAGATTAACCTGAACCCGACTATCTCCATTCAGGTTCAACGTGAATAAACTGTAATCATAATAACCTGGAATCAAACCTGATTTGACCTGATTTGAATAATCGCACAAAATATAGTCTGTTGGAATCAAAACTTGGTCTTTTCCATCTGTCAAAGTGACGGCAAACGAAAAAAAATTTAAAATTTTATATTTTCTCAATTCTGATGCTAAAATAAACGGAGTGACTAATCGCCACCGGATGCAAATAGCCACACAACACAGTGTGTGCTAATCGCCACCGGATGCGATTAGCCAAACAACACAGTGATTAGGATCGACACCAACATATTCGCGATTTCCACGTTTTACGAATAAGTATGTTCATTGTTCAAATTTTGCACACAACAAAACGTAAAAATGCATGTTCGAAAGCTCTTCGCTACGCGTCGTACCCTTTGTTGCAAATCGACAATAATGACACGACATATTTATTCGGTTGCGTTTAGTTATTATTTGAATTAAACATTCAATAAAACAATGCGATAAAAGTTGATCGGACTTGAAGAGCGATATCTCTTGGTTTATAAATCAGAACAGAAACCCTTTTAAAAAGTAGGATGTGGTGTGGAGCCAATCCTTTTTCCAAAACGCGTAACGCAGCACAAAGTTTAAGCGTCACCCCAATTGATATTAGTCATTTCGGAAGAACGAACAAGGACTTGCGTCACTAACCTACATCTTCGGATCTAGTGTACCGACTTTTTCGATCAAAAAGTCTATTTCGATCAGAATAATCAGAAAAATCTAATACTTGCTGTACATGATCCTTCCCTTCAGTAACGGCAAACAATTTCTCAAATGAATGAATTGTCTGAAATGTCTGAATCAAATTTTTAAATCATTAATACAGCCACAGCTTCTGTTGGTACGATCATTCATATGCTATTAATATTCGAATGCCACATTTATGATTATTTTTCGCCACTTTTCAACAGAATTTATCCAAAGTAGCATACGCTAAGAATAAAGCGAAGTACATACAACATAAGGTCTCTTGAGGCCAAAATTGTTGGGATCGGGATATTTTTGGGAGAACTCCGAAACAAGATTCTCAAAAATGTATATCTCTACTGCTTTGCCTTAGGAAGCAGCTTTCCAACTGCCATAGTTCTAGAAATATGACTCATCCTTCCTATTACTAGAAGTGACTAAACCGTAAGATTGGGATATTTTTCCTGATACACGTGTTCGCTAAATTTTAACTCTCTACATCTTCCAAGCAAGTCTCTGTACTTAACTAATAAATATTTTACGGCGTATTAAATGCCCGCCGCATGCGCGGCAGAGCCCCCTACGCTTTAAAACAGACTTTTATAACAAGAGTTAACATTTGATGAACTCTACAATCATTTTATAGACACTTTCGTTGACTTCTCTATTGTCAACACAACATTCAACTTATTTATCGATCCTCTAATAAAAATTCATCAAAATGAAATAAACGAATTAGACTTTAGAAATATACAAATCCCAACAAAAACCTCTTAAAAGGTAAAGTGTGACGCAGTCCCTAATGTCCACTTCCAAAATTAATGATATCAGTGGAGGTGACGCTTACGCTGAAAATACGCGAGAAATGACGATGCAAAAAAAAACATTTTAAAAAATTCAAATGTTTGAAATTGCGTCACAAATGCCAGAGCCATCAACAGAGCCTAACAAAAATCCAAGATGGCGTCACTTTGGCAGATTTCTGAAAATCCCAAAAATTTCTCCCGATCAAACTATAACATTCCCTAAGAAACCAACTTAGTAGTGTCATTCCGAAGCTAAAATTCGAAAACCAAAAAAAACCTAATTTATTGCTTGGGAAAATTCAAGATGGCGCCGGTTTGACTGCTGGCAGCCATTTTCTTAAGATCCCAAAAAATTCTCCTGACCAAACTCTATAACTTTCCCGAAGAAACCAACTCTCTAGCTATTGTCACTCTGGAGCTAAAATTCGAAAACTCCGAGCATTACCTAAAAAACCCTCAAAATTGACCAATTTTCCACATGCCACGGCTTTTCCAGAATTTTCCCGGAAAAGCGGCATATGAAATTTTCATTTGAGGGCGAGACTGACGTTCCCTGAAAATTTCAGGAAGATCGGCTGACTGGTTCTCGAGATCGAAAATTATTAATAGATAGATAGATAGTAACCGACAGATCAGAAAAAAAGTTTCCATAATGATGAGAACAATAGAAAAATTATTTCTCCATACAAAAATGTCATTTTCAAACCTCGATATCTCAGCCAATTTTCATTCGATTTTGATGAATGAGGGCTTGTTTGAAAGCTGCTGCGACGTAGTTTTTTTTTAAATAATTTGGAGGGGGAGGGGGCGAGGGGGAAAAACTCAAAAGTTAGCCTGTATATGGCTCCTTGTCCCAAAGGTTTTTGTATGGAGTTTTTTTGGGTTTGTGGACGTTTTTTTTTGAGGTGTGGGGACTGCGTCACGCCCTCCGCTACCGCTCCGGGCATGATTTTGACATAGAAATATATTTCGTTATGTATATGAGAATATGAATGTATGAAGAGATTAGCCAGGCGCGCGCCAAATTTATTTCCGGTTGCCGATGTCGATTAGCATTCACTGTGTTGTATGGCTATTCGGATCCGGTGACGATTAGCATACACTGTGTTCTGTGGATAATTGACACCGGAATCGAATAGCATACACTGTGTTGTGTGGTTAATCGTATCCGGTGGCGATTAGCAACAGTTGCGCGGATGATGCTAATCGAAACCGGATGCGAATAGCATCGGTCTAAAATAAAATCGAGGGAAAAAATGATTATCTCACTATTTCAAAAAATGTTTTTCGTTTCACTTTGATAGATGGACCTACTTTTGACCCCAACAGTCTCACAGCCAAGGAAACCTGAAGTGATTTTGTAATTTCGTAACATCTCTCTGATCACATCCTTAAAACAATAAGAACAAAGAGAATTAAAAGTTTCGCTTTGAGTAACGGACCACATAATACCCTCCTAAACAACAAATAAGAAGACGTCACACTATTTTTCCCTCCGTCACGCAAAAACAGTCAAATTTGACGTCACGTTTTGTTTAGACACCCTTCCCACCCAAGAGCGCGGCGTAATATGTGGCTGACGTCGGTCGTAAGTTGAAATCACAATTGCGTTCATAGAAATCCTCGAGCGTGTTCGTACTCTGAAAACATCAGGTCGTTTTACTTTTAATTTGTTTGTTTTCAATAAAATTTCATTAAAACTTCAAAATATTTACTATTTTTCGCTAGTGAAATATTCTTGTGTTTTTCGAAATGAATGCAAGGTCCCACCTAAACGTAGAAAGTAGTCTTAAAATTATCAACACTTTCGTCCCTGACGAGTCCCCCGATGTGTTTCTTTCGGCATAAAATTCATTGGAATTTTGCTTAACTGAATTAGTGAATATTGAGACTAGCGGGACGAAACGGAGCCTTTAGGTAACTTGAGGGTAAATGCGACATGACTAGAACTATTTTGTTTTTTCGTTACATTTTTCGCGTTTTTTCAATTTGACATTTAGTTTGGTATTTAAAATTTATTATTTTCAGCTATATTTTTTGAAAAATTTTAACAAATCAAGTCGATGAGTGAAGTGAAGTGAGAATTATGAGTGTATTTCATCCCCTCATTATAGTTCTTGAATAAACAACTGTTGCATTATGAGACATTAGTTTAATGCAATTCAGGTCGAAAGTGATCAGGTTCAGGTTGAACCTGAAACTAAAGATCCAGGCTCAAGTCAGTTCAGGTTGAACCTGAACTTGACCTGAATTAGGTTTGCTCTTACAAGGTTCAGGTCGGCTCAAACCCGACCTGTTCCGAGCCTTATCGCCTATAAGTACTTTATTCTGACTGGTGTACTATTACATTAATGTACTAACACCTTTTTTGTCCCTCGTTGTTTCAATATCAAAATCATAGCATGATATTTTTTTTTTGCTGCTGTGTCAGCGATTTCGAAGTACGAACTTACAACACAATAATTCAATGTGAGTCCACAGTTTAATATACTGCGCTACTGGGTCGTCATTACACACATTAAAAAGAAAGAACCACAGATCCTTAACAAGGAAAACTGTTCATCATTTATAGCTAGCACCATTAATTATTGCCTGACTAACAAGGCGCACTATTCTCTACTGAAACACCATCACGTGGGAATTGGGAAATGTAATTTTCCACACAGCGCATCGTCGTTTATACATTTAGACCAATTTTTTTTATAATTGAAATGTATTTATGCAAATAGGTACATCAATTTAAATTACGATTCATGTTTTAATTAAAAAACATTAAAATATAGATAGAAAAATAATATCAACTCGCTTCTGAAATTATACTGACGCACGAGGCGCTTCGTTTGCTCAAGTTTGCATCATTTGTTCAACGGCACAACATACAAAAATGTTTTCGTAATTTGACTTTACAGCTGTTTTTTCGCTATTTAATGTTTACCTTTGAAAACAGCAAAAGATAAGTTTCTAAATAAATGTGAATTGCAGAAAAAAAGTTCATATTAATTTGTTAAGTTTTGGAATATGGGGCATTTTAAGTCATGGAGAGTTCGAACGACTTTTTTTAGAATCGCCAATGAAAGAAGTAATATTTACCCATTAATAGGTGATATGTTGTCATTAGTGGGTTCAAAATACAAGGTATTTTACTTACATGTTTTAGTCTATCGGAATTGTGGGCAAATTTTCTTCAGTTTTTCTTGTTCTAGCGTCGAAATTTCATTAAAACATAAGCTATGGAGACTCGTACGATTCCGTATACGTCCGTTGCAAGGAAAATCGATGATCTAAATCAGTCGACCTGGGACCAGCTCCAAGGAGAGGCCTTGCACATAGCTTTAGCTGATACCCCTCCCAACCATCTAATCAATCCCACATCTAACCTCAAGTAGGCCACGAAATATTGTGTACGGTCAGTCAGGTCTAGATATGTCTACTCTCTGCGAAGTACGTATCCAATCAAATTTGGATCCAGGAGATAGTGCATTTTTTGTTTGGTGGTCTAAATCAGAGGAATCTGCAAAAATTACATTGATTTCGTTTTGTTTCAATAGATTTTTGCAGTTGCTTTTATCCAATTTTATTATATTAATATTATATTTGGACCCGTACCAAATACAAGAGGTCCTATACGTTTACTACAAACAATTTTATTGTAACATGGGGTAGATCGAGGTGGGAGTGGGGGGGATGCATCTATTATCGTCTAGAGATGACGAATCAGCAATAAAAAAAATGTCCGTCCGTCTGTCCGTCCGT
>CM055404.1:101080688-101118373 GCA_029228625.1 Pseudolycoriella hygida | reverse complement strand
ACATCTTCATTCGAGGTTTCCAGGAAGAAATTTTTTGAGGTTTGGGAACAGATGGAAGTCAGAGGGAGCCAGATCTGGTGAATAGGGTGAATGTTCCAACAATTCGTACTTCAATTCGGTCAATTTTGAGCCCGTCAAAGCACATTTGTGAGCTGGTGCATTATCATGATGAAAGATGATTTTTTTCTTCGCTAAGCCAGGTCTTTTCTCACGAATTTTGACATCCGGCTGATCCAAAAGTGAACAATAATATTCTCCTGTTACTGTTTTACTGGATTGCAAGTAATTAATCAACGAAACTACTTTTGCATCCCAAAAAACTGATGCCATAACCTTATTAGACGATTTTGATCGTCTCACCTGCTTCGGAGCTGAACAGCCGGGATCAGTCCACTCAACTGTTTGTTGTCGCATTTCTGGAGTATAGTGGTGAACTCAAGTTTCATCCATAGTTATGAATCGACGTACAAAATCGGCTTTATCCTTTTGAAAACGATCCAAATGTTGTTGAGAATGCGTTTTTGATCCAAAGTTAGCGAATGCGGCACCCGTCTTGTCAACACCTTTCTCAGACCCAATTCGTTCTTCAAAATGTAAAGCACTCGTTCAGTTGAGATGCCCATAGCAACAGCAATTTCCTGCTTGGTCAATCGTCTGTAATCAATAACCATATCATGGATTTAATCGACGATTTCTTCAGCGGTAGCAGTTTTTGGACGTCCGGAACGTGGATCATCTTCCACACTTGTATGACCACGTTGAAACTATAGAGCCCATTTACAAATTTACAAACCATTGTTTTTGAAGGAGCAGTATCGCCTAACACATTTACCACCTCACTATGAATTTCCATAGCATTTAAACCTTTTTTACAAAGAATTTTATTACAGCACGATGTTCAATTTTTTCCATTATGAAAATATACCAAAACAGATCTAACAGATCAGCTGTCTACACAAAACTTTTCGATGAATCAACCTGATATTTTGAGTGCATTCATATGAAATATGAATAAGTTTAATACAGTTATAAATTTAATTCTGCTAATGGATTAAGGGTGGCGCTTCGCGAACTTTTCAACCCACCTAGTAGTTAAGGAAATATAGACAAAAAACTGTTTTCCATTGGTCCCAGTGCCCAGACCCCTGACCATATTCCCATAAAAAATTTTCCCAGATTTGCGACATCAAATGCTTTCATTTGACACCAAAATAAGGAATTTCCGTGCTATACTCGCTGAGATATTTGCGAACAAGTTTTATCGTCCCTCGAAAATTTCATGCCCGACCTCCGCTTCTTCGACCATATCTCCGGAACTACTTGGCCGATTTTGCTCATTTTCGAACTCGAATCAAAACTCGGAAAAAAGTTTAGGCTGATCGGTTGAGCCGTTTGGAAAAAAAAGTGGAGACGGACGGACGGACAGACGGACATTTTTTATTACTGATTCGTCATCTCTAGACGATAATAGATGCACCTCCCAACTCCCACCTCGATCTACCCTAAAATTGATTGTAGTAAACGAATAGGACCTTTGTACTTCGTACGGGTCCAAATATTCAGTGAGAAATCATTCTTAATAAAATGAACTAACTTTATACCTTTGGTTAGAAGTTTGTTGATTTGTTCTGCAAAAGGGCAACAAATTTAGTTTCAAGGTACATCCATCAATACAACGTGTACAACTTTATACACGTGAACGAAATTGCAATCAGAAATAAATTACATTCGCACAAATCAAAATTTGTGTAATTCTAACTTTCTCAAGATAAATTCAAAAGCAAATGCGACTTCCTGTGTTTAATTGCGGATTTACTTGTAAACTTCGACTAACTGCAAAACCTGGATAAAATATCTTGTGTTGTACATAAAAATGAGCTTGTCGTAAACATTTTACGAGTTATCTTTGAAAGAAAATCCTTGCTCAAATAATTTTATTTTCTGAAAATTGAAATTGAATTATACGTGCACAATGGAGGTAATAAAAGTAAATCTATCTACCCTAGAAATCAGTTATTCTCTGGTAAGAAAATAATTATTTGATTGTGGTGCTGTGGGAATTTCCAAAATTAAACAATGTTATGGAAAGAAGCATATTGGTATGGTCTTACCTGAAAACTTATGGTTGTTGGGTAATGTCGTTATTGCAAGTGTAATAACATTAGAAAACGCTACACGGTTGTTAAGCTTTTGCTATATTATACTATGCATTACGAGGATATAAGGAGTGATTTTTAAAAAGTTAATATATATGGATAAAAGTTCATGGCACTGGCTAAATGTCTTTCAAGCTAGAAACAGTACAAAATCCTTTTGAAAAGGTTGTAAGCAAACGGCGCTGTGTAATTTGTTGACATGTGCATACTAGGATAGGATAAAGCGGGTAGGAACACTGATAGATTATTCCTGGCACCTAGACCGCCAATTGGCCTGTTGTGCATTCCCACAGATTGTAGAGGTTATCCCATTTAATTCGATTAAGGTAGTCTAGTTTGGTTAGGTGGTTCTTGATCGTTTTTAGATTCACTGTGAATGATCCAAAGAACGTTGCTCGAGCCATAATAAAGGCGGGACAATTACAGAGAAGATGTTCGGCTGTAAACCAAGACAAGCGATTATCTGTTGGAATAGCTGAGTTGCTTGTCCAATCGCTCCGGTTGGGAAGGCTAATCGCAAGTGATTTTTCAAATGTATAAATAGGAGTTATAGATTCACACGGCATTTCAAATTCAGGAGACATTTTTATCATTTTCCTCCAAATTTTTGAATGATTATTCGGGCATATTATGAGCGAGTTTGCTAATTTTATTCTTAAAGCTGAGGACTGTGCTTCCGCTTCAATGAATATGTGCAACGGTACGAAATTGATTAGGGCTTCAAGAGTTGCTGTTGGTGCCGTTCTCATGCCATTTATTCTGTGAGCTCTGCAGGCTTTCAATACTGCCGTGAAAATGACATTGTTAAAAGCGCCATCAATATCAATGAAACATCCTAGCACTTCACAATTGTGAGTAAAAGCTTTATCAATTTTACAGATCATTTGGTGGAGCGCAGTTTCCGCGGATTTCTTAGGTTGGTAGGCATATTGTTTTGGGTGGATTGTGAATGATTCAAATGGTGTCGGCTTCGCCTCGGACAACACATTCACACTTGTGTTACAACTACTCGCTCGGTATACAAATACACACAAACTCGGGAAATCCTCGTTTTCCATCCTTGTTACGAAAATAACTATTCTTCCGAATCTGTTCTTAACAATTCCCCTTCTTCTGAATCGTTTACCACTGTGTCGTTCATATGGACTGATTGAAGAATTTTGATTATACTTGTGATTTCTGGTTTTAGGAAAATGGTACTTGTGAACTGATTGATGACTAAGTATTGAGTGACTAGAGGTAATACCGTGTTCAGAAACGTAAGAGTAGTTTTTGTGAGAATTTCGTTTGTTACAAATTAACAATTGGTTTGAGAGAGCGGAATTAAATGAGTAATTTCTTTTGTACCTATCCTTCACAGAAGTTTATGAATTTAGACTCAAAAATTTTTGAGCTAAAATTTGATCTTGGTTTGAGAGAATTAATCGGCTTTGATTCGTTATAGCAGAAAACAAACGATAAATTTATTATGAATTGCTGGGATGAGCAATTTCGTTGTATTTCGATCGATGTTCAGAAAAAACTGTGCATACTAAAGCGGTGAACAGTTTGAAGTTTGGCAACACATATCTATCAAGTTTCTTCCCTGAACGGCGCCGGCGCGGCGGCGGAAGTTTGTATGAAAATTAGTCAATTTTATATCTTATAGAGGCTATTAAGGCTTATTGTCGAGTTAGGTCATCTTGAGAATATCAGGTAAGGTGATTTCGCTTAACCCTTAGGGTACTAGTGTGACCATTTCTGAGAAAAATCTCAAATTATCCAAAACGCTCTAGATTGTGACAGGAACATGCAAAAGAGTCATGTGGGGGCTCTTTGGAAAGCTGTAGACTAAAACAACTTCATAAAACAACGAGAACAAAAATCTGTAGGAGTTACAGTTTCTCAGATAAATTACTAACTTTCACGCTATTGCTCACTGAGAAATGCAAATTTCCCAAAATATAACACGCAAAAAATTTAGTACCCAAAGGGTTAATTCGACCCGATAAGAAGAAAATCTGAATTTTATCAGGTTGACCTGAAATCATTTTGCCGTTTTGACGCAAAAATGTAAACTTTTATTGAGATATTTAGAATTTTATCGTCGTTGATGTTCATCATATTTCTGTATGACTCGTTTGATTGTAGTTCTAAATGTAATGTTTACGACATTACAATATTCGGCAGAAACTATCGGGGAGTTATCGAGCTCGATGCAAGGTGACTTAAGCGTTCTATTGAAATAGTCAAAACAGAGTAAAAAATTGTTCTTCGTTATGTCTCTAAAATTTTTAGATTTTTTACACGCCTAATTATATCCGCATTTTCAGTACACCAAATTAGGCTTATAAAAAAAACTAAGTCCCACCTTTTGGGTGGGTCAGACCCCTTGACTGATTATTTAGCATTTTGTTACAATAAAAAGAAGCTCACATCAGATTAGAACTAAAACGCAACACAATTAATACTATTCTCTAAAATTTTTTCTATTCAAATATAATGAAAGTAAAAAACGCTGACACTGACAATTTTGAACTTTTTTTTCGTTTGGGATAGTTACACAATCATTAAGTAAAAATAATTTTTGGCCATAATTATCTGAAAATGTTAGTAAGACCTCTTCAATTCATAAATAATTGTGGAAAAGTTGTCACCATCAAGCCAAAGATCCCAAAGATCGTGAAAGTGATTCAAGTTTCAAAATTTTATATGTTTTAAGGACTTTTCGGCTTTTGTACCGAATAAAATTTGTTGTTATCGGCTTAACAAATATGTGGATAGTGGACAATACTTATGTTTTTGCTCGAGCCTCAATGCATACATTTGTATAAGTTTTGTAAATTTGTCCCCTAATATAGGACGCCCTCCTCCAACAAAAAAATCATTGGTCCAGTACTTTATATTATATTACACTAAAATACACAACAGTACATCCAGCTTAACTTTACACTTGTAAAAGTTTGTCAATTCAGCTTCTAAATTCTATTTGCAAACAATTAATTTAACTCGTGCGATTACGGCACTCGCTTTGGTCGGCCCGCAAAATTCACACTCGTAAAAGATTTTCAATTTAGCAATTAAATTGTGTTCTTGAACAAATAATTGAAGCTCTGCGGTTACGACCCTTGCTTCAGTATAAACGCAAACCTCCCACTCGCAAACGTTTGTAAATTGTATTCGCAAACAAATAATTTAGCTTCCGTAAACGTCACGCTCGAAAATGTTTCTTAATCAATAATAATTTAACTCGTTCATAGTCAAATATCAAGCTGATATCTGATTTTGAAAGTTATTCCGGCATTCGGTAATATTTGAAGCAGGTCAGCACTCATATCAACTTTTTTCTTAGGGTTAGTTAGTTAACTAAGTCAATTAATAGTCAACTATCAAGTTGATAGTCAACTAACGAGTTGATAGTCAACTATCAAGTCGATAAAATTAAAGATATAAAATTTAAAGATGACGAAATAATGGTGTCTTTTGATATTGTATCACTATATCCAAACATTCCTTTACGCGAGGCTCTAATAGCAATCAGGAACTGGCTACAAGGAACGAATTACTGGGGAAGCCAAAAGAAATTGTCCCAGATAGAAGCTGACACGTTAGTAAATGAAACTGAAATGTGTATGAACCAGAGTCAATTCCGATTTAGGCCAAAAAATTTTAATTTGAAAGATAGTACTTGCATGAGTAATCCATTAACAACAAGAACCCTTTTTAAAGGGAAATATGACGCAAGTCCTTGTCCCTTCTTCCAAAACAACTGATATCAATTTGAGTGACGCTTAACGCTTCGAAACGCAAAAAAAACTCAAAATATTTTCACATTTGATTAAAAAATGCGTCACAAATGCCGGACCCACCAGTGTTATAGTTTTTCTGTTCTTTGGCACTAGATGCCGAAATGTTGATCACTTCTAATTATCTCCATAACGCAACTGTTCTAGATGTGTTAATGTCTGAGCGTCATGTCAATGACAAAATAATTCAAATAAGAGCTTACACGTTCATAGTAAAAGTAATATGTAATGAGTTGTATCCTATGACGTCGACGATGTTTTTGCCATCGTTAAGAAAACTTATTTACAGGATTTCTTGAAAAGTCTGAATGGAAGCAAATACAAGTCTATCGTCTATCATGCTCTAAGGGAACTGCGTCTAAAATTGGACTTCCTTTTTGTTCTTTTTTATTTTTTTATTATAAAAAACTTCGTCAACTGGCCTCTTCGTAGAAATTAGAATGTGAATTTGTATGCAGATAACTGTTTTAATTTTTAGTCTTGTTTTGATAAATTATAAATTGTTTTCGTAGCTACTTACAAAGATTCCAACTCATAAGAATTATTAAAAATTTTTGCGAGTCAGTTTCAGAAATTATTGGCTGAGGATGGGTACGATTGTCAGTACTCGAAATATATACCAAATTTTGTGAAGAAATTAGTCTGTTTTAATTAACTTTTTCATGATTTTTTGTGAGTTAAATAAATGGAGGTAGTCTGAAAAAAGTCGATTTCGAAGAGTTCACGGTTATTCCACAAAACAGTTTTAATTTTTTGAACAAAGAATTAAAAAGTTTTTCTATCTATCAAGTTGACAGTCAACTAACAAGCTTATAGTCAACTAACAAGATGATAGTCAACTAACAAGTTGATAGTCAACTAACAAGTTGATAGTCAACTAACAAGTTGATAGTCAACTATCAAGTTGATAGTCAACTAACAAGTTTATAGTCAACTAACAAGTTGATAGTCAACTAACAAGTTGATAGTCAACTATCAAGTTGATAGTCAACTAACAAGTTGCTAGTCAACTGTCAAGTTGATAGTCAACTATCAAGTTTAAAGTCAACTATCAAGTTGGCAGTCAACTACCAAGTTGATAGCCAACTATCAAGTTGGTAGTCAACTGCCAAGTTGATAGCCAACAATCAACTTGATAGTCAACTATCAAGTTGATAGTCAACTATCAAGTTGATAGTCAACTATCAAGTTGATGGTCAACTATCAAGTTGATAGTCAACTATCAAGTTGATGGTCAACTATCAAGTAATAGTCAACTATCAAGTTGATAATCAACTATCAAGTTGAAATTCAATTATAATTATCTAACCAATTATAAACTTGAAACGAACCACCAAATTTAATTTTTTCCAATAATTCTACTACATTTCAATTTATTCCACGAAAAAACCAACAAAACTGTTTTTTAAGAATAACTTCTAGATCCTTAGTACCACATATCCAATATTCGAAATTAACGTCGAGAATTTTATTGCGCATCGATTAAAACAAAGATTTGGAAAATCGGTGAAGAATTACTCAAGTTATCCTACTTACAAAGAAAAGTTTTTGCCGGTATTTAAGGTTTTTTCATTAAGTATTTCATACGTTTTCATCACATGTATTTATTTTTATAGGATCCTTTGACTTTCAGGCAAGGGAACTAAAACATAAACTAAAAACGCAACATTAGAGGCAAAAAATTGAAATTCAGGTATACTGGTCATGACCGTTTACAAGAAATATTCTCTTTACCACTTACCTTTGTTCTTTCGTGTGCTGATCAAGTTTCCAATTAAAGAAAAACAAATTTTCCCGTCTTTCTTATGATTTCCAAAGATCAAATGAATGACATGAAATCAACAATATTCATTTCTTTTTATAGGTCCCACGAACGAACGCAAGAAGAACTTGAATTAGTATTTGAGGAGCTTTTACATATCGCAGCTTTATCACATTTATCGACATCAATAAAACGAGAACTCGCATCGATTATTGTGTTTGAATCTCATGCTCAGGCTGGTACAATACGTGAGTAAAATCAATCAATCATTAATTCCGCAGTTCACACAACATAATTGAATAGCATCAAAGTGTCCAATTTATTATGAGTAAATCATTTTCCGATACATCCTTATCATCGTCTAATCATATTAATCAGAAAGTTTGACATTAATATTGTTTTCCTCATTACAATTATTATATTACGCCACCAATTTTCGTAGCATCAAAACGGGAATCTAAAGCATATTTTTCACGTTACACTAATTTCATATTAAACCATCCCCCATCATTGTCTCATCGAATATTTTGCCATTATTTATCGTTTTCCTTTGTTCAGATATTTTCAATTTTTTTTCTTTCTCATTTATCCAGTTTTCAACCAAGGAGACGAAGGTCGTTCGTGGTATATCTTGCTTAAAGGATCTGTGGATGTTGTTATTCATGGTAAAGGTACAGTTGCAACCTTGAAGGAGGGAGATGATTTCGGCAAATTAGCTCTTATCAACGACGCTCCAAGGTAAAGAATAATATATACTTTTTACCCCATGAACTTTGTACAAGACAATTTAAAGTGAGATTGGGTTCGGGAACGAGGAAAAACACATAAATTCGGATTTTGTTTGCTTTTAATTAATTTTAATTTGTGCTAACAATGCATTATAATGAGCACACCATAGCGACAAGATAACAAGCAATGATGATTCCATCTCAATTCCGACATTAATCGCATTTAACTCACATCATTGATTTGCTATGAATTATGAAAATCTGATTGGAACGATTGTCGCGGTTTTTAATGGTTGTTTAATTCATAATAATGTGAATCGGAACAACTGCTCGAAGAGTTTGTGGAATGAGGAGTATAATTCCACTTTTAAAAGTTTGCTGGGACAAACGGGGAGAAAACATCGCACGGCTTCTTGCTTTGGTTGAAAATAGAGATCCTGATGCGCTGTCGTGCACCTTAGGTAACAACATTATACAACATAAGTTATGTTGTTAGTAGAGACAAGCGAAGGTAACAGCCCGAAAAATATTGAAACTCGACTCGAGCCAAATCTGACCGAAAGTTAAAATTGTAACTAATTTTTTCAGTTAACGGTCACTGAATGAATTTTAGAATCTAAATTGCGGTGTAATTATGCGAGAAACTATATTTCAGAAATTAAATTTTAAAGAAAAATTTGCCACGACTGCGATCTGAACCCAGAGCCTTCACCTTTATTGGCATAAAAATACACCGCTTTAGTTATACTTTGTGTTAGTGGATTGAAACAACGGCTCAAAGTACATATGAATCGAAAACGTTTAAGGCAACTGAATTGGTAGAGCACCACCCCGGCAAGCTGAAGGTTCTGGATTCAGGTTCCAGTTGTGTCAAATTTTTCTTTCAGATTTAATTTCTAGAATGTAATTTCTCACTACGCCGTGGTCGTTGAAAACTTGCCTCTTAAATATCTTTCCGAAGACACACGGTGTTTACATATGTGAGAGTAGATTTTCTAAAAAACGTAATGATTTGAAAACGTGTCGTGGTATTGGACGCTGGAGAATAAAACCTAATATATGGGGAGAAGCGCAATGATTTCAAGTTTTAAAACCACCATGGAGATCTTTAAGACCGAGCTGTTTGTGGATGTCAATTAGCTCATTTCAGCTCATTAATATTTTTGTATCCCCAATTTTCGATGTGTATGTCGCTAGCAGCGTCGCAATTTAATGCTGTGCAGGGTATAGCTTAGAGGTGAGCGGGTTGCTCGAAATTCGGAAAACAAACCCGGCCCGGCCCGAACCCGAACTACTTTTCACGGGTTTGGGTTTCGGGCTCTCGGGCTTAGAAAATCCCGGTCGGTCGGGTTTCGGGTTTTAAAATTTCCGGCCGGGCGGGTTTCGAGTATCGCGTTTAAGATTCGGGCTCGATAATATTGCTACAAAAAGAAATTTTGAAAATGATGCATCCTAAACTATCCAAATCACATCGAGTATGAAACAATGATGTATTGCAATATATCAGTTATCAATGTCATTGTTGTAAGTATATATTTTGGTAATGATTTTAGATAAAAGAACTTTACTCGCTTGTGAACGGTACGACTAGCTAATGTAAACAATTGAAGAGTTATTTTGTGTAAAAGGTGTAATGAAAATTTACACAGTGATCACATTGTGATAATCCACAACAAAGTGTGTGAGATAAGATGAAATGTTCTTTTGTGATCATTTACTGGTTGAATCTAGTTGAGTGTTTTGTTTTGCTTTTTGGGCTGATGCGGCAATAAGTTTCGGAAAATATCTATAGTTTCACGGCAAATAAACAACAACAACAAGTGAGAATCTAGTTGAATGACTTTCGAAGCCAGTACACTCTTCCTGTGCAAAGCATGAAAAAACCTACAGAAACTGTTTTTGTCGGTTTTTCACTGTATCCGAATTTTTTCGGGTAACGGAACTCGACTCGAATCACTTTCGGTCGGTCGGGTTTCAATGTCGGATCGGGTTCGGTTCGGTTCGGGCTGAGCTCACAGCATTTTCCGGATGGTCGGGCTTTGGGTTTTAATTTCGAATCGGGTTCGGCTCGGGTCGGGCCGCGCTGCTAACGGCCTCCGGGCGATCAGGCTTCGGGTTTTTAATTCGAATCGGGTTCGGTTCGGGTCGGGCTTCCAAAAACGGTCGGCCCGCACACCTCTAGTATAGCTCATATATATTAGTGTTACAGTTGAAGTGCAACGGTTCATCTTGTGTTTAGCGCTGCTCTCAGTGTGAAAATATCGATTATAGTAAAAATTCTAAATGGTAGAGCTACCATTAACAACAACCACAGTTTTCGTGTAATAACTTAAAAGAAAATCAAACATATGCTATCGACCATGTACGGGATATGTCCGAAACATTAATCACTTCGGGTCGGACTTTTCCAAACGGGCAAACCGTTCATCTTTAGTGATTTAGAGATTTGAAAAGAAAGAGTATAAGAAAATTTTCATTACAAATGAAAAGATTCGTTCTACGTCTATTAAATCACGTTAGTCGTCATTTTCAAGAACTCTGACATTAATTTAAAATGAAAATTTAAATTGATAATCAGACGCCAAAGTTTAATTTGAAAACTTAATTCCATTAATAAAATTGCCCTACTAACATAACTTAATACAATTCCTAATCTAGAGCTGCAACGATAGTGTTAAAGGAAAATAATTGTCATCTGTTGAGAGTTGACAAGGAGCATTTTAATCGAATTTTACGGGACGTTGAAGCAAATACGCTTCGTTTACAAGAACATGGAAAAGATGTATTGGTTTTAGAACGTGTTGCCAAACAACGAGGACATTCAGCATTTAAGTATGTGATTTTATAGATAAACTTTACTATTTATAAGTTTCATAGCAAGGGCACGACAAACTTCAATTTTAAGTACTTCATTAATTAAACACAACCATTTCATATTACACCTTCATTAGACTATTGCTAACTTTCGGTATTACACCGAAATTAGCTACAACAACAAACGCTATATACTTTTATGAGTATGTCTTTTCTATCTGTGGGGAAATCTTCCTTATGACAACACACAAATGATATCTTTTATCGCAGAGTAAGTGACCTTTTCATTTTCATATAGTCACGTTGATGAAACATTTGCAGCATCAAAGTTGCCCAAGATCTATATTACCCACTCGTGTGTATCAGCGCACATTCTATCCAGAAATGTATGAACATCTTATTATTATTAATCCTACGAATCATTTATTTCGCATGTGTTTCTTTCGAGTGGCTACATATATGAACAACTCTCATATTTTATCAACACCATCCGACACCTTTTGCTCGTACAGATAAAAACTTCGTAGAGTTGCAAACATTAGCCCTGAATGATAGACGGTTTTATTGTGGTATAGTAAAGCATAACGTGATGTATACATCCCGACGTAAAACGTAGCATACATTGTATGTAACTAGACTGTACCTTGAACACAAGGAACCCAAATATTTCGTATCCAAAAATAAATTTTAGTGCTTCAGACATGTTTATGAGGATACAAACCTTTCTAATTTTATTTTTCCTTGAAATCAAGTGATGGTAACACACGTTATTCTAATAATTTATGTCGAAAAGTTGTAAATTACAAGCGGTTTGAAACCTCCTCCAACTTTAATATTACAGAAACTCATATTTCAGTTACTCGCTTGACTGCCATCGTCTGTTCCAAAAAATATTATCATTTCTGTTTTGTCGTTGCGGACAAAGTTTCTATCAATGCTGAAGTATGCCTGTTCTATCTAATTAAAATATTTTTGTATTTCTAATACTCCATAACTCACTATTTCTATCACTCGCCATACTATCACATTCATAATGTGTTTTACGAAGTGAAGTTTTTCATTCAGTCTTTTCATTTCCAATCCTCAACAATTGACAAACATTTTTTGTCAATTTTCAGTTAAAACCATTTCTCAAAACAAAGAAAATTTTTATTTTCTTCTTGTTGTGCTATGATGTGTCGCTTTGAGGCTAGCAACAAAATAAAATTAAACGATATAACAACTCGAAGGTTTTTGTCTTTAAAAATGAATTCCAGTAAATAAGAGATAAGAAATTAAATTTGAAAATGAAGGTGTCACGCGAGAGGCTTTTTATTAGTACGTTTGAGCATTAGACAGAAGGAGCTGACATTTTTGATTAGAATGATCACCCCTCCCCTCATGTGTCAACATCGTCAGGTTTTTCTCAACATTGTTACTTTAAATTTCGAGCACCAAACACATAATGAAGAAATCTTTTGTATACATTGTTTCAGCATTAGCATTAATTAACAGAATTCCTTCGTTTTCATTGGTATACGAACTGTTTTGCATGATTTGATTTTCTGACAAATGATTTATGCAAAACTAGCGACTTAGAGTAAATCGACTGTCTCAGATTCGAAGCATCGACTTATTGTTGTTGTAGTTCTTAGGAGTCATTCACAAAGTACGCACGCTTCTAAAGAGGGGAGGACAATATAGGATTTCCAAGGATTTTCCAAATAGCGTGAAAATGATACCGTAAAACCCTTCCAAATCACTATTTCGCTATCGCTATCCACATTAAACTACTTCACTTTTTATACTAGACCGGAACCAAAATGTCGTAGAATGCGCTGAAAAATTTTTTTCTGATCATGAACCATACTTAAGGGCATCATGTCGATTATTAGATGCGCCGAAGACGTAGAATTTTTTTAAACTCACTGCAAGGCTAGAGGATAGAGGTGTTGACACACATTGTTGAGGAAGTTGTTTACCTTTTTTGTGAATGTTTTTCCTACTTTTTCCTTGGCTCCAAGTGGTGATTGATTGTGCGATATCGATCAAAGCGTTGTTCGACTAAATAGCTAGCAAAATTCATTGAAGTTTTCTGCGTGAATTTGAGGAATTTATCACTATTTCTGTTTAAAATTGGGCAAAATTGTATGCTGTCAGCTAAAAATTGAATAGCTTTGGCACGAACCGTCAGACGTGGTGACGTGGTGGAAATATTATGTCAGATTATGGTATGTGTGGTATCTGTCACCCGAGTGCTTGAGAAATTCGAACATTGATTTGGCGCGGGACTTGAATTCTTACTGAAGGAGCTTACTCCATCAATAAAGTGCCCTTGTTAAACATAATTGCAACTTAATGGCACCAATTAATCTGAGAGAACGGAAGCCAATTAATTACAGCTTATCATCGCAAAAATCATCTGCATTGAAACCAGCGAATGCTACGACTTCGGTGATACAAAAAAACGAGAGAATTTCGAATAAGAGAAGCTCTGCTGGATCATCGACAACATCAACTCATACCAATAACCAGCTTAAAAACCCATCACATTCAGCAAATTCCCACAACAATAAGAGACTATCATCGACAACATCAGGGCAAACTGCTTCTCGATTATCAGTTCCAATTAGACAAGGGAGTCAAGAAAATCCGTTAGCAGATAGAGTTAGAATCCTCGAGTCACGGTTTGAAGATTTGCTCGTTTTTTTTAGTCAACTCAAATCTGAAAACATTGAACCGCGCAACCAAGTTCTGCAATTCCAAGCTCAAATACATAATTGTATCGAAAAACAGAACGATATATCTGAGACGATCACTGCAAAGGAAGCGGGAGTTTCGACTAGTCAACAAGATATTAATAAGAACATCGTAATTCGCGGAATCGATATAAAAGAAGCGACACCCGAATCTCAACTTGTGGCTGTCTACAGCGGTATCAGATCACACCTTGGACTCTCAGATAATCCAGAATTTGATCCAGTTAGTCTCACATTGATCCCCACGGTTGGGACCACAAGAACTGATTCGTCAAGGCCACTGCTCGTTAAATTACAGTCAGTTAAAGCAAAACGCGAGTTCCTCCAAATTAGACGAGTCAAAAAGGACATATTACCGAGGGATATTGGAATAGCTCAACAACATCAGCGAAAAATTCTTATTACGGAACATCTAACACGTGAAAATCAAGATCTTTTGTATCGTGCACGTTCTTTACGAGGAGGAAATAACTTCAAATTTGTTTGGTCTTCTGACGGACAAATATTAGCTCGTCGTAGAGAAGATTCTAGAGTAATTCGATTGTCTAGTGCTGACCACGTCAAACGGATAAGAATACAACTTGGACTGCATCCTCTTCTAGAAGATGGATCATATAACTCCTCTAGATCTATCTAGTATGCTGAATGTTGTCCGTACTTTCGATGGTACCTTCATTAATCCATCATCATCCGATTTGAATTTGATGCACTGGAATATAAACCATCTAACGAATAAACTAAACTTGGTTGAACAATATGTTGCCGTATATCCAAAGATTTTGCACATAATTATAATATCAGAAACCTGGCTAACAATTGAGAATAATTCCACATATCGACTCCAGGAATATCATGAAATACACAGTGTCAGGCAGAACTCACAGGGTGGTGGTATATCAATCTTTCTACATGAAAGTATTTGCGGAATAGAACCAAAAATTCTTGTGGACGTTGTATCGCCCGATTTGAATCATTATTTGATCGTGGAAGTACCTTCCGTTGAAACAATAATTGCCATTCCATACCGTCGTCCGGTACACACGCTGGAGTTCATAGAGAGGTTTCTTCTTGAGTTTGAAAGCTATTGCTTCCAGAGCTTCCAGAAGAAAAATTGCATTATTATGGGAGACTTTAATATGAATCAATTGAATGAAGACTATCGCAGTCGTTTGCATGATCTCATTGAAATGCACGGATTTGCTATGATGAATGAAATTTCGAATAGAGGCATCACAAGACTGGCTTCTGGAACCATTCTCGATCTTTCCATGACAAATATGCTACGCAAACAGCACAAAATATCTATAGTTCACAACGACTCATCAGATCACAGCATTTTATTTGTCTCAATAAGCAAGAAAGTTTCACTAAAGATGGCTAAATCTAAGAAACTAAAATTTGACCTTCCGGCAGCTATTGTCCAAGTCGAACATTTTTGTGATAATGAAATTGTCGAATGCGGTAGTCAATTGAACTTAGCACTGCAAAATATAGTAAAGAGCTGCACGTCTGAAATCACTATCCGCTCTTCACATCGGATTAAAAAGGCTCATGTAAATAGAAAATTGATTTTAGACATTCGTGAGAGAGATGCTCTTCGTCACATGGTTAAGCTTTATCCGAACAACGCGACGCTTGCTGCAAGATATCTTGAATTAAAAGTGAGAGTTAGACGAGAGAACGAAAAACGTAAGTCCGACTATGAATTACAAAGGATAGAATTGGCGGCGGGAGATGCGAGAAAAACATGGAAACTCTATAAGGAAGTTTTGTTTAATCAATATAACACTAAATCAGACTCAGTCATAACTATAAATGGAACACCGGTAAATGACACAGCAGCTGCGTGTAATGAAGTTAACGCACACTTCTGCACCGCTGGGGAAAAATTAGCCACTTCAATCATCTCCATTCATGGATACAACGAGGAAGACATTGATGATCTTTACCTTGAACACAAATCGAATGATTGGAACTTTAAAAATGTTGATGAACAAACGATTATTTCATCAATTAAGGCGTTGCCAAACAAGAAATCGAGAGGCATTGATGAAGTGCCGATGAGTCTATTGAAGGCGACAGCAGTTAAGTTATCACCGATTATTGCTTTTTGTATAAATTTGGCACTGTTAACGGCTGTGTATCCTGTTGAACTATTGAAGGGAAAATTGAAGCTAATTCACAAGGACGGAGATTGTGACATTGAGAATTTCAGGGGGCTGACTCTACTTCCTGCACTTTCTAAAGTATTCGAACACGTTTTGATGGAGCAACTCTATGGGTATTTCGAAAGTATAAGCTTATTCGTAGGAAACCAATTTGGATTCTTAAAGAATTCTAGTTGTCAGAGTGCGGCATTACAATTTGTGGATATTGTAAAATCAAACCGTAACAAATATGTTGCCTGTATTTTTATTGATCTCAGAAGAGCTTTTGATACTGTAAACCCCTATCGTCTTGTCAGGAAACTAAAACAGCTTGGGTTGTCAGACAAAGCAGCGGAACTGATGCTCAGCTACCTTGTGAACCGGAAAACAGCAACAAAGATTGGCAGTAATACAAGCGAACTCAAATCGATAAGTGTTGGCGTGCCGCAAGGTTCAAAAATGGGACCGCTTCATTTTATTACTTATATAAATGACTTGCTTCGACTGAACTTTCTTGGTAGGCTTTTATTGTATGCTGATGATGCGGTCTTGGTGTTTGTCTGCGATAGCGTTGCCGAACTAGAACTTCAATTAAACCGTGACCTAGAAGTACTGAACGAATGGCTTAACAGGAATGTCCTTACCTTGAATTCATCGAAAACTTGCTATATGACGTTCTTTAAAGCGAAAAACGACAACGCTCTCAGCATTTTAAGCAACGGTGTGGCGATCGAAAGGGTGAAATCATACAAGTATCTTGGGCTAATTGTTGATGAGGACTTGAAATTTAATGAGCACGTTGATCATGTCAAAAAGTTGATTAGGCCCTTCGTGTCATTGATGTGGCGAAGTGGAAAATACATTCCGATAGCGAAGCGGAAACCTTTGTACTACGCATACGTACAAAGCCATTTATCTTATATGCTCCCTATCTATGGAGAATGCTGTGCGACAAAGCTAAAGGAGCTGCAAGTTCTACAGAATAGATGCCTTAAAGCATTGTTTTGCCTTCCCAGACTCACTTCCACCTCATATCTCTATAGTACGTCGCTTATGCCTGTAACCCTAATGGTGTCTGTCGAAAGAGTCTGTAACCTGTACAAGCTGATGAACTCGTTAACAAAAAATAATTTTCGATTTGTGAGCGTCTTTGCCAGCATGGAAGAGTACTTCGTAACCAAGATGACGTTTACATTGCAAATCCGTACTCCACATCGAATAGGTCAAACTCAGCGTTGATGCTAGCCACAAATGAGTATAATGGACTTGAATTGGATACGCGGCAGCTGATTGGTATTCGCGCGTTTAAAGCTGCAGTGAAGTTGAAGTTTATGTTAAATAGTTCCGAATTCTATCCAATATCACCGTACTATTACATAAACTGAATGTGACTTGACCCAAGGTTTTTTATTGAACCTATTAAACCTATAGAACCTATTAGACCTGTGATATTTCGTCATTAATTTTATATGTAGTTTTACTCCTATCTTCTTTAATTAACTATTTATTTATTTATTTTTTTGATTCGTCCTATTTTACGTTTTTATTTATGTCCTAAAATTTCCTATTTGTTTTAATATAAGATTATGTTCGTGTTCCGCACATGCTGTTGTATAAGGAATGATAATAAATGAATTATTAAAAAAAAAAAAGGCTCTAGGTCGGTCAAAGCGAACGGAAGCGATTAATATGCCGTCGATTTGCTCAACTCGGGCCCATATTTTAGGTGATGGGACCGAATCCGGAATGATAAAATCCTGATCGACTAAATCCGGACAAACATGTCAACTCCTTCAATCGATCTAAATTTAGCCGGATTTCATCCTGATTCCTTCCAGATTTCATCCCACCTTGTTTTGTCATCATCAGGATATTGTTTTTGATTTTTGAATAGTCCGGAATTTATCATCCTCCTGATTTTGTCATCGTCCGGATTTTGTCATCATACGTATTATGTCCGTTCAGATTTTAGCCTCGACCCCTTAATGCCGGCAGCGGAAGCTGAGGGCGTGACGCATTCCCACACCCCAAAATAAGTCCACAAAACAAAAAAAATCGTACAAAAACCTTTGATCGTACAAAAACCTTTGGGATATATAGGCCATGTATAGACGAACTTTTGATTTTTTCCCGTCCTCTTCCCACCTCTAAATTACTACGTCGCAGCAGCTTTCAAACGAGCCCAATTTTATCAAAATCTGTTTGAAATTGGCTGAGATATCGAGGTTTGAAAATGACATTTTTCTATGGATCTTCGATGTTTCTATTGTTTTCATTATTATGAAAACTTTTTTTCTGATCTGTCGGTTTCTATCCATCTATCCATCTATTAACAATTTTCGATCTCGAGAACTCCCCAGCCGATTTTCCTGAAATTTTCAGGGAACGGCCCAAAATGAAAAATTTCATAAACCACTTTTCCTGGAAAAATCTTGAAAAGTCGTGGCATCTGGAAAAGTGGTTAATTTTGAGGGTTTTTTGGTAATGCTTTCGAATTTTAGCTCCGGTGTGACAATACCTAGAGAGTTGGTTTCTTCGGAAAAGTTTTAGAGTTTAATTATGAGAATTTTTGGGGATCTTAAGAAAATGTAATCAAAGCGGCGCCATCTTGGATTTTTTCATGCTACCTTGTGAATTAGAGTACCTAAACAGTTGGTCTATTCGGGAAATTTAGAGAGATTGGCGATGAAAATTTTTTTCTGAGAAAACTTTTTTTGTAGAAATTTTTATTTTCTCAGAAAGGAAATGCCCCGGACACATACTTCCACATACAAAATGTTTCCCTCAATTTGCTCTGCAACATAGCAAAAAAATTGATTTTGGCTAGGGCCAACCTTAGAACAGACCTGAGGCCAACTTCAGCCCTAAGCACAGGCACTGGGCCCAAATTTGTTTTTGAATATAATTCGGTACTCGATTACCTCTCAAATAGAAAAAGAATCAACAAAATCAGTTAGGATTTATCCAATTTATGTAAGTAAACACGTTGCGCCCTAGTCGAAACTCAGTTTTAGGGTCACGACTGAGTCCACGGGTTTCTAATCAAAAAATTTTCTGCCATAAAACGGGAGACAGTCCTAGACCTTTCGATCAAACAAAATTTGAAAATCAGAAGAGATTTACTCGAGTTAAGTACAAAAAAAATGTAGAACGCTAGCTCGAAAAAGTTTCTTCTACAAATAGTAGGGCTTTCATAGACCTGTCGATTAAAAAAACAATTATGAAAATCGGAAAAGATTTACTCGAGTTTTGTACATAAAGTAAGTAGGACCATAGCATAGACTCGCTCTTAGTGCCCTAGCTAAGTCCAAGAACTCAAATTTAAAAAAGTGTCTTCCATAAATTATCGGACGGACGGACGGACAACGTTTTTATTGTTGATTCGTCATCTACGCACCAGGATCGATGCTCCCCACCTACTCCCAGGTCGAAATTGGGGTGGTTACAAACGTCGCATAAGACCCCTTTTTGAAGAACTTCGTTCTTCGTACGGGTCTAAACATATGCAAGGGACCCGTACGTTTCAGAATAGATGTGGCAAACAGAACATATGTTACAAAAAGTCTTGAACGTATCTAAGTAAATATTGCCTTAACTCTTAAGTATGTGCAATCACGTCCTCATTAAATTCCCGAAAGGTCAAAAAAGTTCGCCTCTTTTTTCTCTAAACTCTGCACAACAAACTTCATTATCAAAGGAATATTCACGAAAAAAACCAAATATCGTTTTGGGTCGCGTAGATTGAGTTGGGCCCTCACTAAGGACTCTATAGTCCGAAACATTCGACAGATTTTCATGATTTTATAATGTCTATATAGTTCATTATGAAACCTCGAAGAGCGATTTCCGTTCAAACTCGCAGTGATATAAGTGAAAAAGGTCCACCAACCTTCAAAAACCACGTTTTTGACCACTTTTTCGACCGTAACTTTGAAAGTTTTCAACGATTTTGCCCAGGTTTAATCCCGTAATCAATTTTCTGATTATCTTACGCGCTGTAATTTTTCAGAAAATAAAAACTTTGAATGCAAGATTCCATTCACACAAATTTTTGCGTATAATCAGCGATTCAGTCACCTCAAGCGATATCATTGACTTATGGACTACGTCACACTAAGCTTTTAATAGGTTTTTGTCGTGATATTTTGGACTCTCAACATCGGTTTAAAGGTTTTGTTCCTCGTTTAATGAACGCAATGCCTTTCTTTTAAGTCCTTTGATGAGCCGAGCATGTACCAAGCTTAAGTTGAGGGGATTTAAAAGGCAAAGCGATAAATTTCACCACTTCAATTTCACTCCTATGTTCAAGGGCAGATCGGTTTTTTAGGGGTTGTTGAAGTTTTTACAGCAACATTCCTTGCAACACACTGTGTTTGTTATAGGATTACAAAATATAAGCGATTTTCAAGATACACCGGTTTCTCATGAGGGACGATTCATAATGGATGTCACGCAAAAATGACCATTTTTCTGAAGATAGATCATTCCCTGTCATGCTGCTGTCACGCGAGCTCCAGAGACCATTTGACCCCTTTCTGTCACGTCACGAAAAAAAAAATTGCATTTTTTTCCAAAAAATAAAATTTGTATTAGAAGAAAGGTACAGTAGACAAAGAATGAAAGTTATTCACAATCCCTTGGATTCTTCATTCGTTTGCTTAAATCGAAAGTTGGCATTACGTCTTGATCGATGTTTGATGTTTGTAATTCTAATGGTCTTACATCAATTTCACCGTTGTTGTGAAAAACGTCAAACCTGTCGTATTTACTTCCGATCCACCATCGCAAATTTTTTATACCGTCTTGGCAGAACTTTCAAATTAATTTTTTAAGGTGTGACGTCACGCGACGCTCTGAAGTCCGATCATTCTTGTCACAGACCGTCACGCTGGCCTAGAAAGGCCAATCATCCTTTTAGCGTGACATCCATTACGAACCGTCCCTGAGACCGATGACTAATTTTGTGTACTATATTGTTTCCATTTTCTTAACCTATGCAACCTTTATGGATGATTTTTTCAAATTATAAATGAAAATCTTGATTTTGTTTGAAAAAAGCAATAACGGAATATTTGTCGCTTTTTTCAAAATAACATCAGCGATAGCGATTGTGATTTTTTTGATAAGTACCGATTGCGTAGCGATACTTTCTTCCGTCAGCTGTAAAAACTACGGGCAACGCTGGAATGATCCACCTATGGTTTTTATAAGTACAAAACAACCAAAATTGGGGTCAAATAAGTAGAATTATTTTGTGGGGAAAAGATGTTCTATTTTAAGCCATAAACAAAACATTTTGTAATCTAAAATTATATTTAATTAGTGGTTGACCCTCCTAAAGAATTCGAAATTGGATCGTCATCAAGACAACTTCTCATTAAATTTGATCTTAACTTTAATTATAATTAGAAAATTGGGGTAGAAAGAAATCTTGAATTGATTTGGAAATCCGCAAATGATATTAGCCGCAATCAAAATGCAAATATATAAAATATACACAAATACAATTCTTGATAAAACACAATTTCTATAGGGAACAGCAACGAAAATCGGGCAACTTGGAGCTCGTAAATCTATACATTGAATTTTTATATGAAATTGTAACAAATACAAAGAGCTTTTTATTTGAATTCGGAATTGTTATGTAAATATTATGGTAATGCTTGGAATAAAACAAACGTAAAAAGAATCGAATTGGATGTGTAAGTGGCAAAGTTCTCTTCGCTTTTTTCCAATTGCGAATCAGATCTTTTTTCGATGCGTGTAAATGACATGTTTTATGATATGTAAATGCAGCGAGTGGTTTATGCCATGTGACTTTAACTGCTTTCTTCAATTCAAATTAATTTGAATTTCATTCAGTAGATCCAAAAGGGCGTCTTTTGTTCATCCAATTTTCATGATTCATTATAGTCGAAGAGGAAACAATCGGTTTGTAACTCGATTCGACTATGCAACGTGAAGTAGATGTTGCCGAATCCTACAACAAGCTGAAAATTATGCAACAGATCCGTGAATAATTATTGCCCTGACTCTCAAGTATTTGAAATTACGTCCACATTAATTTGGATTGATAAGGCTCTACGGAAAAATATCTCCGGAAAAAATATTCCCGTGAAAAAAATTCCGGACGGAATAATGATAATAATAATAATCCGCCGTTACGACCATTTTGTTAACTAGTTCCGCAATTTTTTGTGAGTTTTTTCCTCACATGGATTCTCTTAGAGATCCTTTCGTTACCGACGTCTTTACTGTGTCAGTGGTAAATTGCACACAAACCTAGTGCCACCTATGATGTACTAGGGCGGAAACTAGTAGGGCTTAGAATGCCGGTTTGCCCCATCAATGTGTTTTACCGGCAGGCAATTTTTGGACCACATGCTTAACGTGAATTCCGAACCACGCCTAACGCTACCTAGCATTTCTACCATTTGAATTTCTTCTGGTGCTAATTATATCTCCGTCCAAAGCTAGACTCAGATATTTGTACACAGAATTCATCGAATATGGGTGACATCATATTTGTCATTCTTCTATGTACGATTCTTTGCGGCATCAAATTCACAAATACCCAAGTTGTGAAGCCTAGGTGTGCTTAGGAACGTTACTTTCATGCTATACATTGAAGAAAAATCCTATTTGTCCCTCCCAGGATTGAACCCGGATATTCTCAGTTTAAAGCCAGTACGTTACCACTGAGCTAACCCGTTCCCAGACAAAACAGCCCCGACTATATAACTCCCAACTCCGACAACAGTTTTAATTTATTATTGGAATAGACAATTAGAGAGCCTACGGTGGGCTTTTCTATGCCATAGAGGTGACCCCACAATCATGAATGTGTACTTGCGGCTCTGCCCACAACACCGCTAGAGACTCGACCCCTTGGACCTCGGCTTCCAGCCCTCGACTTCAATTGTTTATTTCGTCAAATTTATTAATCCGCTGGCTATTTTGTACAAAGATATTTTGACGGGACGCCAAGGAAGGACCATAGAGAGATACATGGAAAAAAAACGTTTTGTGCTGAGGCTAAGCCTAGAAACGACCTAGGGCCTCGGATACATACTTGCACGTACTCGGACCAGGTCCTAAAGAGGCCCCGGACCGATTCTTTCATGGACACAAAGCTGTCTGCTACTTTCTCTACAAAACCGCACAAAAAACCTCATCTATAAAGGAATATTCATGAAAAATCCAACAGATTTTCACAATTTTTTTCTTGTTTTTTCCTGAGATCTACATCTTCTATTGGAAACCTTGAAGCGTCATTTCCATACTTAATTCGAGGAGATATAAGCGAAAATGTTATATCGACTACGTTTCTGACCACTTTTTAAACAGTACCCTTAAAAGTTCTTGACAAATTTTGCCCAAATACAATTCCATTATCACTTTTTTGATTACCTCTCAGCAAAAACAAAAATTTTTGCAAAGTCAAGTTTTACTATAGAGTTTTGGTGTTCACAGAAAGGAAGTTTTGCATTACCACAAAACGAAACACTAACCAACTCCCAGGTCGAAATTCTGGTTACAAACGTAATGGTAAAGCGATAAGACATTTTCGAAGAACTTTGTTCTTTAAAATCAGAGTATATAGGATGTAAATTATAGTAAATGACACCCGGTTGAGTAGAAGTGATATGCGGATTACTCTCGGGATTACTCGGATATTTAATGTTTAATGATGTGATGATACATCAAAATAAATTGAACTGTTTTCGCCATATAGACATAGACAACACCGACAAAATGGTTTAATTAAAATTATTATTGCATCATCTGGTGTTTATTTTAGCGAAGTGACTTTTTTCCCACGGATGCACAGCACATGAAAACTTCTTTTGTCCCGTGACAAACCTATTCAACAAATTTCTTCTTTGAGTTGAGCTTTGCGTTATTTTTGATTTTCGCTTTTAAATTACATTTATAAAATAAAAAAAACGCAAGCATACACCGTACAGAATAAAAGTGCCAAACAAAATAGATGTTGCAAAAAGAATCGAAACTATCTAAATATAGAAATAGCAAACAATCCAATGTTTTGTGCTCTTTTATAACTATAAGAATTTCAAAGATCCATGGACACAAAGTCTCTAACGAAGTACATCTGATCCCATTGATTTTGATGGCCGAAATGTTCTCTCCTTGTCCTCTTGATATGGTGCATCAAAAAGAGGAACAAAATAGTTTCTTTAAGAAATCCTGAAACTATTTTCTCTGAAATATAATTCTCACCAACTTTACATTAAGAAGCAAATTTCAAACAACCGTCGTCCCTCCCAATTCCAGAAGCTTAATCCCGGGATTTGATAATTTTTTCCTAAACCCTGAAACACTTGTTCTCTAAAATTGTATTCTATACAATTTTGCCTTTGTAAGCAGCTTTCTAACTGCTATAGTTTTGGAGATATGAGTCATCTCTCCCAATTCTAGAAGTTGTCATAAGCCAGGATTAAGCCATTTTTCCTTAAACCCCCGAAACATTCTTTCTCTAAAATTTTATTCTCGACAACTTTGCTTTGAGAAGCAGCTTTTTAACGTTCATAGTTCTAGAGATATGGATCATCCCGCCCAATTCTAGAAATGGTTATGGTCAAGAATGGTCTAGATTACTTAAAACCCAGAAAAAAGTTTTTCCCAGTTTTGTGACATCAAATGCTTTCATTTGACACCAAAATGAACAATTTCCGTCCTATACTTGCTGAGATATTTGCGAAAAAGTTTCACCGACCGACTCTCGAAAAACCATGTTTTTGGTCACTCTTTCGACCACATCTCCGGAACCACTCAACTTTGAACTTGAATCATGGGACATAGGTACTTTCCATGGAAAAAACAGTTTTGGGTGATCGGTGAACGGGATGGACAGACGGACATTTTTTTTTCACTGATTCGTCATCTCTAGACGATAATAGATGCATCCCCCTCATTCCTGTCTCAATTTACTCCATGTTACAATAAAATTGTTTGTAGTAAACGTATAGGATGTTAACACTTCCTGCGGGTCCAAAATTTTGTCAATTTCAACTTTCAAACAACCCTTATGTGATGTATTCGCATCGCGCCCGATACCTCTCTAATATTGAGGTTTTTATCAAATGACTATAATTAAATTCATTAGGGAGGTCTTTCATATTCAGATCTCTCCCTGTTTATACGGTATGCCGATCATACGGATTCAATTATACGGAGTTCGTACGTTCCATATAAATAAATACTTTTTTTGACATGTCAACTACACGAAGCTCCAATTATGTGGTTTGAATATGTGCTGTACGCATATACCGCATAAACGGCGAGAGATCTGTATGTTTAAACAGGTATATACTGAGATCATGATACGTTAAGGGAATAACGGGAACTCAAAGCTTTTTTTAATTCACCATGTTTAACCAACAGCAGATATGCTCACTCCTATACCATAGAGTGAACGTGTAAGAATTCTTGTAAATACTTCAAAAGAACTTAATAAGAGTAATGTTAAAACTGCAAGTCGGTCAAGTCTCACGAAAAAATTTCCTAAAAATGGGAAACTTCATAAAAAATGGTTCAGTCCGTAAGAAACCATTTTTAGCAAATTGATTTCCATTGACTTAGGAAATGTCCCAGCTTTTAGATTTGCACCAAATTTCGTATAAGAAGTTCGTGTGTGACAATCATCCCCTTTCAATATTCTTTCGAAAACGTTCATTCGTAATAAGAAGCAAAGTAGAGCTCTTCAAGCGTCGGATGATATAAAGAACCACTTACTTAATTTCAGGTCTCTTCAATTTTCATAAAGTGTAAAAAGTTATCTAGTTAAACCTACTATGGAGAGTGTTGGTATGTGTCACTATACTGAATAGTAAAAACGTATTGGTTGTAGATATTACTTCCATCCGTTTTCCTTTTAATCATATAAGGAAGTTGACATACCTTTAAATAATGCCAGAAATCTTATCTTACCACTAATGCACTTTTGGAGATAAACCAAAAAAAAAAATCCATCGTAAAACATTTTCATCTGTGGTTATAAAGTTGGACAGAAGAAATACAGAAATACATAAATGAGTTCGCTGTCATCTGCAACGTTGGATGGATAAAGTGTAAATTACATGAATTACTCTAAATAGAATTTGAAAAGATGTAGTCTTGAGATTGCCCTCAGTAATTGGTTCACGTATTGTGTGCCTTTTTAAACCCGTGCGAAGTAAACGGGGCTTATGCCTTATCCAGTCGAATATCGATCCCAAAGGACGTGAAATTTTTTCTCAATATACTCTCTGTGGAATGTTCTAAGGAACACATTTTATGTTTCGTATAGAAATTTTGTATGAAATTACAAAATGTGGGCCTTAGAATATTTTACAGTCTGTACAAAACCTGCTTTGTCCTTCTTCCTGTAAACGTGAACACAATGTCTACTCGAGTTAACCTTGGATTATTTTCGAAATCTTTTTTACCAGTTAAAGTGATGTAGAGTTCTAAGATCGCAAAAACGGTAAGAAACTTGGTTTTTTAGGGCCGGTCGGCGGTAATAACCTGAAAGTTTCGGGTATCGGTTATTTCTAATGCGTACAAGCAGTTGATATAAATTTATTTGTAAAGAGCGTTTTTCAAGATAAATTGACAAAACAAATCCTATAAAAAGTGTATCTAGCTGCTAGGGCGAGCCCCTTGAAAATGACACCAAAAATGTAAAGCTTTCGGCGAATGTACATCAGTTTTACTATCATTTGGATGTCAGTAATGATGCGATACTACTATTGCTCGATACAGTAACTCCAAAAGTACATCCATTAAAAATTCGAGTATTTCGTGAAAAATTGAAATAGTTAGATTCCTATGAAATAACCAGAGGGGCCCAACCAGATGAATTAACTTTAACACAAAATTCGGAATTTAAGAAATCATGTTTCTTTGTGGAGTAAGAGCCTTATGTTCAGTTACGAAAATCAGTCAGTTCCTATGTAGAATTTTATTCAACTGGTGAGACAGGGTGCCATGAGAAGTTTTCATCAGAAAAAGCTTCCTAGCAAAAACTGACTTTAGGATGATATTTTGTGTGTCTCACGGCACATTTTCTAGCTATCACTCGGATATCTCGTTTTCGGCACTTGTTAGGAATCTAGCATGTACAACATGAATTGAAAACATAAGTTACCAGGAAAGTTTTTAACGAAAATGCTGAGGGGCTGCATATCTTCATACCGCATACTGACTAGGATAAAACTGATTTTATTTGTGAATTTAAAATTATTTCAAATATGTTTTTCAGGCAGATCTGTAGAACGTTCACACCGTCAAAGGTCGATAAATCGTACGGGTTTACCTAGCTTATTTTTAGTCAATATCTCTTCCATGTAACAAAAATTTACTTATCTTGCTCATCATTAAATCCAGAAAAAATTACAGCTGCTCTAGTTATTTCAACCGTACGAAAAATGAAGTGCGTTTACCACGACGTATGTACCTAGCCGGATTGTGTGTGTCCAAGTTACACTACGCATCCTTACACAATAGTTGCTGGTTTTCATGATTATTCCTCATGATGTTTTTTTGTAGTGTTGTAGAGAAAAAAGCGCCGAGTAGTGCAAGAAATTTTGTTTGAAAAAATTTTGTTTAATTTTTTACAATGCGAGGGTTTTCCAGATATTTGGAAAGGCTTTCACACCGTTTCTTCGGACGGATTTTTCAATGTTGCCCTTTCGGCAATTTCCAATCCAATTAAATGTGGATATAATTTCATACACTTAAGAGTTAAGGCAATATTTATTTTGATATGATCGAGTCTTTCTGCAACATCTATTCTGTTTGCCATATTCTGATGCACAGGGATACGGTTCCCTTGCACATGTTTACATTTAAATTCAACCTCAAATAGACACTCGTCAATTTATATAATCTTCTCTTCTGAAGAATTTTCTCGAAAAAAATCTTGGGCTGAACAAACAGACATCCTCTTTTGGTATCAAATAATATTGCATACCTTCTCTTTGACCAGTTTGTAAATTAAAATGACGAGTTTGGTCATGGGCTGAGAAAGAGTATTTTCCGCTCGTCTCTAGTATGTATAGACTCATGACCTGCCTAATTTATTGCTAACTTACAGAAAACTTACATTGCACTGTAATTTTAACTCTCTCAAGCTTATCGTCTAAACATACAAACTATCGAAGAAAGTGATAGCGTGCATAAAAATAACTGAAACATTGTTTAGTCCTCTATAAGTGAAACCATATTATCTTAGAGCTTTTTCTTAATACTTACAGATTTGTAGCGAATAACAAAAACGAAGCCTTTATACACAGTTATTAGAACAAAGAACTAATCTTTCTAGAAATTTAGGCAATTTTATGAAGATTACGAATTAATTCCACTTGTAACTTGCTATTTATATATTTTCTTAGGTCGGTCTAATGCTTGTCTTAATGCGAAGTGACAAACAGTCAGAAATATGTACTCACCTTGTCAGTCATGTGAATTCAACTCACGTGTTTGAAGAACAATAAAAATGAAATAAACATTCAAATTCTATTAATAAACAGAGAATCTTTACTTGCGGCCCCACAAAAAACGTTTTTTGTTCGCTTTCACGTAAAAACCCTAAAAACCCCGTATGTCTATGATCGTCTTCATCATACACACAATTTGAATCGTTACCATAGCATTTTCTTTGATATAATTACGTCGTTAAGGAGTAACCTACCATTTGTAGGTTCGGTATAATTTTTTATCGTAATATTTGTTTTACAAACATTATTTGCATTTGTGTGATTCAAACTTACTAACAGATTCCTTGTTCAAGTAGTTAGTATCCCTCTCCCTTCAATGCTTCAAGTAGCGTAAGAAGACTTAGATTTGTGTGAAACGGTCCAGTAAAAATTTTTGCCACGTTTCTGCCACATTACACTCAAAGTTACGTAAGTAGATAAGATAACGGATGCGGTAGTCTTTGTGTATACACACAAAGTATAAATCTTGGGGATCTGGACAAAACCAAAGGGTTCGTGCGTGTCTGGCATACAGCCGAAGATTTGATAACAATCAAACGTATCGTACAACCTGAAGGCAGGACTGATACATTAAATTTGCTTGTACTGCGCAAATTAGAGAATTTGCAAGCGAATTTCGTATGTATCCATCACGGCCAATGTTTATGGTTAGGTTGTGTGATACGTTTGATTGTTATCAAATCTTCCGATGTACGTTAGACCTGCACGAACTTGTATAAATCCTCAACCCTTTGGTTTTGTCCAGATTCCTAAGATTTTTACTCCAATGAGCAAAAATGTTACTCTCTACTTCCTTCCTCAGATCCACAGACATACTAATTTTCACCTTCAATTTCCTTTACAACAAGTTTTTTTTTCAATAACAATTTCTGAAGCTGAACCTCAGTAACTGGTCCGCATAAACGGAACTGGTCTCTCTTGCAAAAATGGCAAAAAGTTCTTAATGACCAGGCCATTGACTGTGTGCAGTGTAGTAATCTGTCACTTTTGATTTCCAAAACTTCACAGTTTTCCAATTTGCATGGCTATTGTACAATAAATACTCTATATGAAGACTAAAATTCCTTTAAACTGCAAATAGTCTTAATATTTGAATTGTTTTAATTAATCATTAGACCGCCAACTGGTTTGTTTACCAAACATCGCATGCAAAACCAATTTTCTTTGTATGTCATTTGGTTATCAAATATACCCAAATAATATGATGATCGATCGATTCTCGGATGTTTGGATACATCGCAATGTTTTTATGAATACGATTATGTAATGTTTGCATTTACCTGTATAATATTCTCCTCTTATCTAAATATGTGCAATGTTGTTTACGTAAAGGTTCACGTGAGTTGGGTAATTGGATGTTTTAGCTTACAGGCAGGATGATTGGACGCTGTTTATTTTCCATTATGAGCTATATGTACACAACATTTGAATTATAGTTATTTCAACACGAGCTAACTGGGGCAAAATGTTTGCATTACTGGTGACACAATGTTTTATTAGCGATTAATAAAGGATAAATTATAAAGGATTGACTTAGCCACAGGCGAATCCTGATAATGGAATTATGCCATAAAATTATCGTAGAATTATTTCACTTTGAACGAATTAATCTATTTAGTTTTATAAACGCCAAAGTCGAAACTTTAAAATAAAAAAAAATCGCCAAAGTGCGTAGAGACGCCAATAAAAAGGGATCATATTAAACGATCCAATAGAAAAAATGATTTTGTTCAATAAAAATAATAAATGTCCAATAAAAAAATAATTTTTGTCCAACAAAAGTATTAAATGTTCAATAAAAAAATATATTCATGTTTTAAAAGGAAAATGTATTTTTTTATTGGTCATTTTATATTTGTATTGGACGTTTATTATTTTTATTGGACATTGATCGTTTTTTTATAGGGAGGTAAATAATAACACATAAAAAAGCCAAAAAAGAGAACTAGTTATTTGGATCACTAGGACGGGAGGTGAGGCTTTTCCATGTGTTTATGTATTGTAACTGAGAAGTTAATTGTACGAATGTTATAATTAGCTTCGAGGCGTACAATACATTAACATATGGGAATGACGAGGTGTACGTTCTAGTTATCCGAAAAATGTTTCATACAGCAGGGCCTATTTTCGTGAATTCGAATTCCCGAAAATTCCTGAAAATTCCCGAAAATTCCCGAAAATTCCCAAAAATTCCCGAAAATTACCAAAAGTTACTGATTGTTTTTCTGAAGTGATAACTAAGTACTGGTATCGTAAAGCAGGCTTATTTTTGGAACATTTCTAAAAATTGAAGAACATTTCTAAAAATTACTGAAAATGACCAAGAATTACCAAGTAATAAATTGGGCAATTGTCATTTATCTTTGTAAATTTTTGAAAAATTTCTTCAATTCATTCATTAATTTCATTTATGGCTTAAAAAAAATATTATAATTTGTATATTTTCGTTCTGTGTAAGAAATTAATTTTGCGAGCATTCAATTTTCTTTTTGATGGCGTGCTTCTGGAAAAAGATTTTTAAACCACTCGTGTGTTCAACTTTCATGGGGTTGTCTGTTTTTTTGATCCATCTGTGGATCCATCCACAGCCTCGTCGCAGCACTCGGATCAAATTCTGCGACCATCGTCATATTTACATTAACATATAGATAGTTGAACAATGTTAACCCAGTCAAACTTATTCGGTCAATTGCTTTTAGTTTGTTATATTCATCTGTATAAATCAGGTGCAAGAAGTTAAGAAAGATCGACATGAGGTATAAATAACAGAATGGGGCCTCGCCGCAACAACTCGAGCCAAAGCTAGTTTCACGATGAGGAGATCTTCAGGTACAAGCGTGCATAATTGGTGTAATTGCTTAATGGATTGGTGAATTCATGTCCAGGAAGCAGGTCTATATTCTAAGAAGAACTTAGCTTAATCGCGATCAGGTGCAATTGTTGTGTGACATAGTTTGAGCCTTTCCGTTGAAACCGTAAAGGTAATTCAAGCACAACTTCCAGGGCCTTTTGCAATTCAATGTCGTAATCAAGTCTAATATTCAATTGAGAATGATGGACTTTCGCTCTAGTTGACATTCGATTAGATCGTCCTTGATTCTCTAATAACTTATGTCCGCAAAAATGTTTTCCACCATTCCTGACTTCAACATTTGCTAGAAACAGTTCTTCCCAACCGTTACCAATAGGTGAATTCATTGCGTTTCGCAAGATGTCAAATTATTCGCGCTTTATCGGTTGAATATTCAGAATGCTGATAGTACTACTTTCTAACTTTTTTTTAACTTTCTTCAACTGCGTCAATATGTCAGTAATGAAAGCAAGAAAATGCAGTTGTTTTTTCAAGTGGTTAGAGGAAGCTTCAGTAAAAGTTCAGAAGGTCCAATTTCGTTCACAATGAACTGCGCGTCTGCAAAAAGTGTGTATCCGCGGTATCATTGAAGCGCGATAGCACTCCGCCCGTGACGCAAGTCCCCCATACGAGAAAAAAATTCAGCTAAGTTTTGACTTCCCCTCTTGCTACGCACCCCTCTGAGGCTACGTTTTTTTGATTTAACGTAAAATTCTGATTAAAATCGATCTTTGGATCATCAAAATCGGACAAGTAGATCCGAAGATATGACCTGTAGAACAAAAAGTGCTGTCTCTTACAGCCAAAGTTATTAAAATATAGTTAGTTAGTGGGTTAGTTAGTTAGTGGAATAGTTAGCTAGTTCCAGGGCCATTTGTATGAAAACACAAATTTTTGGCTTTTCTAGAAAAGGATCAGGGTGAAAATTTTAAAAATATTTTTGCAGGGACCTCTGGCTGGGTATTCTACGCCATATGATATCTTAAAAAAGGGGGGGTGGGGGTACCGTGGGTGTGTGGCAGGGAAAAAATAAGGAACATCGCAGGTGGGAAAATACCCACCTGCGCCCCCCACCTGCCCATTTTCCCCACCTGCGGATTCAAAATTGCCCCGAACACAAAATGAAAAAAAAGAAAACTTTCCAAAATTACAGAGCCTCAAAAAACTCTTCCAACACTCCATTATTGATTCAGGCGATCGAATTCACGAAATTTTTCCCGACATGAAACAAAGATTTAATTTTGGTCACCCGTGAACAAATTTTTATTCTCAACAATCTCTAATAATAAGACGACTACAAAAAAGAAAATGTGACGAATAATCAATTCAATTTAAACAAGAATTTTTTTCTGCTTCACTAAATTTTAACCTTACAACGTCCACCATATCTAGGGGGTGCTGACATCAAATGAGATTTATTAACTAAAAAGACAGTTTAAAAATATTGCAAGTAACTCTACAGTCAATAATTCCGAGCCAAATCGTTACATCGTTTAGAGGCGCCGAAATTGGTTCTCGGTTATCGAGTTAGAAATTCTTGTCCACGGTGTGCTATGATAGCTTCAGGGGATGCTCAGCACCCCTCTAGATATGGCACTGCCGACCACAATATGAAACAGTCTTTTCAATTGAAAAACTTGATTTGGAATTTGTTTTGTAAACGTACGTGCTGGTCATAGACAATCGAAAATCTTTTACTCGAAATATTTAAACTTTCTTTATTACCCCTAAAAGGATTTTATTTAATTTGAAAATATTGTACAAAGTGAAAAGACGACTACAAAGTGAGGAACCGCCGTCAAAATTGAAAAAACGCAACAAAATTTCTGCGAAACGCTAACATTTGAATGAGTGTTTTCCGCCACGTCTCACTGCATAAAAAACTCAGCCTCTTCTCAAAATGAAAATTGTCTTGCCATAATATACTAAAACATCTTCAACCTTTTCTTGATTCACTTCTTCACACAAGGCAGCCTTCTGTCATCATCTGATGCAGGTCACACCTTACTATGAAAATATTTCTTTGACGCCCCTACGCTACAAATTTTGGCGCCCCAGCGCTTGGAATTATTACGCCCTTTCGTCAAATTACCCACCTGCGGAAAAATCCTTATTTTAGTCCCTGGTGTGTGGGAAATTTACCAAATCTTTGCCACTTGGACATAAAAGTGCGTGTAACTCGAAAACCGCAAGAGAAAGCACCCCCAGTTATGGATTCGAAATGGAGAAAATCGTAACATTGAATCCAATTTTCATACTGATTCAATTATTGAGAGACGTATTGTAGATTTATATCTGGTCGAAAATGAACAAAATGAACCAAACTGCGAGCTAGACTCTCCCCATTCTGAAGCGGGGCTCATCGAATCCGGACCCTCAGTCTGACGCACTTGTTGATTGACCTGCCGAAGATGTTTCAGTTTCACTCCTCCGAAACGAACAACGGTTGAATGATTGCAACATAGACAGAGCTGATTCTGACAATTCTCAAAATGCAATAGACCAAAATGAAGTCGAGAAACATGTTTTTCATTAATTCACAGCTTTTTTATTGATTATTTGTCCCTGAAAATTCCCAAAAATTACCGAAAATTCCCAAAAATTCCAGAAAATCCCCAAAATTCCTGAAAATTCTCGAAATTCTTGAAAATTTCCGAAAATTCCTGAAAATTAAAAAAAAAAATTACCGAAGATAAGCCCTGTCATACAGTATGTACCGAATTGCACAAACACATCAGTCAACATTCAATACGAAATTAATTTACATGGTTGCGTGTATATTGAATTCACACAATTCCATTCAAAGCATAGCTTTAGGTATACAGATTTCTACATGCAACGCAGTTTTCTCTCCTAGGAATCACTTTCCTGTTATATATATAACTCCCCCGTTTTTCAGTTATGTACGCACACACACAGAGGTCTACATTTCCGTATTTTTTCGAAGGAAAACGACTGATGAAATGTTGTGCTTTCGGTGGCTACTGTATGAATTTTTTTTTTGTGTTTCTCCACAATTAAGCGATTTTTCTTGGCGTTTCTTTTCACATTGTTAATTTTTTCTGGTGAATTTTTTTCATTATTTTTATACAATGTTCCTTTTTTCAAAATAACGTAAAGGAAAAATAAAAAAGCGAGATTGAGGGGCAGAGTCCCTGACGGGGTTTGGAATGTGGTCACCTGCAGGGCGCAATATAAATGCTCGGCTTAGGTGCGTGGTCTAGAACCCCCTACGCTTTAAAACAAGCTGTTATTATAAGACGCTATATTTTGTGAACGCTGCAAAGCATTTTGTAGACATTTTCTTTGACTTCTCTATTGACTACTAAGTGCCAAAAGGACATTTTAAATGTCAAATATTTACATAAAAAATTTTTCTTTCAACCTCGATTTTCTTATCAAATTTTATCAGCACAACAAATTAACAGTACTTACACCTTAGATATTTTCCTTATGTGCTTACTTGCTTTGTACATATGACGTTTAAAATGTCATTTTGACATGTGGAAAGACCGAATGTCGATCCCAACAAACTCAACTACACGACATTGCCTTGATTTCGACGTAAAATGTAATTTGATTCAATAGAAAACATAAGTTTCGCAAAATTACAATGAAAATTGCCCAAAAGAAATGTTTCAAAAAACGATTTTCTATTTGCTAAATCAACCTAACCCCACACTAAATTCTCACCTTAAACCCCACCTAATTCGCCTCCTAGTCCTTTACCTAATTCTCCTACTTACTTTATCTCAACAACACACTTCACTTAAGCTAGTCATGTAATTCACGAAATGTCGTGTCATGTACGCTCGTACGTATACCAATTACTTGTCTATGAGCCATTCCACGAAAACTTCGCTCCCACGTGCGAAATGCTCAATTGTTACAAAATGATAGTCATAGTAGTCATAAACATTGATCCTTTAACTTTCCTATGACTATCATTTTGTTTGTAATTACTGAGGATTTCATGCGTGAGAACGACGATGTCCGTAGAAACCTGGACATTTTCAAAATGTCATCGCCAATTTTATTCATCAACTAAAAAAAAATTCTCACTTTTTTCACTACTTGTCAGGAAAGAACTTTTTTTTGAAAATTTGAACAATACTTTGTACTCGTACAAGAAGAATCACTCACCCTCTTGACGAAAAGCTATAAAAATTTATTAAAATTAAATTGAAAATTACAAAAACCCTCAAAAAAACTTTCAATTTCCTCAAAAAAACAACATTTTCCGCAAGAAAAATTTTAAACTAATAATCTCAAGAAGACGTCTCGTCGTCGATATGATTGAAAAATGAAAACTAAATATAAAAACGTTAAAGTACGAAAATTCTGATAAATACAGGCAGAGTTTTTCCCTTTCTTTTTCAGTATATAAAAGATTTTCAACGAACACGTCGAACAGAAGACGTAAATTTAACTTTGAAATGGTAAATTAAAAATGTGAAATTCAATAAAGTGTCCAATAAAAATTCAATGGCCCCAATCAGCATCAAGATACTAATGGGAATGCGAATGACATCAATATACGTTATAGTCGTCACATAAAAGTCACTGTATTTCATAATAATTCTGTAGAACTAAATTAACATTTGCTTAGCTTGAATTTAATTCGCCCGATTTATATAAAATGGTTTAATTAGAAACACTCACAAATTCCACCCTCAATTTTATCATTTCACAGAATCATTTCATCAACAAATATTTAATTTTTTATTTTATTTACAGCCAAATTCATTAAATTTAAATGAAAAGTTAACTCTTTAATTAATGTTTGTGATTTGATTTAATTGACGACATTTAGGTATACGGTGATGTCCGGAACACCACAAAAAATGCTGGAACATTTACTGGAAACGCGATTGGGTGGACAAGTGGGACCAAATGACCCGTTTTTGGATGATTTTTTGCTTACACATATTGTTTTTATGCCAGTGCCAATGTTGATTGACGAATTAGCAAATTTATATCCTTTTCAAATTAACATTTTTTACTCGGGTCTAAAATGTCGTTCATGGTTCGTTAACTTGGGTTGTTCGCTAAGTGAGCTAAGGACTCTGGACTTCAATAAGTGCTGCTTTCTAATGTCTAAGGATCGTTACCAAGATCTCCTCCAAGAGTGAATTTCATTGTATTAGGGTCAAAACTGTTTCGGATTTGGATTTGCGATTGCTCTCTGCAATTGACTTTTCTTATGACACTAAAACCCGCATGTCAGAAAATTATGAAGTGAATACCTGCAATCCACCAAACTCTCTCTACTCTCTCTACCATATAAAAAATCGTTGGTCTACATTTTGCCCTGTCAATATTTTATCTTTGTCCCGCTGCTTGTTCAACATTTGCGACCTCAACCGGCTGAGCACGTTTTCCAACTGCTCCATGTTAATGCTGAAAACGGATTCGTCCCTAATATCTATAATACAAAGCAAAACTCTGCCGTGTTAAGCCCAAACAACTATTGAAAGGAATAAATGGAATTGAAAAAGCAGATTTAATGCGATACTTTGTTTTGGCCTAATACGGAAGAACTTCTGTGCACCTCACTCACCCTTGATCTAGCTTCACGTCGGTGCACCGAGATTCACCTCGACGCACCTACCTTCACTTCATTCATACTGCCGTCATGAGGAAAAAACAGAGAAAATCAGCAAAGACTTTCAACGAAATTCGCCGAAAATAATCAAATTAGCGACAAAATTAAACAAAAGATTCTCGGAGGTTATTTTGTACAATTTTGTCGCTAATTTGATTTTTTTCGGCGAAATTCGGTGAAAATTTTCGCTGATTTTCTCTAAGTTTTTTCTTCATGAAGGCAGTAATACACAATGAATATCTGTGAAATTGTACCCTGACTTGATAAATTTCAAGGCATGAATTTACCCCATACACTCACCGTTTTGTGATATTGAAGTTTTCGCAATTTCCAATTTATTTCTACGTTTTAACTTAAAGATCTACGTTGCGAAATTAACTACCTTTCTGACTAACGCGAGAGGATCATGGGCGCGCGGTAGCAATGCGCCCGTGACGCAAGTCCCCATACGAACAAAAAATTCGGAAAAATTTTTTTCCTGGATTCTACGGAAAATTCTAAGGCGAAATGTCTTTTCACTCATTAAAATCGGTCCAGTGGATCCGGAGATATGACCTTTAGAAAATCGTCATTTTCCATACAAAATGTGCACTTTCATA
>CM055404.1:101031158-101080188 GCA_029228625.1 Pseudolycoriella hygida | reverse complement strand
AAAACCCTTTTAAAAGGGAAATGTGACGCAAGTCCTTCTTCCTCCTTCCAAAACAACTGATATCAATTTGGGGTGACGCTTAAAGCTTTGAAACGCAAAAATTCTTTTGGAATGTTTTCATTTTTGATTAACAAAATGCGTCACAAATGCCGGACCCACCAATGTAATAATTTTTCTACGCTTTCAGCTGTCATACGCAAAAATTTGATTTCCTGTTCAAAAATACGCCATACATAATGACAAATGTTTGCGTTGTGAAAGCTGAAAGAACAGAAAAACTATAACATTGGGGGGTCCGGCATTTGTGACGCATTTTTTTAATCAAAAATGAAAACATTCCAAAAGAATTTTTGCGTTTCAAAGCTTTAAGCGTCACCCCAAATTGATATCAGTTGTTTTGGAAGGGAGAAGAAGGACTTGCGTCACATTTCCCTTTTAAAAGGGTTTTTGTTGTGATTAATAATTACCAACAAAAGTTAGAAGACTCATCGACTTCATATATTTTTCATAGCTTACCCGTAAAAACAAAACCATTTAGTAAATAGCAAAAGGCGTATTTTCTCGCAGATTTGATGAAAACGTCGTTTCAATTACAGTCTCAAGCGTTCATTCTGGCAGCGAAAATTGAATTTAAGTGGAAAATATTTATCATAAAATCATCCCCCCTCTAAATCAATTTAGATCCGTTTTGCGATTCATCTAAAGTATATGTTAAGCGAGAGAAAAAAGTTTTCATTACAAAGATAATATATGACTTTCCTTAACGCAAAAACCATTTACCGTAAACACATTTCATAGCTACGTCGATAACCAAGAATCTCAGAGTCAAGAGGATCGTGAATATTTGATAACTTGTCGAAAACGTGTTGTGCAATTTGTACAGAAGTGGGTTGTTGCTGTGAGAAATGCTGTGTTCGAGGATCCAGTTGCCGTTGATTTCATAGAGGTAAATTCATTGTTTGATATTAGGCCAAACTTTTTTGGAATGTAGGAAATATTTTATGTTTTGCTAAGTAAACGACGACGTTTAAAAATTTGTTTTAATTAGAGAAGTAAAATATTTGTTTTTGGTAGGAGTTGGCAAGTGAAGTTGATGCTGATCCAGATTTGGAAGAGGAGGCTGGTCTTATGCACCACGTGCTGACACAATTATCAAGATACCAGGTAAAGTATTAATAAATTGAAATTAAATAGTAGAATACGGTGCACAGTGTGGAAGAAATTCCACACTATTGGGAGCAATTTTTAGATACCATCCGAACTAGGGGTGCGGTTCTTAAGAAATGAGTTTTAGAAACTGTTTATTTGAGTGAATGTAGGAATTATATATGAGTTGAGTTACCGTACGGTGGAGGGTGTCGAGTCGAGTCGTATGGCTAAATTATTTTTGTACACAATAAGTACAACACAAAAAATACATTCCTTACACAAAAAGTACAATGTGTATGAAAGAATGTGGTTTTGTTCACCAAAATGGTTAACTTGTACACAAATAATTGATTTTGAACTCAATATATACCAATTTATACAATAATGCTATGAATCTAGTACAAAAAATAATAAAATTTATTACATTAAGTACAGCGGTTTAATATTAAATGTGCAATCTTAACAGAAAAATAGAAGGAAAAGTAGCGCCGCAGGCCGAGAAACGTCGGTCAAGGGGGAATTTCCCCCTGTGGGGTCTAAGAGGCAGGGCCCATAGCGGTGTTTGGAGCTGTGCCACACACCCGTAAGGCCGCCTGCAGGGTGTAATCCAGCTCGCCGCAGGCGTAATACACGCCGAAGTATGGCCCGCTACAGGTGCGGGCGGGGGTGAGATGGCAGAGCCCACCAACATGATACGTTATATTTTTTCATAAATAAAACGTGATGGTACCGCAACTAGTACATCATAGATGGCACTATGTTTGTGTGCAATTTTCCACTGACACAGTTAAAACTTCTCTAAGAAGAATCCATATGAGCGAAAGCTCACAAATATTGTGGAACTAGTAAAATAAAATGATCTTACCTCTGACCCAGGCGGGTTGTAACGGCGGATTATTTTATTATAAAACACTTCTTTATGCAAAATAAATTAAAAAATAAATTGAAAATAATAAATCTATAATATTTAAATTTTGTAAGCGAGATGAATTGAAAATTTTAAAGAAGGTAGTCATCATAGCCGTTATTTTCATTGTCTGAATCTGGCAGCAGATCAAGGGTAGTGGCAATTGAAACTATATGTGAGCATATGTAATTTCAATCAAAAAATTTACATGAAGAAACGGCATTCGACTTTGCTGAGTAAAAGAAATTTTTTTATGTACAAAAAAATTATTTTGTATACAAAATTATTTTTAAAACATAACCAAAGACCCGTACGTATCAGAATAGATGTGACGTACCTAAATATACAAATAAGCAAACAATCCAACGTTTTCTGTTCTATTACAACTGTAAGAATTTCAAAGATCCATAGAAATTACCCAAGGTTATGTCAAAGGCCCTACCGAAGTACGTCTCAGACCATTCAAATCTAGAAAAGCTTATATCCAAGGACTAAGTCGTTTTTCCCTAAAGCCCAGAAAAACGTGTTCGCTTAAATTTAATTCTCTATAACTTCGCCTTTGGAACCAACTTTCTAACTCTCATAGTTCTGGAGATCTGGGTCATCCTGCATAGTTATGGAAGTGGCCATATATCAGTATTGGACCATATTTCCTCATAACCCTGAAACACGTGTTCGCTTAAATTTAATTCTCTATAACTTCGCCTTTGGAACCAACTTTCTAACTCTCGTAGTTCTGGAGATCTGGGTCATTCTGCCCAATTATGGAAGTGGCCATATAGCAGGATTGGGCCATATCTCCCCAAAACCCTGAAACACGTGTTCGCTTAAATGTCATTCTCTACAACTTTGACTTTGGAACCAACTTTCTAACTCTCACAGTTCTGGAGATCTGGGTCATCTTGCCCAATTATGGAAGTGGCCATATACCAGGATTGGACCATATCTCCCGAAAACCCTGAAACACGTGTTCGCTTAAATTTAATTCTCTATAACTTCGCCTTTGGAACCAACTTTCTAACTCTCATAGTTCTGGAGATCTGGGTCATTCTGCTCAATTATGGAAGTGGCCATATACCAGGATTGGGCCATATTTCCCCAAAACCCTAAAACACGTGTTCGCTTAAATTTAATTCTCTACAACTTTGCCTTTGACAGTAAATCTCCATATTGTATAGTTAAGGAAATATAGACTGTTAAATAAAAACTGTTTTCGTACATGGCCAAGAATCTCAATTTCGTCTATTCCATTGGTCCCAGTGCCCAGACCCCTGTACCGATTCCCACAAAAATTTTTCCCCAGTTTTGTGACATCAAATGCTTTCAGTTGACACCAAAATGAGGAATGTCAGTGCTATACTTGCTGAGATATTTGCGAAAAAGCTTCACCGACCTTCGAAAAACCATGTTTTTGGTCACTTCATCGACCATATCTCCAGAACCACTTCATCGATTTTGCTCACCTTCGAACTTGAATCATGGGAGGCATGTACCTTTCAGGGAAAAAAAAGTTTACGCTGATCGGTTAAGCCGTTTGGAAAAAAAAGTGGAGACGGACGGACAGACAGACGGACAGACGGACATTTTTTTTATTGCTGATTCGTCATATTTAGACGATAATAGATGCATCCCCCCCACTCCCACCTCGATCTACCCCATGTTACAATAAAATTGTTTGTAGTAAACGTATAGGACCTCTTGTACTTCGTACGGGTCCAATAAAAAAAATTATTTGAGTGTACAAAATGCACTTTTTGTGTACAAAATGTAATTTTTGTGTATAAAATCAATTAATTTGTGTACAAAATCAATTTTGGATATGTACAAAATTTACTTTAAAATCTTAAATTAGTAATTGACAACACGCTAAAACAAATCACCCGGCGGTCGGTTAAAATCACTCGGCGGTCGGTTAAAATCACTCGGCGGTCGGTTAAAATCACCCAGCGGTCGATTTAAACCAACCAGCGATCGATTAAAACCAACCGGCGCGGTCGATTAAAACCAACCGGCGCGGTCGATTAAAACCAACCGGCGATCGATTAAAATCGACCGGCGATCGATTAAAATCGACCGGCGATCGATCAAAACCAACCGGCGGCGGCAGTCGATTAAAACCAACCGGCGGCGGCAGTCGATTAAAACCAACCGGCGGGCGGTCAATTAAAACCAATCGGCGGTCGGTTAAAACCAAGCGGCGGTCGGTTAAAATCAAGCGGCGGTCGATTAAAATCAAGCGGCGGTCGATTAAAACCAACCGGCGGTAGATTAAAACCAACCGGCGGGCGGTCGATTTGATCAACTTGCGGTCGATTTAATCAATCGGCAGTCGGTTAAAACTAACCCTCAAACCCCCATTCATCTTCTTGCGTTACGAAATTTATGAACGGCCCCATAAATCACCGCTTTGCACTTATAAGTGACCAGCCGGCATTCAAAAGCCACTCCCTGGCACTCGAAAGTCACTGCCAGGCATTCAAAAGCCGCTGCCATGCATTCTTAAGTTACCGCTCGGCATTCATACCCGGCTCTCATAAGTCACCACCCGGCACTCATAAGTCACCATCCGGCTCTCATAAGTCACCACCCGGCTCTCATAAGTCACCACCCGGCTCTCATAAGTCATCGTCTGGCGCTCACAAGTCATTGCTCATCTAAAATCAATTTATTCCTGTAAGATGATAAATTGAATACATTTGCAAACCTAAATTTAAAATTTCGTAAATAAAACACTGTTCAAATTTCTGAAAATATTTAATCTGGATGTACACGTGTACTCAAATACAGCAATGTATATTTTGTACACGTTTCGGACTTTTTGTGTACAAAATAAAAGAGCGTATTTGCTTTAAAAAAATAGCACTTGAAAGTGCCTGCACATGAAAAATGAACAGACTCTAGTTAAACTAATTAAAATGTAAAGTAATATAGTAATTGATCACGCTCTTAAGGCATTGACTTCTTGGAAATTCACCTCAGCTCTGGACAGCAGAACAGAATAGGGTTGATCTATTATGGGTACCAAGTCATGCTAATGTCACAGGGAATGAGAAGGCAGATGAATTGGCAACATCGGCAGATCGGTACACACCTATGGGACCAGAACCTATAATGCGCATACCCTACAATGTTTACAAACAAAAAATACACAAAAAAGAGCAGAGACGTTTATAAAACACTGGGATGATATACCCAGCTGCAGACAAGCAAAGAACTGCATTAGAGTCAATAAGAAAAACTCTAAATACTTAATTAACTCAAGTAGAACTAGACTGAAACTATTTACTGGAGTAGTTACAGGTCACTACGGATTTATTAAACATCTCACGACTATAGGTAAACGTACGGATACAGGCTGCGATTTGTGTGGCAATAACACATACTCGGCCGAACACTTCCTATGTAACTGTCCGGCTTTTATCACAAAAAGCCGGAAGTTCCTAGGAAGCTACTTAATCAATTACAATATGATTAAGAATTTGCACCCGCAGGACATCCTAAACTACATCGTTAGTTCGGCAAGGTTTAGCTAAGCAACAATATAAATAATAGTGAGCACAATAGGCCCATACGGTGGTCTCCGTGCGCGTTCGCAAAACGAGCAACTATTTTTAATAAAAAAAATGATCACGCTATTGATTGATTGATAGTAATTTTATTGTCTACTATTTTCTAGATGACATGGAAAAAGAGTGACTATGACTGCTGTCATAGTTCTCATTAAAAAACCATGAAAAACGTTCAGGAGTAATTTCTGCTGTTGTAAGCCAAAACCAAAAATCAATATTTCTAGGTGACTCCATACAAAAACGACGGAACAGGTAGGACCTGTGCCATTAGAGAGCCCTAATTTCGGGGGGAAGGGGGCTGAAGACAGTGACCTAAAATTGAAGCTTTTCTATCTATAGTATAAAACTGGAATGTGCACCTTGGTACACCTTTAAAACCTCGATGCACATTGATGCACTACATTGCGCCTTGATACAGCTTCATAAACTACGGTGCAGACCTTGACACACGACGGTCATTTAACTTAACGCACGTCGCACTTTGCTTCATGACTCTTTGTGTTATTAGTTTGTATTTTGTGAATTTGAAGAAATGACGAGGGTAAAATTTGTTGTAACATTTAGAGGATAGGGTCCAATAAACCTGTGACATGTGAAATATGGTGAAATATGATTGCTAAGCGTTTACTTAAATATTTATTCTTATTTTTAATAAATTACTGTTTTAAACTGTGAAAAATTTAAACCCATGGTTATGAGATGGACAGCACTGCTTAGAGGCAAAATTCACCTGAAACAATGCGTTTACTTGTGGTCACAGAATAACACGTTACTTGTAGGTACCTTAAAACCCCATTGCGGTAACCAACCCATACGTAGTGACTTCTAGCCTAAAAAAATTGAAAGTTATCCATATTTATTTGACATCTGACCTTTGTATATTGTCAAAAGAACAGCTCACATCCCACATCAAACACTCAATATTAAATTAATTCATTGAAATGAAAACCCTTGTGTGCACCAAGCAGTAAGATGTTTTACACAAAATTATACAAATATGTTTATAGCTGGAATACTAAAGCCCTTCCAAAATGAATATATCATTACAGGACGATAAACATCTCAATTCCGAAAACCAGAAATGGAAGCTGCCATCAAACGGCCAGCCAATATGTTTGTTTAGTGGAAATACAACACAAAGCCGAACGATTATTCGTCCGGACGATGACAGTGAGTATAACATTGTGTGATTCCATGTCAAATATTCAACCTTTCCAGAGAAAGGTCATATTTAGTTAGTTACTTAAATATTCCTTTGATCCGTGATAGCAAAAAGGATTTGTGTTCAGTTGGTTATATTCAACCGAACGATTTTACCTTTTTAACGCATAATTTATTGGACAATCCCAAATGTGAGTAACTTTTTATTCAAATTTTTCAGTTATTTTTCGAGTGTATTGTGCGGATCACACGTACTGTACATTAAGATTTCCAATGTGCGCAACAGCTGAAGTAATAAAAACATGTGCGGCTGATAAATTACAAATAAATCGAGCTACTGAAGATCTACTTCTTGTCGAAATCAAATCAAATGGTGAACGTACTGTTTTCAAAGATTACGATGTCAGCGTACCCACAGGTTCTTACTAACGAATACAAAACAAAATCTAGAATTCAGTTCGTATTTTCTAGCTTTATGTTTGAACGGCCGAATCTTCGTCTCACCGAAGGACCATTTAGACGCTTTGGTAAAAAACATTCTTTCACATTTTTTATTGAACGATTATTTTACATCGAAATCAATTAGACACCACTGCCGGAACAGGAGGGTGCCACAGATGGAATTGATATGGATCTGGAAGGACTAAGTACCAAAGAAATCGCGTACCACATCACATTGTTCGACTGGGATTTGTTTTGGGCCGTTCACGAATACGAACTGTTGTATCACACGTTTGGCAGACATCATTTCGGAAAGGTGAGTTGTGAATTAAAGAAACGTAAAACATTTTTTTTAATTAGAAACGAGTTTTTCTTTTACTGAATAATGAAAGATACTCTTTGTTCAGTTGAGGGGGTGTTTGTTTTTCTATTTTTGCACAAACTAAGCCGATTTTCTCTTTTATACATTATTCTAAAAATAATTTTTAATGAGATGAAAGCCTTGTTTTCGTATGGTTGTTTGATTAGTTATTATTAGCGGCAAGGTAACTTCAATATTCCTTTGGAATAAGCTGAAGCGTGTTTTTTCTACCTTTTTACGAGAGGCATTTTTATAAATGGCATCTACAAATATCCAACATCGTATTTCACATTTATTTCCACAGCGATTCAATGAAATTTTATGAAAGCCTCCACGTGTAAGTAACATTTACGTAAGCAACAACAATCACATACTTCAACATATTTCAAGTTATCATTTTCGTTGGGCTCATTAAGGTGTGTCGTTTTCTTAACTAGGGTGTACTTTTTCTGCACTATAAATAAACATTTGACACAAGTTTTTCCAATTAACGGATTGGATGAGTATTCTAAACAAAACACTTTCCATTGTGCTTTTTTGCCATAGAGCTAAGTTTTTTATGTGTTGTAGTGTTTTGCATTCGATGGGCGGATGCTGAGGGATTCGGACAAAATAACGCCTGGACAAAACAACCCCTGGACAAAATAACTGCGGCCGTAATAACACCTGGAGAAATAGCACCTGAAAAATTTATTATTGCGTCGTATGAAAAATTCGGTACAATAAAAAGCGGTGTCGAGAAAATATCCAAATATTCCAAAAAGAGTCCTTTTTCATCCAAATATCGCTTGAAGTAACTAACCTATGATATTTTCATTAACTTTGTCTTCTGTGAACTAGACGAAATTTGAATAAGCTTGCAATCTGTATCTATTTATTTGTCGGACGTATTTATTGGCACTAGATGTATAATAGGTTAGTTTTTAGACGAAAAGGGGTCTATTGCGTTTACCACGACGTTTGTAACTATTCAAATTTCGACCCGGGAGCAGGGGAGAGCATCGATCATTGTCCTTAGATGACGAATCAGCGATAAAAAAATATCCGTCCGGACAGGTAATTGAAAAATCTTTTTTGGGATTGAATCTGGGCTTTGTCGGCCCAAGGGCCAATGAGCTAGGGCCGTTTATGTTGTTTTTGGTCATTTAGACATAACTCGAGTAAATCTTTTTCGATTTTCATAAATTTCTATTGTTTGAAAGATATGGGCATGGCCGACAATTTATGGAAGAAACTTTTTTAATTTTGAGCTTTTGGACTCACCCAGGGCCCTTAAACTGAATCTCTAATATTGCCCAAAGTGTTTTTTCTACATTTTCAAATTCTTTTTTTTTCCTCAGAGATAATCTGAAAATTATTCAAGGGATTGAGTTCAGACAAAATCATTTGAAAACTTTCGAATTTACGGTCGAAAAAATGGTCAAAAACGTGATTTTTTGAAGGTTGGTGGAACTTTTTCACTTATATCTCAGCGAAATTAGAACGGAGAAAGATTTTGAAGTTTCCAAATAAAAGATAACATCAGAAAATCACGAAAATTAAATTATAGAAAATCTGTTGAGTCGTTCGGGCTGTAGTGTCCTTTGTGTGTGCCAAACTCACCACCCACTGACTTTTTTGTATGGAAGTGTGTGCTATAGGCCTCTTTTAAGTGCTCTAGATAAGTTCTAAGATCGGCCCTAGTACAAAAAAAATTGTTTGTGTGAAAAAAATTGTTTTTGGAGAGGTTTTTTGCGTCGTTGCTTCCGACGGGTTTTTCAATATTGCCCGTTCGGTAATTTCCAATCCAATTTAATGTGGGCGTAATTTCATACACGTAAGAGTAACATCTATTCTATTCTGTTTGCCAAATCTTTTCCGATGCGTACGGGTCCCTCGCATATGTTTTTCATTTCAATTTTTGTGCGCCTTTTAGCGCCGCGAAAGAGGTATTTGTTCATATACACAAACACATTGGTTAGAACAAGGCACATACATTGCGCACATCTTTTTTCTGCTTTCGTCAATGCGTTTGCATATATGAACATAAAATGCTTCTTTCTTCTTCCACCCGTACGTATCAGAATAGATGTGGCAATCAGAGTTGATGTTAAGAAAAGACTCGAACGTATTTAAGTAAATGTTGCCTTAACTCTAGAGTGTATGAAATTACGTCCACATCAAATTGTATTAGAAGAGAAATATTGAAAAAGCCCTCCGAAGAAACGATGTAAAAAAAGCCTTCCGAAAGTACAAAATTGACCCCCAAATAGACAAAAATGTTCATCCGACTCTTTTCTACAACATACGAAAAAACACACTTTTTTGTCTAGGGCCGACTTTAGGACCGACCTAGGGTCTTCAGGAGAGGCCTCGGACAAATACTTACATAAACAAAAATATTTCTCTCCATTTTCTCTACAACATAGTGAAAAACCATTTTTTGTCTAGAGCAGACCTAGGGCCATAAGGAAATGCCTCTGACACATACTTCCAAATACAAAATGTTTTCCTCAATTTGCTCTGCAACAAAGCAAAACAAATTTTCTTTTTTGGCTAGGGCCAATCTTAGAACAGACCTGAGACCCACTTCAGCCCTAAGCACAGGCACCGGGCACAAATTTGTTTTTGAATATAATAGAAAACTCAGTTTTAGGGTCACGACTAGGTCCAAGGGTTTCTAATCAATTCCTGCCATAAAACGGGAGACAGTCCTAGACCTTTCGATCAAACAAAATTTGAAAATCAGAAGAGATTTACTCAAGTTAAGTACAAAAAACATGTAGAGCGCTAGCAGAGACTCGTTTTTAGTACCCTAGCTATATCCTTGGGCCCAATCTCAAAAAAGTTTCTTCTACAAATAGTAGGGCTTTAATAGACCTGTCGATTAAAAAACAATTATGAAAATCGGAAAAGATTTACTCGAGTTATGTACAAAAGACCAAAAACCACTTAAACGGTCTTAGCTCGGCCGCCCTTGGGCCGACAGTGCCCAGAATCAGTCCCGCAAAATATATTTCGATTACCTTTCAGGGGAAAAAGTTTTTGAAAATCGGTTGTGTTTTACTCAAGTTATCGCGGTGACAGACAGAGGGACGGGCGGACAACGTTTTTATTGTTTATCCGTCATCTAAGCACCAGGATCGATGCTCCCAACCTACTTCCAGATCGAAATTGGGATGGTTACAAACGTCGTGGTAAACGCATAAGACCCCTTTTCGAAGAACTTCGTTCTTCGTAATGGTCTAAAAACGCATTCAAAAAATTTTCTTTTACAAAATGACTAGCTTGACGAGCCAGTTTATTGCCCTGGATTCAAGCGTAGATACACGGCTGGCAAACTTTATATTTGACAGATTTTTTAAATGTACTGAGCTTCGGATTTCATGTATTTTGTGTTTTTTTTTTGTCTCATACGACGAGAGTCATCTATATGTACGAAAGTCTCGCAGACTACGCTACGAGTCTATGTTCCTTCCAGATCGTTTCTAAAAGCAGAAGAGATTGAAAAGACTTTTTCGAAAAGTTACCAGTAAAATCCGACTTAACTATTTCCTCTTGAAACGATTATAACAGCATGATTGATTCTATGCAATGACATTGCACACAAAAATCTCTATGAAAATTAATTTGACACTCTACCAACTATGTGATAACCACTCGGTTCCCACATTCATTTTATTAAAAAACTAGCCTACAATGTATAATCATTATGCTAAGTTAAATATTCCTTTTCATAAAGTTAAAAAAGGAGACATTAGTTCTGTTAAATATTTATTTGTCAAGTTAAACACTTTTTTGTCTTCAAGTTAAATTTTTATTTGTCAAGTTGAAAATACGAACCTATTGAGTTTTTTACAGATTTGTCAGATTAAAATATCATAACAAAAACCTCTTAAAAGGTAAAGTGTGGCGCAGTCCCTAATGTTCACTTCCAAAATTAGTGATATCGTTTGAGGTGACGCTATCGCTGATAATACGCAAAAATTTGTTTGCATGGAATCTTGTGTTCAAAGTTTTAATTTTCTGAAAGAATTACAGCGCTTTTTTGAAAACAAAATTACGTTGTGTTAAAAAAATTGCGTCACACCAGGTCACTAGACCCACCAGCGTAATAATTTTTCTACACTTTCAGTTTTCACACGCAAAAAATTAAAAAAACAAAACAATCTTGGTCTCAGGGAGAAAAAAGATTTTCAAAATCTTCAAGTTTTACTCGAGTTATCGAGTTGACGGGCGCATTTCTCAAAACGAAAAGCGCATCAACTCCCAGGTCGAAATTTGACTGGTTACAAACGTCTTGATAAACAGATGGGTCCGTTTAGTTCACAAGGGCTAAAAACTCATGCAATGTAGTTTACTGTTTTTGATATACATAAACACATATCTCATTAAGGAGGGGAAATAACTACAAGCGAAATTCGACTTTTTATATGAGATTTATTCGCCGTGACTACCCCTCGTTTTGATATTAAAAATAAATAAAGGCGAAACGTAAAAGATAGTGATTTATGATGAACCCGATTGTAATCTATTCCTAAAGAAAATCTAAGATGGCGTCACTTTGGCAGATTTCTGAAAATCCCAAAAAATTCTCCTGATCAAACTCTATAACTTTGTAGAAGTCACCAACTCTCCAAGTATTGTCATTCCGGAGCTAAAATTCGAAAACTCCGAGCATTACATGAAAAACCGTCAAAATTGACCACTTTTCCACATGACACGGCTTTTCCAGAGTTTTCCTGGAAAAGATGCATGTGCAATTTTTCATTTCGAGATGGAAAATTATTAACAGATAGAACTAAATAGAACATAGATAGACTATAACAAATCGACAGATCAGAAATTTTTTTTAGAAACAATAGAAAAAGCGATTATCCATTCAAAAATGTCATTTTCAAACCTCGATATCTCAGCCAATTTCCAACCGATTTTGATAAGTCGGGGCTCATTGGAAAGCTGCTGCGACGTAGTTTTGTTTTAATATTTTAAAGGGGAAGGGGGGGAACTCAAAAGTTCGCGTATATATGCGGCTTGTCCCAAAGGTTTTTGTATGGCGTTTTTTGAGTTTGTGGACTTCTTTTTTGGGGTGTGGGGACTGCATCACACCCTCCGCTACCGCTGCGGGCATGACTATTAAATATTATTGAATTTCTTATTCTACAAGTCAAGTACTTATTTGTTCAATTGAATTTTCCTTTTACAAGGTGGATACTAGGCGGATAACAAAAGTAAGGAATTTTTCATTGTACGGAACGTTTACATGTTCCATAAGTTTTGAGACTTTTTTAACGGCTTTTTATGCAGTGCAACGAATCGAATCCGAAATCATCGCTATTCTGAATACTTTGTCCATCGCTGAATCTTCTATAAACCACCTTTGAACCGCAGCAAAAATTCATTTCTTTACAGATTTTTTGCACCTCAACACAAACCATGCCCGATAGCCCTTGACGGACAAAATTCTTAGTTTTCATTAATTTAATTCCATATGTTTGTCAAATGATGACTCATTCTGGCCCTAATCCGTAGTTTATGGGTCTGCCGAATCGAAATAGTCCGGAGGTAATTGATCGGAAGAGCTTAGGGCATACTTGAGTGGCTGAGATTTTCGAAGATAATCTCATTTTGGTGAAATTGACAAGTAATTGTACCGTCGTAAAAGTTTAGAAATATTGTATTACTCTTGGAATAACCTAAGTATTGATCTTCCGAAGACATCCCAACCTCTAAAATAGTTCATAACTTCGGGGGTTCCGATTTTTTCCCAATTTCTTGGGTTCGCTGCAATTCTGCCTATGCTGTGATGTTTTGTTCAACTCGTTTCACTTATTCTCGATTGCTCACCCTCAGAACAATATCCCAAATCAAGGGAAACTTTTTCCCGAGGAATCGTTTCGTCATTGAGATCATCAAAAGTTTTATCTGAGACGCCAAAATGGATTGGAACATGACTACGTAAGACCATCTCCTGGTGAACTCTGGATGATATTTGCAGAACATCTAATTTATGAAAATGATCCTAAGCTTCATGATCCCAAATTATCTATCTCGATTTCATTTATGAAGAGCTGTGAACTTTTGAAAGTAGTCTCAAAACTTATGGAACATATGTTACTACCGCTAAAAACATTTTAAAATGATCACCGACTTTTTAAAACAAATGAAAATGTATTAAAGTGTAACGTCACTGTTCATTTCTAAGTGTTCGTAGCCGTAAAACCTCGCCGTAAGAAAAACTCGAAAATTTAATGAAAACTAAGGAAATAAGGAATTTTCCCTTTTACAAATTGTCACTAAAAACTAGGTGGATAACAAAACTAGGGAATTTGCCCTTTTACAAAATGTCATGGTAACCAAGGTGGATAACAAAAGTAGAGATTTTTCCCTTTTACAAAATGTTGCAAAATATGTTTTCACATCTGTTAGGCGAAAATTGATATTTTCTCACCTCGAATGAAGTGCGAAAATTGAATTTTGCATGGGTAGTCTGTAGCGGGATGAAAAGTAAATTTTCGCACCTCATTTGAGGTGAGAAAATAAAAGGAGGTGAGAAAATAAATACTTAACATAAAGTATCATGGCCGATCTGTTCATATGCATTTTTTTTGCGGTGAAGAAAGTAAACAAAAAATAATTAATTTTCGACTCGACGGATACGAGCTAAACAAAATGCCAGCACATAGTTTAGGTTGACAGGATTACTCTAAAGTAATCCATTAGCTAATCTGGCAAATATTTCTCGAGATATAACAGTTTGGAAAAACAACACAGTCAAATGTGTTTTTGAGTTACTTTCTATGTTTTCTGTGAAATTCGTCTTTTATATGTTAAGTTATCTACAATAATTGTAATATTCCATCTTTTTCGGGAGAAAATATGAATTTACGCCTAACAAATGTGAAAAGTTTAATTCATAACTCGGGTAAAAATAGAAAATTCTTAACTCGGTTGAAGTCTGTGGCCCTCGCAGAGAAAATTTCAACTTGAGTAAAGTTTGTGGCCGTCGCAGAGAAAATTGCAACTCGAGTGAATTGCGGCCCTCGCTACGCTCTGGTCACAAACTTCACTCTCGTTGCAATTTTCTCTGCTTGTGCCACAAACTGTACTCTCGTTGCAATTTTCTCTGCTTTGGCCACAGACGTCAACCTTGTTAAGCAATTTTCTATTTTCTTCCCTTGTCATGAAAATAACTATTGGACATTAGCCAAATTCATTTCAGATTGATTTCTTTTTTTCGGATTGCCTAGTTGTTTTTCTGGTAGATAATCGAGCCTAGATCAACGTTTGGGAAGATCATTTTTCGAAAAAATTGGTTTTAGATGGGTGGCGGACGACTTTCGTTCTTATATTCTAAAGCGTTGTTGATTAGAAAGAGGCAGATATATTAACCATAAGAACAAAAGTCGTCCGCCACCCACCTAAAGCCAATTTTTTCAAAAAATGATCTTCCCAAATGTTGATCTAGGCTCGATTATCTACCAGAAAATTAACTACACAAGCCGGAAAAAAGAAATCAATCTGAAATGAATTTGGCTATTGGACATGCAGGTAATACTTTGATTTGTTTACTTACGATCGATATCAAATGAAAAGTAACACTTTGACGTAAATCCATTTCAGCAGTTTTGGCATTGTTCTTCAGGAAGAAAACACTTGAAACGTACAATGTTCACAGCGCCACTTTTCATTGGATACCGACCGTATCAAATTCAAGTTTTTGAACTTTCAATTAAAATTTGCAACTTAACGGGCTAAAAATTCCAACTTTACACTTTAGAAATTTTAACTTGAAGTTTTTAATTTCCAACTTTACAAGTGCAACTTGACAAAGAACATTTTTAACTTTACATTTATTTATTCGTGATAATAAATGTTATGAAGTGTCAACATGTCCATTAAGTGTTGGCGTTGTTCTTGGTAAGCTTATAAGAATTGAGATTTTATTTTTGTGCTTTTTTCACTTTACTGTCCTTATAAATGATTTACTCCCACTTAATTTTTGTGTGAATTTCTTCTAATACTCTCTATTTAGTAAATTTAATCTCCTCCGATTCTGAATTATGAAATGAAAGCATCAACTTGTCTTTTTCCTTTTATTTAGTTTAACAAAAAGAACATAATAGACTTTTAGTCCGTTCATGCTGAGTACATTTAAATCTAAGTAATCTAGGGAATCGTACAGGAAGATGTCTTTTATTTTAAAATCTAAGGAAAAGACAACATGAGTGAAATCAAATGAATAAAAAAACAATCATGGGCGCGCGGTAGCGATGCACCCGTGACGCAAGTCCCCATACGAACAAAAAATTCAGAAAAATTTTTTTCGTAGAGTTCGGAACCATTCCAGAGCCATTTGTATGAAAACCGACTTTTTTGGCTCGTGCTCGAAAACGGCTCGATAACTTTTCTTGAAATTTTGCAGGGACCTTTGGGTGGGCATTCTACGCCATATGAGATTTTAAAAAAGGGGGGGTACCGGCCTCGTTTGAGCACGAGGGCTCTAAGAAGGCGCCATATAAAGCCCATATGTATGTGTTTGTGTGTTTAGTGTGTATGATAGCACATTTTGTATGAGGCAATGGTTGTGTGTTCGAGATAGAGGTTTGGCGTCAAAGGGAAAGTTGTTGGGTTGGGTGTGTAGCAGGGCCTATTTTTGAGAAACATTTTCACGAAATTCGAGAAATTTTCGCGAAATTTGAGAAATTCGCGAATTTTCACGAAATTCACGAAATTTTCGCGAAATTCGAGAAATTTTCGCGAAACTCAAGAAATTCTCGCAAAATTGTCTAAAATGCAACAAAATCAAAAGAAATCCTCGAAAGTCAAAACGTTTATAGAAAATTGTGAAGAAGATCAAATAATTAGATCTAAAAATTTTTTTGATAGTTTCTATAGTTCATGTGTGCTTTCCCAATGAGAAGTCCAACAATTTTTCCTCGTATCTCGCAATGCTATCATACCTCCGCACTCCATAAACGCATAGGTCCGTAAGCCTTATCAATTACCTTCTTTGAGGTCGCAGACATCCCATAGGAAAAGACCACACTACAGTATTCCAGGTGCGGCAAGAACAACGACTTAGCCATCATAATCCTGGTCGACAGAAGCGTGGTGCGGAAGTGCCGCAATACACTCCGCAGTGATCTGTACACCTTACCACAAACAAAGCTAGCATGATCATTCCAGTCCATCTTACGGTTAAAAAGTATACCGAGGTTTTCGACGGAATCAGAATAGGATACTATCAATCTGCTCAGTCAAATAGGTGGACGCATCTAGCCTCGTTCGTTGAGCTGATGGCTATGGCTTGCCTCTAAGCGTTAATTTCTAGCTCGTTAAAATCCACCTCAAATCATTGTTAATTTCCGCTAAATCCCCTATAGTGTCCCCCTGCAAAAAGGATTTGTAAACCTGTACATCAACAGCAAAAAGGTGATAAGACATGTATTTCATAGCATTGGGGATGTCGTTAATGAGAACAATGGATATAGCTGAAGACTCAAAACTAAACTTGTGCTCTAACTTACTACATAACAGATTGTGGTTAACAGAGTCAAAAGCCCGACTGAAATCCAAAAGTATCAGGACCGTAGTCATCTTCTTGTCCATGGCCACATAAATATTGCTTGTAATTTTCGTTAAAGGGCCTTTCAAATAGTGCGTACGCTTTTTTGGGGGTAGGCGGGTTTGAGAAAAGCGTGCGTTCCATACATTTGGAATTTTTCCCATGTATTTTTGCTTGCAAGGGGGAAAGGGTTGGGTTTGAATTGCCCCTAAGGCGAAATTTGTATTATAGCTTACTAATGTTCAGGAATTCCCTAATTTGGAATTTCAATAGAACTTCCAGTATTTTAGACATGGCAGGAGGAATGTTAGTAGGTCGAAAATCTTTTAAACCATAACCACCACAATCTTTAGACTTTTTGTGAACCGGGTATATCTTCGCTTCTTTGCACATTTTAGGCGAGTTCTAGCGGTAAGAAGATCGACCAACAAAATGCTCTTTAGCTGAGTCTTACATGACCACAACACGACAGAAAAAAGTGTTTGTTAATATTCTGAATCGATTAAATCAAACTTGCTTGAACATGACTCCTCATCTTATGACAGCTTCATGCAATTTGGTCTTGGGCACCGCCTAGACCACTTCATATTCAGTTGCCTCGATAGACACTTTTCATAAGTGATCCATTTAGAATAATTTTCGGCCGATGGCCATAGAGTTTTCGGCATTTTGGTGTTTGGCAACCTTGTCTATAATATTTTTTGTTAATATGCTTCCACTATAGGACTATAGGACTATTTACACTATTACAAACATAGATCAATTCGCTCTGAAAGATGCGCCGTATGAAATAAAGAAAACCCGCATATAACTCACAGATGTCAAACGAGGTAACAACTATATATTTTACAGGCGCTTTCACAGAAGCAGATCAACATAAAACTATGCAAACCGAAAATTATTTCATTTTGTTGTTTTAATTGATCAAATATTGTGAAAATACAATCTGTTGCACTTTTAAAGGTCGTTTCATTGCAAAGATGCAGTTATTTCAATACGAGAAAATTTCAAGAAATTTGCGAAATTTTCAAGAAATTCGCGAAATTTTCACGAAATTCGAGAAATTTTCGCGAAGTTCAGGAAATTTTCGCGAAATTCAGGAAATTTTCGCGAAATTCAGGAAATTTTCTCGAAATTCGAGAAATTCGCGAAATTTGTTTCTCAAAAATAGGTCCTGGTGTGTAGTGTATCAGGGTGACCGACAAAATGGCAGAAAATAGGCGGGGACTCAAAAAAAAAAAACTTTTGATATGTTGTAGAGGAAGTTGAGGGGATCATCTTCGCTCATGGAAGTAGTAGCCGCCGCGCTTCGGTTTGGCGGCGGCGACGGCTCAAAAAAAAACTTTTGATATGTTGTAGAGGAAGTTGAGGGAATCATTTTCGCCCATGGTAGTAGTAGCCGCCGCTCTTCGGTTTGGGGGCGGCGGCGGCTCAAAAAAAACTTTTGATATGTTGTAGAGGCAGTTAAGGGGATCATTTTCGCCCATGGAAGTAGTAGCCGCCGCGCTTCGGTTCGGCGGCGACGGCGGCTCAAAAAAAACATTTTGTTATGTTGTAGAGGAAGTAGAGGGGATCATCTTCGCCCGTGGAAGTAGTAGCCGCCGCGCTTTGGTTTGGCGGCGGCGGCTGCCCCAAAAAAAAACATTTTGATATGTTGTAGAGGAAGTTGAGGGGATCATCTTCGCCTACGGAAATAGTAGCCGCCGCGCTTCGGTTCGGCGGCGGCGGCGGCGGCTCAAAAAAAACTTTTGATGTGTTGTTGAGGGGATCATTTTCGCCAATGTAAGTAGTAGCCGCCACGTTTCCGTTCGGCGGCAGCGACGGCTCAAAATAATGCAAAACATTACAATCACAACGAAAACCCTTTTTAGAAGGGAAACGTGACACAAGACAAAAACCCTTTTTAAAAGGGAAACGTGACGCAAGTCCTCCTCCCTTCTTCCAAAACAACTGATATCAATTTGGGTGACGCTTGCAGCTTCGGAACGCACAAAATCCTTTTGAAATATTTTCACTTTTGATTAACAAATGCGTCACAAATGAAGGACCCCTAGTGTTATAGTTTTTCTGTTCTTTCAGCTTTCACAATGCAAAAAGTGTCTTTATGGGATGTATGGCGTATCTACGTACAGGAAATCAAATTTTTGCGTATGAAAGCTGAAAGCGTAGAAAAATTATTACATTGGCGGGTCCGGCATTTGCGACGCCTTTATTTAATCAAAAGTTAAAATATTTCAAAAGAATTTTGTGCGTTCCGAAGCTGCAAGCGTCACCCAAATTGATATCAGTTGTTTTGGAAGAAGGGACGAGGACTTGCGTCACGTTTCCCTTTTAAAAAGGGTTTTTGTTGTGATCTTAAATCAATTAAATTGAAACTACGTTGTGTTATTAGAAGCGATAAAGCTTGGTACAAAGGATTCACCATGTGAGATGACAGTTATCTAACGAACAAAAAATGAGCAGCATTAAGTAAGTGTACGTCGGGGGGTGGTTAAAATGTTTTTTTTTCTATAGCTCGTGTAAAACCAAATGAAATCGTTTGGGATAGTATAGGTAGGCCTCAATGATGCGAAGGTTTTTCATCATTGGACCTCTTGGAGCTTTCTCCCACTCCGAAGTTATTTGTCATTTTAGGCGAAAACTTCGAGGACGCTTTACTGCTTGAAGCAGCGAAGAACTGAAAAACTGAGTATGGGGTGTTCTACTATAAGACCACACAAAAACTTGCCCGGTTTAAGGCTGTTGCACTAGTCTGGAACAACGTTTGTAAGAAAGGTCGAGTTTTGACTGGCTGTTTTCAACTAAAGAAGTCTGTATAACTGCCCTGAAAGATGATCTGCAGCTGGATATGCGAAAAGGAGCTGTTCACAAGTGACCATATACTCTACGGAAGGGGGGGGGGCGGTGGTTACCAAAGAAAGTGTAAAGATGTTGAATTTTATATGAAAATGTAGAACGTTTTGAACAATTTTTGTATGTGAAAGTGGGGGGAATGGGGGGGGGGGGGGCTGAACCCTTTTTCGAACAGATCATGAAGAAAAATAACAAACAGTAGAAAGGACAGGGTATATCCCTGAGGAACTCCGCAGTTAACGTCTAGTGTAGGACTATTCACGCCATCTATACACACGAATTGCTTTCGGTCACATAAGTAATCCTTCATTAAGTCATATGCGGATCTATGTAGTCCAATGTTGCGGAGCTTTGCCATGGTTAATGACTATTTCAAGTCTACAATAAGACGCAACAGTGGAACGACTATTCAAGTCATTTCTCAGTTTCGTACAAAGATCTAAACACTACGCCAGGGTACCCTGCTGCGGCATTCGCTGTCAAGCCATTAATGTAAAATAGAACATTATTGCCACTTACTGGTTCAAAGCGAAAATCTTTTAAGGCATTGAGAAGAGCTAGAACTTAAAAGAACTTGGGGGAGGACGGTTGCTGAAAGAAGACACACTGTTAAGTTCATTGGCTACTTCAGAAGGATCGGCCACACTCAAGCCATTCAGAGATATTTGAAGGCATTGTAGGGAATCAGGTGACTTATTTGTAAGATCTCTTTTAATCACCTGTCATAGCTTCTTTGGATTGTCAGCGTGAGAAAATTTTTCAGTGTAATATTCACGTTTCTTATAACGTATCACATATAAAATCGTCCTATTGCAGTTGATAAATTTTAAGCGAAGATCATGATAGTTCGGGAATTTTTTTGACAGTCGAAAAGGGATAAAACATCGTTATCAATGTACGGCTCGGATGTCTTATTTTTACGAACACTTGTCGAAAAACGTAATTTCTTCAATTTCGTTCTTCAAAGACAAAAACAAAACTAAGATTTTGGTATTCAATTACTAAATATTTCAAAACATTATAAAATTTCCTTATCAATAACTACGGTACAGTGTTGGAGTTTATCGAGGCGACGGCCGGCGATGCTTGTCGGCGTTGACCTAAAACCGGCGGTGAATCCACGCTTTTATTGAGGTATCAGCCTGGCCTGGCATTTCTATCTCGTACATGTGAAATAAGAAAACAGCTATGTCGCACCACGCACCATACCGACATCTCACTAAACGTGTGGATAGATTTACAGTGTTTTTGCTGTTGCGATAACTTTCTTTCTTTTCTTTGACTGGCACTATAACCCATTAAGGGTCTTGGCCTTCTGCAACATGCTTCTCCAACCGGATCCATCCGAAGCTAACGTCTCCCAGCTGGATACTCCCACAGTTTTAAGTCGGCAAGAGCTGCGTCATACCATCTGGATTTTGAACGCCCTGCACCTCTCTTGCCCTCCGGTCTGGTTTTAAGGATTTTTTTTCGGAAACGATGATCTTCCATTCATTGTGCATGACCGAGCCATCGCAGTCGGTTTATTTTGAAAGTTCTGACTATGTGCGGCTCTCCATGACTAAGCTCATGATTGAATCGTCTGAACCATCGGTTCTGCCTTTGATCGAATACTGGTCCAAATATTGTCCGCAGTACTTTTCTTTCGAATGTGCGCAGCGATTGTTCGTCTCTCTGTGTCAAGCACCACGAAGGCGGGATGATCATATATTTCGTTTTTTCGTCATTAACTTTCAACCCAAGATCGGTACCTTTCCTCTCCAAGACCATACACTTGTCTTTAACAACATCCATATTTCGTCCAAGTAGGTATGTCCAGGTCGTCTGCGAAACCTAGCAACTGACTGGACTTGGTGAAAATGTTGCCGCTGTAATCTATGTCCATGGTGCGCACAGCCGCTTCAAGGGTCAGGTTAAAAAGCAGCGTCGCGAGAGGATCCCCATGACGTAGGCCTTCCTCTATGTCGAAAATCTCTGACAGTTGGTTACGGATCCTTACTCGGCTATTAGCTCCGTTCAGTGTTAACTTAATTAGCGAGATCAGTTTGTACCAAAACGAGAATTTTCTCAATTTTTACCTTGATTGCAAGTTTGTGTACTTCTTTACACAGAGGGTATGGTTAGCCCCTTGGAGCCGAAATATTCAACGTATCTTCGATAGTCGTTGAATTGTGGTAATCTGCTTAGCAGAATAATCCAAATTAAAAAATAACCGAAACAAACTCACAATTCTTTTACTTCCAAATTGTTCATCGAAATGACATGCATCCAATCGTAGGATCTGGATTGTATAAAAGGCGAGTTGGCATAGTCTGGGTATCATTCTATGGCCATCGTTGCTGATATACACATGGTCTTAAGACAAGGTGTACTGATGAGTCGTGAACGACGAAATCAGCACTTTTAGTTTTTCGATTTTTGTAAAACAATTGGAAGTAGGATGGAGAATTGTGAGTGGCTTTTAAATGTTGATTCAAGCGGGTGGACTTTAATCTGCCGAAGGTACAGCAGCCATAGTAAAATATTACTTCTATGGGTGCAATTGTACCAAAACGAGAATAGCTTACTTCTTCTAACACTGTCATACGCTGCCTTGAAGTCAACGAACAAATGGTGTGTTTCAATGTTGTACTTCTTGCATTTTTCCAAGATCTGTCTGATATTAAACAGCTGGTCCGATGTTGAACGACCTACACGAAACCCACCTTTGTATTCACCCACAGAGTTTTCCATGTATGGATGAAGGCGCTGGTAAAGAATATTTACAAATATCTTGTAAGCAATATTCAGCAGAGCAATTCCTCGAAAATTGCCACACTCCATTTTGTCACCTTTTTGGTATATGGGACAAATTATGCTGGTCTTCCACTCTTCCGGTAACTCCTCGACATTCCATATACGTGTGACGAGCTCGCGCATCTCCATACATAGCGCGTTGTCATCGTTCTTCAAAAGTTCGCCGGGTAGATTGTCTGTCCCCGGGGCTTTGAAATTTCTGAGCCTCGAAATTTCAGCTTCAACTTCTTGCATCGTTGGTTCTTCTATATATGGTTGCGCAGTTTGAAATGACAATTCGTTGTTTTCTTCGTTTCGGTTGAGCGGTGTGTTCGGATTAAGCAGTTCTTTGAAGTACTTAGCCCATTTCGCAATGCACCTTTCCTCATCTGCTAAGACCAATCCATTCTTGTCCTTACACAGCAAAGGTTGTTGACTGTAACCACTTTTGGATTCGTTTACTTTCCGATAGAAGTTCCGAGTTTCCTTCCTATTGCCAAACTTTTCAATTTCGATCAAAACGTCATTTTTGTTTCGGATGTTTATATGTTCGCAGTATGTTGTGAGCAGTACACAACCATGTTTCTTGATGCTGCGAAATGAACTATCCGCGTACCGTTTTCTTTAGTAATATTAGGGCGAAAATAAGCTCAAATATGTTGTCGTTAGCGTTTTCATGGAGACTGTATTTACCAATTGTGGGACGATAGAAGACTTCGCGACCTATCTTGGCATTCAGGTCTCCAAGCAGAATCTTAATGGCACGTTTCGGTGCTCCATCATATATCTCTACAAGTTTCTCGTAAAATAGCTCCTTCGCTTGGTTGTCTTTTTCCTCCGTGGGTGCGTAAGCGTTAATAAGAGCATATTTGAAAATTTTTCCTCTTCTAGCTGTGCCGAAAACCATGAAACCTGTTCCATACTCTCTTGGACTGTCATTACGTTTCCTACTGTAGTAGAACTTATAGTCGAGCTATTGATCATGGTGTCCCTTCAAGGCCATCTCGTTTCTTGCACTGCCATAATGTCAATTTTTGCCGCTCCTAGCGCACTTGTGAGAGATCTCAATCCTCCTGGCCACAACGTCTTACATTCCATGTTCCTAGTTTTAAATCGTTGTCCTTTTTCCGTTGCTTGAGTCGTTGCAGTTTATCCTGTCCAATCCGAGGCTGTGTTGTTGAGTTCATAGCTGGTATCCATTTTTTCCGGTGTTTGGAGGTTAACCAAACGTCCAACCTTCTTCCGTTTCCCCGATGACCCGTAGGAAAGTCATCAGGTAGCACTCTTAAGTTTAGCATAAAACTCCGAAGAGAATTGAGGTCCCGGGGACTACGACGTGGTCGTAAAAAGAGCACTTGATAGTTAGACAGTTGCATGCCTGACACAAGACACGGACCACCACACTCCGCTCATATGCAATCAGGCGCTACCCAATCCCCTGTTGCGATAACTCAAAATCAAATTCCAATTTTATAAGGAAATCATAACAATAAGCAAAATCAAGCCAATTATATAACTAATAAGACATTTAGAAATCTTAAAGTTAAACACATTTCCTTAGAACTATTCGCTTCATTCGATGACAGAAATCCTGTCAATTTTCATCAATTTTCATTGACAGGTTTGATAATGTATCATCACCAACAACCGTAAACGATTAATTTGAATGACTCGTTTAATATTTAATGTTCTATCCTCGAAGATACCTCATTACATTGCAAATATGTACACTACCCGAGTTTAACGAATCATTTTGTTTGATGAGTCTATAAACACCCATCACGACGGTTTTCGGTCAAGTGTATACGGGGATGATATTAGGAAGTTAAACTTTGGAATTGCTTGCAATATTGTTCCAGCTTAAATTCCTCAAATGATGCGAATGAATACTGAATTACTTACACATCAGCACGCACACAAGTTCAGCGACAGCACATACCATTCGCATAAACATGGGAATTATGACTCAACTTACAGCTATTAAACCCTCTTTGTTGAGATAAGCTCAAACAAATGAGTGTTTATCAACATAATATTTATCATTCACACAACACCGTTTTATTCGCCCTATATAAAGCCCAAAGAATCCAATAAAAATAATTTCTTCCAATTTCTATCTCTTCTTTATGGATTTTGTGTCTAGTCTTTAATATACCTTTTCGGCTTTTCACATTTCTCGATATATTTTTTTTTATCTAAACATCACACAACCTGTTATTAAATTAATTACGGACAACCTAATTAAACCGTTGATGTTAATCTTTCTTTTTTCTTACATTTTTTATTTCATTTTTTTCCAGATAACAGCCAATTTAGACGTTTTTATACGACGCTTTAATGAAATACAATATTGGATCGTTACGGAAATCGTTTCAACGCAAAGTTTAAGCAAACGGGTATCGTTGCTCAGAAAATTTATTAAATTAGCTGCTTAGTAAGTAAACATTTATTTCATTCCTTTTCAAGTAGATAGACTTGCGATTTCTTCCAAATTTATTTTTGGTTTTTTAATAACTTGATAACCGAACTTTTAAAAATGCTTCATCTTTTTGGAGGGATGTAGGAGGCAGTGTTTATGGATGCTTAATGAAAATTCCTTCTGATGTCTTCTTTTGTGTTGAATCCTTTGAAACTCCATCAAATTATGCTAAATTTACTTTTAATTTTTTGCTGACTCTTATCTCGGCAATGTTTTTTTTTCAAAGATCAAAGATAAACATACGCTATGTGGACCCGTACCATTCCCGATAAAACATAGGTACGTCGCAAAGGAGGACTGCGGATGTTTTAGAAAAAAGAAAAGTTTTTCCTAATCAATTCCTTAACCCCATAAAATATATTGTTAGATCTTAAAAACGCCAAAAAAGTTTTTTTTTTATTTTTTGAAAAAAAATTTCGGAAAATTGTCGGAAGAAAAAATCAAGGACTTAATTTGTTTCAATTTTTGTACTTTAGAGCGTCGCGCCGTTAGCGCCACCTATTTTTGTCAAGTGTTTCCAAATTTATTTTTGCCACAAATGCTGATCTATTACTTTTCCAACAATCGTGTGGGGATGAATTTGATGGAAAAATGAGTTTCATACAATTTGTTTTGTGCAAGTATGTCATGTGAATTCTCTTCAGAATTTTTGATTTCGACTTTGCCCAAAAGAAAATTAATGCTTTCTTCATGCTTACACCCCTGTGGAAAACCTATCAAATAAAATTCATTTCTCCATCAAATTAATCCTGCGGGGAATTGTTAGATCGGTTAATAAATCAGCCTTTACGAGAAAAATAAATTTAGAGACAGTGGTAAAAATGGGTGGTGCTGACGACGCTTTGTAAAAAATTAAGTTTTTGATTTCTACCACCGACATTTTTCTTTTAAAAAACGAAAAAAAAACTTGAGGGATTTTTTCTGGGATTAAGGAACCGATTTGAACAAACTTTATTTTTTCTAAAACATGAATGTAATGAAATTTTGTTACTTTTACGTAAAATACACTGAGAATATCTTCCGAGAACTGTTTGAACAATATGATAAAGTGGAATTGGTATAAGATGCACTGCACTTAATTAAATTGGGTTGGTTTTAGTGATTAAGTCCTTGCCAAATTTCCAATAGAAATTCAAAAAATCCGCCGTTACAACCCATCCGGGTCAGAGGCTGATCATTTTATTTACTAGTTCCGCAATTTTTTGTGAGGTTTTTCCTCACATGGATTTTCTTAGAGATCCTTTCGTTACCAACGTGTTTACTGTGTCAGTGGTAAATTGCACACAAACCTAGTGCCATCTATGATGTACTAGGGCGGAAATTAGTAGGACTTAGAATGCCGGTTTGCCCCATCAATGTGTTTTACCGGCAGGCATTTTTTGGACCACATGCTTAACGTGAATTCCGAACCACGCCTAACGGTAGCTAGCATTTTACCATTAGGATTTCTTCTGGTGCTAATTATATCTCCGTCTAAAGTCAGACTCAAATATTTGTACACAGAATTCATCGAATATGGGTGACGTCATATTTGTCATTCTTTTATGTACGATTCGTTGCGGCATCAAATTCACAACTACCCAAATTATGAAGCCTGGGTGTGCCTAGGAACGTTGCTTTCATGCTATACATTGAAGAAAAATCCTATACAGAATTTGTCCCCACCAGGATTGAACCCGGATATTCTTGGTGGAAAGCCAGTACGTTACCACTGAGCTAACCCGTTCCTTTAAAAAAAACCTTTCCAGCTTCTCACTAAATTCCCCGACTTGAGACCTCAGATCCATACTTCGATGGACAAGAATGGTCCCTTTCAAGTTCCTTCACCACATAAGAAAAAACATTTTTGAGGCTAGGGCTGACCTTAAGCCCGAATGAATTTTTTAGATTTCTTTTACATCACAAAACGGAAAACCCACGCGGTCCACATCCGCATGGTTAAAAACGTCGTGGTAACTGCATAAGCCCCCCATACGTGTACGTGTACGTGTACGTGTCTAAAAGTATGAGTTTGCTTATTGCGGTAATTGCAATTATAAGTTAATGAAAAATGATTTTTTACAACTTTGAAAAATTGTTTGAAGAAAGTCCAAAAAACCTCTTACAGAGGAGGTGTGACGCAAGTCTTTATGCCTGCTTACAAAAGCTGTGAAATCAGAAAAGTGTGACGCATTAATCAACTAAGGTAAAACTATTTTCTTCCAGTTACAAAAGTTCTGAAATCAGAGGGGGGTGACGCATTAAGCTTCGATTCGCAACAAAAATTTTAAACAAAATTATGTTGAGTTCAAAAAATTGCGTCACAAATGCCAGACCCAACGACGAAACAATTTTTCTGTACTTTCAGTTTTTACGCTGCGAAAATTTGACTTTTATTTCTTATTACATCGTTTAGGGTAAATTTTAATTTTTGCGTCTAAAAACTGAGTGTTGAAAAATTATTCCGCTGGTGGGTCTGGCATTTGTGACGCAATTTTTTGAACTCAACATAATTTTGTTTAAAAATTTTTGTTGCGAATCGAAGCTTAATGCGTCACCCCCCTCTGATTTCAGAACTTTTGTAACTGGAAGAAAATAGTTTTACCTTAGTTGATTAATGCGTCACACTTTTCTGATTTCACAGCTTTTGTAAGCAGGCATAAAGACTTGCGTCACACCTCCTCTGTAAGAGGTTTTTTTGCGGATATCAGTACTTTTGTAAGTTTGTAAACAACTTTCTAGCTGCCATAGTTCCATCCCTCTGGAATCTGGAAGTGGCGTTATCCCGGGATTAGGCCACATTTTCCCAAAACCATGAAACACGTGTACGCTAAAACTTAATTCTCTACAACTTGGCCTTTGGAACAAACTTTCTAACTCTCATAGTTCTGGAGATTTGGGTCATCCTGCCTAATTATGGATGTGGCCATATACCAGGATTGGGCCATATTTCCCCAAAACCCTGAAACACGTGTTCGCTTAAATTTAATTCTCTATAACTCCACCTTTGGAACCGACTTTCTAACTCTCATAGTTCTAGAGATTTGGTTAATCCTGCCCAATTATGGAAGTGGCCATATACCAGGATTGGGCCATATTTTCCCAAAACCCTGAAACACGTGTTCGCTTAAATTTAATTCGCTACAACTTCGCCTTTGGAACCAACTTTCTAACTCTCATAGTTCTAGAGATCTGGGTCATCCTGCCCAATTATGGAAGTGGCCATATACCAGGATTGGGCCATATTTCCCCAAAACCTTGAAACACGTGTTCGCTTAAATTTAATTCTCTACAACTTCGCCTTTGGAACCAACTTTCTAACTCTCATAGTTCTAGAGATTTGGTTCATCCCGCCTAATTATGGAAGTGACCATATACCAGGATTGGGCCATATTTCTCCAAAACCCTGAAAAACGTGTTCGCTTAAATTTAATTCTCTACAACTTCGCCTTTGGAACCAACTTTCTAACTCTCATAGTTCTAGAGATACGGAATACATTTCATGAAACTTTCAAAACCTTACAACGTCAAAAAAAAAAAAAAATTGCCACAAAGAAAGAAAGGAAGAAAGAAAGAAAGGTTTACCAAATTGACTAGTTAAAAATATTCGATTTGAGTCCATTTTCATACAAAATAGCAAAATTGTTTAATTCATATCTTCGGAACGACTGAACCGATTTTAATGAGTGAAAAGGCACTTCGGCCTAAAATTTTCCGTAGAATCCGGGAAAAATATTTTCCGGGGGGTACGTCGCTCGGGGGGGGGGGAAGTCAAAAAGTTCCTGTATATATGTTCCTTAGTCTACGAAAAAATTTCTTGTGAATTTTTTGGCGTGTAAGACTTGCGTCACGGGCGCATTGCTACCGCGCGCCCATGATATAAAGTTTGCAAATAGTTCCACAGCGATTGCAATGGTTTCACAAATAAAAAATTCAAGTTTGTATTTTCTTTTTGACCGTCCATTTTCCAAGAGGTTTCAGATAACCAGAATTTGGTGAAAATATTTGTTAAAATTAAAACGAAGTTCTCTCCTTCCTACAGCAAAATGTTTCATAATTTCTTTGTGCGAAGATTTCTGCTTATGAAAAGGTAGTCATTCTTTGATGTATTCTGAGAACTTTCTGCGATATGAAGCACTTTCAGTGAGTGAATGAAAAAATTTTCCTATTGAGATATTGAAGTACTTTAATAATTTTCAAAGGCGAGATTGAAGTTTACATTCGATCTCATAATAACTTTATGCTGCGCTGACCAGCAGACCATATTATGTTCCATGCGAAACCATTAAAAGTTTGCTTTACGCCTTCTCAGAGTTGAGAGCCGCAAAAAATCATCGGCGGCTTCCAGCCGAAGAAACGATAACGACGTTCGGCAGCGAAATCGGCTGAGCCGTAAAAAAGCTGGTTTAGCCGCCAGTGAAAAAGTCGCATGATGGCGGCTAGACCCTTTAATTTTAACATTTTCCACAGTAGAATTAAAATAAAACATATTTTTCTTATAAATTAATAAGACGACATCTGCCATAAATTAATTAGGAATGCACATGAAAGGGATCATCTATAAATAACGTCTGATTTTAGGGCGGAGGAACGTAGGAAAGAGACGAAGAAACGTAGGGAAGAGACACAGGTGGAAGGGAGTCTACGAAAACATACATCTATTTCGAAAAAAAAATACAAAATCACTTTGCATCATCATTAAACTTTGTACACTACTAGTGATGATTACCTCGAGTTAATGGATGAGCTCATCCATCTTGGAGCGCTAGTACGGTCAAATGGTGACAACACACCTGAAATTCACAGACGTATCATGGCGGCAATCAGATGCTATTTTGGTCTAATTAAACATTTACGATCAAAGTTAATATCAATGAAAACGAAGTGCCATATTTGAGTCTGTTGAGAGCGAAATTCGGTCTATTCCAACTGTCAAACTGACGTTTTAAACGTCAAACCAAAAATTTTTTTTCGAAATATTCAAAATCTGTTTATTTTTCCTGAATTCTATTAGGGTTATAGAATTGACGAAAAATAAATAGGTTTTGGATATTTCGAAAAACTTTTTTTTTGTTTGACGTTTAAAACGTCACTTTGACAGTTAGAATAAACAGGGTTTTGCTCCCAACAAACTCATTTACAAAACACTTATACTAAACTCATTTGCAAAACACTTATAAGTCCAGCATTGATCTACGCAGTGACGATGAAGAAAAGTGATGAACAATTGCTCATAATATTCGAGCGCAAGGTACTTCGCACTATACTTGGAGCGATGCGCGAGGGTGAGAGGTAGTGACGGCGGTATAACTTTGAACGTGATTTTGGCGAGCCGGATATAGTGGCAGTGGTGAAAGACCAAAGGTTGAAGTGGGCGGGGCATTTAGCACGTTTGGACGAAAACCGAGCCCCCTCAAAATTATTCCGTAACGATCCAGAAAAATTAGATGGATTTTTGGTGTCGAACAAGATCCTCGGACGCTCGGAGTAAGGAATTGGCGAAACACGGCAAAGAACAGGCAACGTTGGATCAGAATCTTCGAGCAGGCCAAGACCCACAAGCGCCGAAAAAGAAAAGAAGGAGAACTGATTATAGAATCACTGTTACACTTGTCTCGCCCAGGTCGTACTGATTTTAGAAGTTCAGCTAGGGGCGGTGAGGCTCAGCTAGGTACAGGTACAGTGAGCTGCAGCCTTACACAATCCTTGTCTTGTTTTGCCTATACTTATATTTTATCGTACTGCCGTCGCGTCATAAGGAAAAAAATACTTAGAGAAAATCATCGAAAATTGTTAACGAATTTCGCCAGAAAGAATCAAATTAGCGACAAATATAAACAATTTTTCATTAGGACTTCGCAGTAGCACTTGCGTCATTTACTTTATATCACATTACAACGAAAACAACCGTTCTGAAAAAAAAGTCTCTGAATTTGATTTCATCCTACTTTATGACGGCAGCTCAGTACTTCGACCGAGTTGGGTCCACAATTTCTCCGTCGCGTCATCTACCTTATAAATTAAAATGTTTAATTAATGATTTTTTACACAATTTCACATGACCCCTCAAAACAGACAAAATATGACAAGGATGAGGAAATCTAAAAAGTTGAAAAAAAGCGGATGCCATTTTATATGGTCCCTAACACGTTAACGAATGACTGACTTTACAGACGAATAAGTGGTCAACGGTAACCTGAAATAACTAAACAATAGGCAGCATATCGTCATATGAATATTAAGTTTGGAAATATCCATTCTCCCATTCTCATTTTTTATATGAACACTATCTGGTTTTTTAGCAAAAAAAATTATCCGTCCACCGATCAGCCGACCTTGGGCCAGGGACGTGACTGTCTTTTGTTTGAGATTTTTGCAAGTAATACTCAACGTGAAGATAGCTGCAGTTGCGAGCAGAGTTAACTTTTTAATGAAATCAGCTGATCAGAGACATGATATGGAGGCTGAGTTCCCCACTATAAATCTGATAAAACAAACTGTCATATGGAGAAATTTTTCTTTGCATTTTATATGGTGACGAAATGTCAAATGATGATGACATTTGCTCTCATTTTTAGTCTATCTGGGGAACCCAGCCGCCATATAAAGTTTCTGCAGCTGATGAAGCTAGCTACTCTGCTCTGGGCCTTGCTTTCCACCAGCAATAGTTATTTTCATATCAAGTGGAAAAAGTAGGGCTAGATCACATCGGTGACCGTCATTTTTACAAATTGCGGATACAATATTAACGTCAATTTTGTGGTTAAAGCCCTTGTTTTCTGCTCCACAAATTTTTATTGCCGAGCAGCATAAATGCCATGAGTTCCATACCGTAGCCTGCTGTTACCGAGACGAAAAAATAAAGTAATTTTCGGAGCAATTCAATTATTTGAAATCGAAAATTGTGTACAATTTTCCTGTAAAAATCTTATCGAAATCGAATCTTCCGAACTCATCAACTGTAACACAAACTAGGAATACTTTAATGTGATAGCTTTTTCAAAATCACCAGAAATTGCTTGACTAAACTCAAAGTCATTAAATTCTTTTGAAAGCAAAAACTTTTCATTTCAACGTTTTTCATTTTTATGTTCTTCTACACACAGAAGCTTTCGTTTTATAAAGTTGAATGTAGAAAACAAATTAATAATATTTTGAGTTAAGCTGCATACGTTCAATGACTGGCTACCATAAAATGCACAATTTTTTTATTTTTTCTTATAGTTGCAAGGAATATCAAAATCTCAATGCATTTTTCGCTGTGATTATGGGATTAGCGAATCAAGCGTGTTCAAGGCTTCAACAATCTTGGGATAAATTACCATCGAAATTCCGAAAATTATTTGCTGAATTCGAAGCATTGATTGATCCCAGCAGAAATCACAGAGCTTATAGGTAAGTGTTCAATTTTAAATTAGCTGGATTCGATGCCCTTAGCATACACTCAGTGTAACTAACAACATAAAGCGTTGGACATTTTAAAAACTGTCGAATTATATTTGTAAGATTGTTCATAACATAGCAAACCCAAACAGTATTACAAACATGAACTCGATAGGTGGCGTAGGAACCCGTTTGGGGGCGAAAGTGTAAAATTGTAAAATTCTGCAGCTTCATAAACTGATAAAAAATAATAAAACAAATGTGAGTGGGGAAGATGGGAGATCACAAATAAATGGTCGATAGATGGCGTAAATAATGCAGTATAAGAAAATCAAGGTTCATTCATGCAAACATTAATTATATTTACGTCGTACATACACTTACAGTGCCGGCCTGGCCCTATGGGCGCTCGGGCAGGGCTTTTTGCCCGACCCGGGAGGTAGCCCGGCCGGCCTTTTGGATTCTTTTGTATATGCAAAGATTATATTTTTCAAAAACATAGCCAAGGCGATTCGACAAGCAAAGAGACCTGTGAGTGTCAGAATATCTGTTACAAACTCTTACTGCATATTAAAACAAACGCCAAACTTCCATAAAGTATCGAGGAATGCTTTGCAATTTTATTGAATTGAAGTCTTAGGTTACATTGGAAATCGTCAAAATGGCAACTTGGAAAGCCCTGTGACGCACTGTTCAGGGCACTAAGGATTGGCCTTAGACCCATACTTCCATGGATGAATCTGTTCCCCGCACCTCTCTCTAAAACATAGCAAAACAAAATTTTTGAACTTTGGCCGACCTTAGGACCGACCGAGGGCTTAAGCCAAAAAGTTTCATCGGCCTTCAAAAAGTCACGTTTTCGACTACTTTTTCGATTCTTACTTCGAAGTTCTTGACTGATTTCACTGATTATGATCACAACACTCCTTTTGGGACTACCTTTCGGGGAAAACATACTTTTGGAAATAGGTCAAGATTGACTCGAGTTATCGTGTCGACAGACAGACGGACGAACAAATTTTTTCATGCAGATTCGGAGAACGGTAAGTTCCTTGGGCCCGGACGGAAAAAAGGGGCCCGGGCTGTTATTTTGGGCTGTGGCTGAAAATAAGAAAAACGGATTCAAATTTCCGAAATTTTTGCATGCGGCGCTCAAAAATACCTCAATTTAGTTTAAAAACTACCGACAAGTACAAAAATTGTCGCCTATGGCGTTATAAGAAATCAATCAATTATTGAAATTCTTACATAAATGATCCCTACAATCACAAAATTGCGTCTGCTGTTCTTCGATTTACCTAAAGGACAAGTGAAGGCAGTCCAAAATTTTCGTCTGCGGCGCTTTACATGATAACCTCATCTGAACACCACAATAAAAAAAATCGCCTGCGGCGCTAAACTCAAACAAAAGTTGCCGGCTTTTGACTTCATTGAATTCCATATGTTTACCAAAAAACGCTAAAATATCCGCCTGAAGATATGGGCTTTATGAGATTTCGCCCGCAGGGCCTTTTGGTAGCCAGGCCGGCACTGTACACTTATAGAACATTGGTTCTGATTGGTTTCGTAGTGACTCCAGACCTTGTAATATTTTTTTTTTTTTTTATTTGAGAACAAAACATTGTAGGCTCAAAGCCTGAACATGTCGCGTACATACTAATCATTTAATGTTGCCAGTGAATCGTACTATTTTCCTTTAATTAACAAAATAAATTAAAATAAATCAAGTTAACAATATAAATCAAAATAAATCGAACCAAGTTAAAAAAAAAAAAAATTAAAGAAATTAATTAAGAATCAATAAACCAAAATGTTATAGTACTCAATAGCAAGCAGTGACGTCACCATGGGTAGTGATAGTCGGATGATTCACGAAAAAGGTTCAATAGGTGAGATTTCAGTTCTTTCTTAAATATTGGTAAGCTATTGATGCTATGAAAGGAAAGAGGCAAAGTATTGAAGCATCGAAAACCACGATTATCTATCGCACATTGACCGAAGTGAGAGCGAGAGTATGAAGAGTGAAGCAAATTACAGGTCCTAGTGTGATGATTATGAATATCTGAATTAACTTGAATGGTTATGTCGTGTTTTATCAACTCATTTTTGAGCGAGAACACTAGAACCATCGTTTGGTATGCATTCAAATAATCCATCGGTAATATGGAGGAGTTAAAATAAGTCTTTACTGAGTTCCTCTGTAAAAGGCAATGGATGTTGCGGAGAGATTTTTTCTGTAGCAGGAGCAAGCAGTTCTGACTTTGACTAGGAGCGCAGTTCCAAACTGGGTTCAAATAGCTAATACGTGAATGGACATAGGAGAAGTAAAGATTGAAAAGTCTCAAAGTTCCTATAATCGGGGAAATCTTGCGAACGATTTCATTGATATGGTCTTCCCACGTAAATTGTTCATTAAGCATAAGGCCAAGATATTTAACGACCTTCTTCCTGTCTAGAACAGTATTATCATATGTCAAGTGAAGATCTTCATTAGAGTGGTCCTTAAAGACAATGTAGTTGGTTTTAGATTTATTCACTGACAGTGAGTTTTGTGTGGACCATTTTAAGAGCATGTTTAAATCATTCTGCATTACGCGTTTTAAATCAATTATTGACTCTGTTGAATAATGAAACGTTGTGTCGTCAGCATATAGATATATTGTTCCGTGAAAGTTTATTCAGAAAAGGTCTTGCAAAAAAACGACAAACATCAAAGAAGACAGAGTGGAACCCTGTGGTACACCACATGTAACTTTCAGTACACTTCCGTCAACTTTGTTCACACTGACAAATTGTTTCCTGTCACTGAGGTAGCTGTTGATGAGATTAAATGCTAGTCCAGATAGTCCGACACTCCGCAATTTTACAATTAAAAGCTGATGATTGACAGAATCGAACGCTTTTTTAAAGTCAACGAATAAACAGGCAACGGTTTTTTTTTGAGTCAAGTTTATTTCTGATAGCGGTGCATAGGTCAAGACAGCATGCAAGCGTGTTGGATTTTTTTAGAAATCCGAATTGTTTTGCTTTAAAAAATCCACTAGAATCGAGCTTGGTATAGAGTTGCTCATAAAGAATCTTTTCTAGCAGTTTGGATAACGAAGGAAGCAAAGATATAGGTCTGTAATTGTTCATGTCAGTTGGATCGTCACCTTTCGATAATACTATTACTTTCGCGCATTTCAGGGTGCTTTCGAAATGTGTCGTTTCTATAGCTTTGTTGATGAGGCGGTCAGATAACAATGGGCTATAGCGTTTTAGAAACTTATTTCGTCACAACCCGCTGCAGCACCTGAGCGCAAGCCATTTATGAATTGAGATATTGTTTCTGGGGTTGTCAATTCGAACTCAAAGTCTCGCAGGTAACTTAAGTTTTTTGGATGGTTGTAATGACCGTTTGAAACAGAGGAAGATCCAACACTGGTAAGGTATTTGTTGAAGGCGTTAGCAATCCTTAGCGGTTCATGGAGTCGGATACCGTTAACAACAATTTCAGGACATTGCGCTGGGTCAGGGGATTTATTCGTAAGCGCTTTTTTTGTTACTTCCCAAAACTGTTTTGGATTCTCAGTAGCACAAAACTGTGCCGAATAGTATTCTTTTTTCTTGAAGCGAACTTTATATTTGATATGTTTTTTAATGTTAACTAGTCTAGAAATATGGTTGAAATTGTTAGGAAATTGCTTAGCTAGATGAAAGAGTTTGTCACGTTTCTTGGTGAGGAACAAAATTTTGTCATCAATAAACGGTTCCGATGTTTTTTTCTTGACAGCTTTGATTGTTTTTCTGTGCCTAGATGTGAGGTCTTGTATTGTTGAGATGAGGGTGGAAAAGTCATTCACTGAGACGAAGTCGATGGACTGCATATCAGCCAAAAGGTTCGAGTGGTTTATGACATCTTTGAAGTGGTACTTTTTTAATTTTGGGAGTTGGAGTTCAAGACCAACTACAATGCCTTTGTGGTCGCTTATTTGAGGTTCCATAACTTTCACGTAGTAGTCTACGTTACATTTATTTGACAAAACATGATCAATTATCGATTTGGAAGTCGCAGTTACTCTCGTTGCATGTTTCAGATCTATTTTATTAAGAATGGAGAAGCCATTCGAGTTGACAATTGCCTCATATTTAATTGTTTCTGAATCCCTTGATAACAGATTAACATTCAGATCACCTAACAAAATAGTTTCAGCATTCGTTGCCAGGACGTCATCAAGAGTGGAAATTAGGTTGGAAAAATCTCTCGTGTCATCTTTATCAATTGGACGATAATATCCGCAGATGTTAAGTTTTAATTTTGGTAGAGATACAATGACAACATTTGAGACGCCAATTGTTTCGTTAAGGACCAGATTTGATTGCAAGGAAGAGTTCACAAGAACACTCAGACCGCCACCTTCCTTATCCTTTCTTATTCCGTGATAAGCAACAAAACCATTTAAGTTAAAAAAACTTCCTTCACCTTCTCTCAGCCAGTTCTCACTGAGGACTATTGCATCAGGAAGCTTATGAAACCGAGCTGCAAGAATTTCCAATTCCTCTATTTTGTACCTAATGCTTCGAATATTGAGATATAGTATGATGAAATTGTATTTTTGAGGTATGGTGACGTTATTGCTATTGCTGTATCTAATATTGAATACTGACATTTTGAAATAGAAAGTAAAAACTAAAAATTGAGATTAAGTGGAAATAGCAAAATAAGAAAGGAAACTATAATTTAATTCAATTGTGATTACTTGTACTTTTGTTGTTGTTGACACGGAAATGCTTGAAGATCGTTGGTTGTTTCGTTAATTATTAAAGGTGATTCCCAAATGAATTAAATCTTTAATGGAGTTGATTTTGACCACGGGGTGTTTGGTGTTTTTCTTCATCAACACTGTGTTATTTTGGAACCAAACAAATTTGTAACCGATTTGATGTTTAAACTGGTTTGCTGCCTTGTAGAGAGTCAAATTATGTTGTGTCATATGATGAAGTAGCAATATTTCCGAGTTTTGGTTCGATGGTAGATTATGTATTAGCTGATTAGCCTTCAATGTGCCATACGATTTTTTGTTAGCAATAAGCTGTGTTTTAATTGCTGAATTTGCAAATTTAACCAAAAGTGTTGAAGTGTCACCCTTGGAGGAGGGGTTAGAATGTATATTAACGATATCTGCAAAGGAAATCGGGCGCTGAAGAATTTGACCAATTGCTTTGATGAAGTTGACTGGGTCGATGTCCGCTTTTTGTGGTATTCCGATGACGTTCATATGGCAATCTAGTTGCTGTTGACCAATAATATTTATTTGGGAGCGTATCTCTTGGATTGAAGTATTGAAAGTGTCTAATTTGGTATGATATTTGTGTAATTCAGACACAAAGTGCTGATTTTCACTTTCAATGTTGTTAATTCGATTGCTGAAGTTATCGAATTCGTCAGCTAGGTGTTTTTGCGTGGAAATTATTGCATCGAGCTTCGTTGATATTAAGCTGAATGGGGCGTCGTTGAAGGAACTTGTTCCGTGTGTAATTGTTTGTGTGTTGTTTTTTTGCGAGGAGTCGATACTGAGCCTTTTGCACGATATGGAGCACGTCCAAAGGTTTTTGTTTTCATTCGATTTATATTTATTTTGACTTTTGTTTACGCACTGGAGATGAAATGATTTTTTGCAAGAAATGCACTGTAGGGGTTTGCATCTATTGTTGATGTTTAACTTGCAAATTGAACACAAAATAACGTTTGATGTTGTATTGTTCATCCTCCGATTGTACTTGGATAATTTACAAAGTGTGGTTGAAATTCCGTCTGAATGGCTTCAGAGCTAATTTTTTCTCTTTTTCTTTTTTATTTTTTCAGGGAAACACTAAGTTGTTTATTGAGTAGTCAGTATCTTATTCCTTTTTAAAAGATCACAGTTAGTTTTTTACAAGCACTTATTAGGGAAATTTGATTCGTTTTGGTCTTCACATTTGAATGCTTTTGAAACTTAGCCCATTTTTATATAGATCAAAACATCAACTATTTCTAAAAGTTTCCAAGCTAGCTTTTAATTTAAACTGTTTGTTGTGGTAATAACAAATCACTACTTTATTTTCGGAATAATAAAGTTGAATTTAACTAATGAAAACTTTTTGATCGCGATCGAATTAAAATTAAAATTTTTTACGTCTGATCGCTGTCACTGTCACTGTAGCACTTTCGTAGTGACTCCAGACCTTGTAATATTTGTTTTCTTCATCAACCAGCTCTTAACAAGAATGGACTTTTGTACTTGATTATTCTCGACTTCGACTTTATACCCATGAGATTTGCCTACACCTCCCTGCATTCCTCATTAAATAGACAATTTTGTACCCTCGACTGAACGCTCCAATAACGATAATTGTTGAAAATAAAGTTTAAATTTTACTCAGGCAGTATTAACAACATGATTTTCTTATGCTCTTTTTCAGAGTGTTCGTCGGTAAATTACAACCACCCGTAATCCCATTCATGCCGTTGCTATTGAAAGACATGACATTCGCTCACGAAGGTAACAAAACGAGTCTGGATGGACTCGTTAATTTCGAAAAGATGCATATGATGGCGCAAACGATGCGAACGATTCGATTCTGTCGATCCAGGCACTTAGGTATGTGTTTAATCATGTGAAATGAAAACGCAAGAGGTGAACATTTTTTGTCGAAGTGGAAAATTAAATTTGTATAAAAAATGTTTTCTCTCTTGTACTATTTTGCAAGAAGAGTCTAAGTGGAGAATATACCGTGCTAAGTCTAGTGGAAACTTGTTTTATTAAAAGCACTTCGACTTTTTCATACCTCACCCGGAATGAAGTGCGTTCTTTGTATCACAATATTCGAATCAGCTAATAGATTTCGTTTCTTTCAATTCGATTTCCTTTTATTTTTTCGAATTTACCTTTCCATTCTATTGATTATACTCATCGTATATATTCCGAATGGGATAGCAATAGAAATATTTTTTTTTTGTCTAAATTGTTTATGAAGAGAATGGTTTCCCAACATTCAGTACAATAACTTTAAGGGAAGGTCAAAAATGTTGAGTTTTCCTTTTATGTACGGCCCATACAATTTTTAACAGCCACATTGAGACGTATACTTTCGTACCATTGGTTTTACGTTATTGTTGGAAATTATGTAATTTTCACTGCACAAAAACGAGAAAATATTGATTTAGTTGATTGAAAATACTCAGCTTTATTCCGGTTTTCTAAATTTAATTTGGTACACACTTAACGGTTAGCTAAACACCACACAATAAAATGTCATAAGAGAGGCTGCTTTTCACTGTAGTTTGAAATTACGTTCTTGTTCTTTGAAGCTGAAATATCCATACGAACCCAGTCGGAACGAAAAGTCAATGTTATCGATGAAAAATAAATTTTCTTTGCTATACTTTCCTTGTAGAACGTGGAAAAAAGTTCAAAACATTTTTCCCACGGACAAAAATTGGAATTACGTGTGCGAATAGCAAACACATAGAAATGATATCCAGATGGCGTTGCGTGGGACGCCAGATAGAAAGAAGGCGACGTGAATTATCCCCCAGACTGAAAAAAATAGGAATTACCACCCAGGGAATACTCGCCCAGGAAAATGAGAATTGTCATAAGGAGAATTATCACCGAGCAAGTTTAAAGGGGTGATAATTCTTATTTTTTCGGTCTGGGGGATAATTCCCAGGGGGAAAATTCATGTCACCGGACGCCAGGTAGAAGGAACATGGCTGCACTTTTCATACAACTGATGACATGTCAAAAGGGCTAAACATTTGTAATTCTTTTGTTGAAAAATTGAACTAAAACGTGAAATCGTTATCAATAAATAGTTATAAAAAATTTAAAACTCCATAAATTGATTCCACCGATGTAATATTTTTATTTAATTTTAATTAAGTTAAAGAAAAATAAAATAACATTTTTTTATATGTTTGGATGCATTTCGAGTGATCTATCACTCTTCATCAGCAACACAAGACTAAAACATCCAAAAATGATAACAAAGAAATGATTCTACGTTGCGGTACTTATCGGTCAATCAACCCTTGTTATTTTTATCTCTCACTATCTCTCACTTAAGTGCAATGTGGCACCAGTAAAACCTACTTTCAATACAAGTTACAAATTTACACACAATTAAACAAACAAGACTGTATATTTCCGTTGTCAGTATTCATTAAGGGTTCGTTCTGGTTAAATTTATGATGTTTGTGGATGTAGTAACTTTCGTAGGCGTCCAATAATGCTGGTTTATTTACAACTTTTTTAACTTTTAGGTTCGCCATGGAGAAGTTAAGGTGTAAATTTTTCAATGCGTGAAGGGCTACTGTTGAATTCGAAGGATGGTTTAACCTAATCGCTCGAAGATGATCTTTGTACCTAATTTCTATTTGTCTTCTGGATTGACCAAAATATTTAAAACCACATACACAAGTTACCTCGTAAATACCTGACTTATGTTCTTTGATTGTTTTGTCCTTGGTGCTCCCTAACATTGTACACAGTTTATTTTGCACAGAATACACTAGTTCCATGTCTTTGTTGCGAAACGTTGTTTTTAGCTTATTTGTTACTTTAGGGGCGTATGTAACACGAACTCTGTTGAATTTCCTTTCTATATTCTGCTGCGAAAATAGAATTGTTGATTTATTTTTTATAAATTTATTAGCATGTTTTTTTTATAATCCTATCCACTATTGACGGATTATAACCATTTACTACTGCCGCATCCACCATGTAATCGTATTCTTCTTTGTAGTTTCCTAACGATAAAGGTAAGTTTGTAATCCGATGGGCCATTGAGTGGAATGCTGCCATCTTGTGTTGGTTTGGGCAATGGGACGTTGATGGAATCAGTCTTTTCGTGCTAGTCGGTTTGTGGAAAACTGCTACTTCTACTCTTCTATCCTTTCTAATCAGTTGCAAATCTAAGAATTCTAACTTTCCATTCACTTCTGGTACTACCGTAAACTTGATTGTTGGATATGCTTCTAGATTATTCAACATTTTAAGAACATCTTCTACCTCTGATTTTTTGACGACAGCAAACACGTCATCAATAAATCTGTGTTTCGATGCGAATTCCATAGAGTTCTTCAGACTACAACCTTCTGGGTCTCGTAAATGCTTCAATTCTTGAATTAACCACTTAGCTAATATATAATTAGGAGAGTTTATATTGGAAACTACTGGTCTCAACGTCCCATTGCCCAAACCAACACAAGATGGCAGCATTCCACTCAATGGCCCATCGGATTACAAACTTACCTTTATCGTTAGGAAACTACAAAGAAGAATACGATTACATGGTGGATGCGGCAGTAGTAAATGGTTATAATCCGTCAATAGTGGATAGGATTATAAAAAAACATGCTAATAAATTTATAAAAAATAAATCAACAATTCTATTTTCGCAGCAGAATATAGAAAGGAAATTCAACAGAGCTCGTGTTACATACGCCCCTAAAGTAACAAATAAGCTAAAAACAACGTTTCGCAACAAATACATGGAACTAGTGTATTCTGTGCAAAATAAACTGTGTACAATGTTAGGGAGCACCAAGGACAAAACAATCAAAGAACATAAGTCAGGTATTTACGAGGTAACTTGTGTATGTGGTTTTAAATATTTTGGTCAATCCAGAAGACAAATAGAAATTAGGTACAAAGATCATCTTCGAGCGATTAGGTTAAACCATCCTTCGAATTCAACAGTAGCCCTTCACGCATTGAAAAATTTACACCTTAACTTCTCCATGGCGAACCTAAGAGTTAAAAAAGTTGTAAATAAACCAGCATTATTGGACGCCTACGAAAGTTACTACATCCACAAACATCATAAATTTAACCAGAACGAACCCTTAATGAATACTGACAACGGAAATATACAGTCTTGTTTGTTTAATTGTGTGTAAATTTGTAACTTGTATTGAAAGTAGGTTTTACTGGTGCCACATTGCACTTAAGTGGCAATCCTTTCCTACGAGAAAAAAAGAGATAAAAATAACAAGGGTTGATTGACCGATAAGTACCGCAACGTAGAATCATTTGTTTGTTATCATTTTTGGATGTTTTAGTCTTGTGTTGCTGATGAAGAGTGATAGATCACTCGAAATGCATCCAAACATATAAAAAAATTTTATTTTATTTTTCTTTAACTTAATTAAAATTAAATAAAAATATTACATCGGTGGAATCAATTTATGGAGTTTTAAATTTTTTATAACTATTTATGGCTAAACATTTATATTTTTCATGCTTCACATGCGGTGCGAAAGTAAAAAAAAATTCATCCAACGGGGTGAAAATTTTGCTTGGGCTTTAGCCAAGTCCCATGGGATGAAATTTTTACTTTCGCACCGCATATGAAGCATGAAATAGTAGATTTCATGCTTGCTAAGAAAACGAGTCATTACTCTGTTACGAATAGTTGCACGACGAGCCGCCAGTTTCATAGAAGCCGAAGTTAATGCAAATATCCTACGTTACTTAGTTAGTGAATTCCATTGGCACTTGTATGAAAAACAACTTTTTTGGAATTTTCTCGAGGGGGGTACCGGCCTCGTTTGGGAGTCATATAAAGCTCTTAGAAGGCGCCATATAAAGCCCATATGTATGTATTTGTGTGAGTAATATGTACGATAGCACATTTTGTATGAGTCAAAGGTTGGGTGTTTAAGATAGAGGTTTGGTGTCAAAGGGAAAATTGTTGGGTTGGGTGTGTAGTGTATCGCGGTGACCGCCAAAATAGGCGAAGGCGAAATTTTTGATATGCTGTAGAGGTAATTGAGGGGATAATTTTCGCCCATGGAAGTAGTAGCCGCCGCGCTTCAGTTTGGCGGTGGCGGCGGCTCAAAAAAAAACTTTTGATATGTTGTAGAGGAAGTTGAGGGGACCATTTTTGTACATGAAAGTATTAGCAGCCGCGCTTCGGTTTGGCAAAGGCCGACGCGCCGGCTGGAAAAAATGCTGTATAATTCGTCAAAAAAAATTTGCTACTTCCAAAAGAACCGATATCACAACAAAAACCCATTTTAAAAGGAAAAGGTGACGCAAGTCCTCGTCCCTTCTTCCGAAACAACTTATATCAATTTGGGTGACGCTTACGTTGGTTAGTTATTTAGTTTCAGGGCCAAAGATTTACGAAAAAAGAGCTCGGCGGCCTCGTTCGGGAGCTTTTGTTTCTGGAAGCTTCCATTCAAGGTATTGATCGAATGTGAGCAAACCTTTTAGATTGTAGGCGGAGACGGAATCAAGGCAGAGGCAAAGCAGAATCGTGTCGTAAATCCGAAAGAGGAATTGGTGCAAACATTGAGGTGAAATTTAAGTATAAATTCGGGTTGTTCACAGACATTTTCACGTATATAAACGAGTTTGTCTCTGCCGCCGGCAATCGCAGCCACGTAAAGTGTCGCATAACCAAATTCTCTCTATACTTCCGAAACTATCACAACAAAAACCCTTAAAAGGGAAATATGACACAAGACATTGATTCTCCTTCCAAATCCTCTATAAAGTCCTCAATTTTCCTTGCTCATGCTATTATTAGAAATTGACCTCGACAGCCTTAGTTACAATCCATTACTCTCTTGATTGAAGTTAAATATATATATATATGTGTGTGTGGGTGTGCTTTTTGTCTGAATTTATGGGGAATTCGTCGCAAATTTTTTAAATTTGGTAAACATTTCAGAATTTGTAAAATGAAAGAAACTTGCTATTAAAATTCACTTACAAAATTATAATAGCGAAAATATTAGCGAGTGCTAGTCGCTAATAGCTGGATGTTTTGCATTTAAGCTCCCTACTAGCGACGCTAATGATTAGTGTCGCTACCCAACCCTGCTACTGACCACTGCTACTACAAAAATTGTATTTTTTCACTTGAAAAACACTTCTTATGTTCTCTACAAGTTTTCTAAAGTTATTCTGGTTGACCTTGAAGTTAAACGTTAGGTTAGACTTGGTCGTTTTGAATCAGAATTGTCCCGAGAACACGATTTATTAGTGGATAGTCTGGACGTCTGGACGTCCAGAAACCAGAACATTGTCAGGTTCACCTTGTGGTCGGCAGTGTGGTGACGAGTACGACCAGAATAATTAATTTTGTCTAAAATGGACAAAACTCAAATTTACCCCATTTTTACCGATTTTTTTGAGTTTTTCGATTAGAGCACCGCCTTTCATTCACCCCATACAGACTTTGTTTTTCAGCACCGTTTTCCGGGCTGGCCCCCAAATTTTTCGAAAATTTTATATTTATTATAATAGCAAAATGTGTGTGAGAATAGTCCCCTTGATTTGATATTCACAGACTCAAGTGCGAATAGTGCCGTTACACCACTTATGGCAGACGTTGAAGCGTCTATTATGAAGTAAAATAGCTGGGTACAGTCGCCAGTAAATTAAATTCTTGATCAGAAAACGCCGCCCGTCGAACTAAACGAAATAACAAAATTTAAGATTTTCATTTGTTGCCTCCGGTGTTAAAGCGTGCGATTAATTTTGATCCCGGATTTGTGTGGAACCATATTTGGTCACTGACTTCTCTTTTATAGAATTGCAAATGATTTGAACAAATTTGATTTCCCTTAGATGCAGTTTGCTCTGTATAAGCAGTATCACAACAAAAACCCTTTTTAAAAGGCAAACGTAACGCAAGTCCTCGTCCCTTCTTCCAAAACAACTGATATCAATTTGGGTGACGCTTGCAGCTTCGGAACGCACAAAATTCTTTTGAAATATTTTCACTTTTGATTAAAAAAATGCGCCACAAATGTCGGACTCGCCAATGTAATAATTTTTCTACGCTTTCAGCTTTCATACGCAGAAATTTGATTTCCTGTACAAAAATACGCCATACATCCCATAAAGTCAAATTTTTGCATTGTGAAAGCTGAAAGAACATAAAAACTATAACATTGGGGGTCCGGCATTTGTGACGCATTTTGCGCAAAGAATTTTGTGCGTTCCGAAGCTGCAAGCGTCACCCAAATTGATATAAGTTGTTTTGGAAGAAGGGACGACGAGGACTTGCGTTACGTTTCCCTTTTAAAAGGGATTTTGTTGTGATATCAGTTGTTTTGGAAGAAGGGACGAGGTTTTGCGTCACGTTCCCCTTTTTAAAAGGGTTTTCGTTGTGATCGTAATGTTTTGCTTTATTTTGAGCCGCCTCTGCCGCCGAACCGAAGCGCGGCGGCTAGTACTTATATTGGCGAAAATGATCCCCTCAACTTCCTCTACAACATATCAAAAGTTTTTTTTGAGCCGCCGCCGCCGCCGAACCCACGCGCGGCGACTAATATTTCCATGGGCGAAAATGATCCTCTCAACTTCCTCTACAACATATCAAAAGTTTTTTTTTGAGCCGCCGCCGCCGCCAAACCGAAGCGCAGCGGCTACTACTTCCATGGGCGAAAATGATCCTCTCAACTTTCTCTACAACATATCAAAAGTTTTTTTTTGAGTCCCCGCCTATTTTCCGCCATTTTGGCGGTCACCCTGATACACTACACACCCAACCCAACAACTTTCCCTTTGACACCAAACCTATATCTCGAACACACAACCATTGCCTCGTTCAAAATGTGCTATCATACACACTACACACACAAACACATACATATGGGTTTTATATGGCGCCTTCTAAGAGCCCTGGCGCCCAAACGAGGCCGGTAATCCCCTTTTTTGAAATCTCATATGACGTAGAATGCCCACCCGAAGGTCCCTGCAAAATTTCAAGAAAAGTTATCGAGCCGTTTTCGAGCAAGAGCCAAAAAAGTGGTTTTCACGGTTTTTCATACAAATGGCCCTGGAACTAACCCACTAACTAACGTAGGATGTTTGCATTAACTTTGGCTTCTATGAAACAGCACTTTTTGTATAGGAAATGATCATTTTCTAAGGGTCGTATCTTCGGATCCACCGAACCGATTTTAATGAGTGAAAAGATACTTCAACTTAGAATTTTCCGTAGAATCCAGGAACAATATTTTCCGGTGGATACGTCGCAAGGGGGGGAAGTCAAAACTTAGCTGTATATATGGTTCCAAATTCTACGAAAAAAAATTTTCCGAATTTTTTGTTCGTATGGGGACTTGCGTCACGGGCGCATCGCTACCGCGCGCCCATGATAATCAGTAAATTACAGCTTTTGAAGGTTGGTGGGGATGAAACCTTCATTTATATTCTTTTGTTTCTTACGAACTCATGAGTTTGGTAACTTCCACATTTCCCCATTGGTCCGATTTCAAAGATTCTCCAAATTAAGCATTTTTAAGCATAAGGCACAAGAAACGATGGTACCGTTTTACGTAAAGATTCTTAAGAAACTATGTTATAAAATGAGAGACTGGCACGAAAAATTGAGTGCTCCTCTCGTCGCGTCGCGTCGTTTGGAGGACGTAGCCTTAATTAATGTGACAGGAAAATAACAACAACACCACGGCTTATTTGATGATTGTATTTTCCTTGCAGTATTAGATCCACCATCACCGAAGAGTGAAGGAGAAGTTCGTTCGTACATCAGTTGCTTACGTGTGATAGACAACCAAAGAGTTTTGACGTCAATGTCGCAAAAGCTTGAACCTAGTCGACGTCAGTAAGTATAAATTAGTCTAATCAAAATTCAGTCATAGAAAAAATCTTTTTGAATTTAAAATTGATTTTTTTGTTAAAATAAATCTTGGAATTGAGGTAACAGTTATTTTAAAAGATTGCAAAATCTTTTTAAAATAATGGTTGGCTCAACGTTAAATGGTTTGCATGCTAAAGTGCATTTTACCGCAGTGTTCGTTGCAGTAAAGATACACTTACATTCATCTAGCGTGTAAAATAATTTGCATTTCTGCAAGAAAATTTTCTTACTTACTCGTGTGATTGTATTCCTCACCCTCGGCTCAGGATACATATTTTTCCACCGGTTTGTAAGTGCATTTCCCTGCAGATGTGTAATATACTAATAAAGAATTTATTTTAAACAAAACAAAAGAATGCGTGAATGATTATCATTAAAATAATAGATTGTTAGAAATGAAATAGATTTAAATCTAATGTTAGGTTAACACGAGTATAAAAGTGTGTAAATTTGGAAAATGTAATTCTGTACACACAAAAAATCTATTTAAATAAAACAAAAATTTAAACAAACGAAGTCTTATGAGTAAACTATAAATGTTAGAGAACAATGACATAAAATATGATAACAAATTTAATCAAATATAGCCTTTTAGAAAATTTTCTGAAAGGAATTCATAGCTTGGAGTGAAATCAAATGAAAAAAAGTAAGAATACAATTTTCATCTTTTACATGTTAAACAACTAGGTAATTCATAATTCCACCCACATAATAGGAATTATGCCCATCCAACATTCTATTGAAGAACAGCGAATAAAGAATCGTTTGTTAAAGAAATTAATTATTTATTTTAAATATTTTTATGTTCAAAGTCAATCTGTCGTTCGGTTCCGAATAATCATTTTGTTACGATGTCGGCATTGTATCGACGCATCAGCATAGATGTGACAAGCAGAATGATGTTTCAGAACGAATAAATAAATATTGCTTTCACTCTTAAGTATATGAAATTACGTCTACATTAATTTGGATTGGAATATCCTAAAAGGCAATATTGAAAAATCCGTCCCCATCCAAACCCCCAACATTAAGAAAAAAATTCAAAAGAAATTTTGAAAAAAAAAATTTTCAGAAAAATAAAAAAAGAGCAGCGGCCCTAGTAGATATTTTTTTGCCCTGTCTAGGTGGGCTAGGTCCAATGGCCTAAACTCACAAAATTTTATTCTACAAATTGTTGGGCTTTCACCCATCGAGCAAAAAAAATGTATGAAAATCAGAAAAGATTTGCTCGAACTATGTACAAAAACACATAGTAGAGAATCATCTGAATTGTTGAGCTTTCATAGACCTGTCGTTTAGAAAATGTTTATGAAAATCGGAAAGATTTGCTGTAGTTATGTACGAAAAACCCAAAACCACTTAAACGGCCCTAGCTCACCGGCCATTGGCCCAAAAACGACCAAACTGAATCCCATTACCTTTCAGGATAAAAAAATTGAAAATCTGTCAAGTTTTACTCGAGATATCGTGTTGACGGACATCGTTTCTTTTTTGCGGATTTATTTAAAAACTGACAAACTCTCGGGTCGAAACTCCCCTGGTTACAAACGTAGTGACTAAACCCAATAGACCCATTTTTTCACGAACTTCGTTTCATCGTACGGGTCTAAAAATGAGACAAAAAAGGAGCATCACTGTAGGTGCTGAAGCCAAATGAAGATATGATTATGTTATATTCATACATTTGATCTGCTGGCAATGTACACAACAATGTTACACGATCTTTCACCGTACTTAAGGGATGTCCTAAACTGAATCCGGACGATTTCAATAATGAATAACT
>CM055404.1:100994499-101030658 GCA_029228625.1 Pseudolycoriella hygida | reverse complement strand
CCCGGTCCTGTCTGTCTTCAATTTCATCGTCGTAAGGAGTTTGCGGCCATGCGACCTGTTCATGTTGCGGGAATAGCCCTCTCACTATTGCTCCTAGCTTCTCAGGACAACTTTCTTTTGGCACTGATGAACCTCTAATTTTTGTCATCGCTATCCTGTACACGTTTCCCCATGGATTTGCGTCAGCTTCCTGGCACAGCTTCTTAAAGCAGTTTCTCTTGCTAGCTCGGATTACCCGCTTTAATGTTAGTTTTGCCGTACGATGTTCGTCTCGCCTCGCGGCTCTGGCACTCTCACTTTTGGCCCGCTGCATCCTCCTTCTTGTCCTGACGCAGTCTGCGCGCAAGAGCCTAATTTCGTCGTTCCACCAAAATGCCGATTTTCGTTTATTCTTCGGTTCTATCCTTCTTGGCATCGCTACGTCGCATGCATGCACCAATACTTTCGTCAATTCTTCTGCCGATTTCTCAACGCCTTCGTCTTCTGATTGGAGGTATTCCTTGAAAGCTTCTTGATCGAAATTTCTCGTCTTCCATCTCCGCTCTCTTACTTGATTCATCTGCCTTGCCGCCACCGTACCCTTTTTCAAAGTGTACCTCAATGCCTGGTGGTCGCTGTATGTGTAGCTTTCATCCACTCGCCAATTCAGACTTGGTACTAGTGTTGGACTACAGAATGTCACGTCAATAATCGACTCTCGTCCATTCTTGCGGCAAGTAGTTGTGTTTCCCACGTTTACCAGAACCACATTCAGTCTAGCTAGCGCTTCTTGTAGAATGAAGCCTCTTTCGTTTGTAAATCTACTGCCCCACTCAACTGCCCATGAGTTAAAGTCGCCTCCAATGTTGACTGGGCTTAATCCCGTTAGCTCTCCTGTGAGTAAGTCTAACATTCGTTCAAACTGTTCAATCGTCCATCTTGGTGGTGCATAACAGCTGACAATATACCCTCCGTCAATTTTCGCAATCACGAATCCTTCGTGGGTGCCTGATACAACTTCTTGTATGGGATACTTTCCCGTCGTCAATATTGCGGCCATCCCGGCTCTGTCAACAGCCCAGTTACCGTTGTTTTTATTAATTCGGTACGGTTCTGCCATAATTGCTACGTCACATTTTTGCTCCGCTGTGGCTTGCCAAAGAAGTTGTTGTGCCATGTCACAATGATTAAGGTTTATTTGGATCACTTCCATTCTTGTCCCGTCTTTGATTTAAGCGCCTGTTTATAGACTGGGCATCTCGCTCCACCCGTCACGTGGTCATTTTCTGACGTGCACAGCAGGCATTTTGGTGGTTTCGTGCAATCTCTTGCTAGGTGGTTTTCTTCCCCACATCTCCTGCACACCTTGGATCTATCTTCGTTCTTGCAGTTCCTTGCTTGGTGTCCAAAGTCCATGCACTTAAAACACCTTTCCAACTGCTGGGCTTCCCTCAACGGGCATACGGACCAGCCCACCTTTATCTTGCCGATTTTCAGAATCTTAATCGCTGCGTCCACTGAACGTTTTATTTCCGCCGTTTGGAGTTCGTCTCTCGTTTTTCTCATACGTATCGTCATGGAATCTATCTCGTCATTTATATTACCTTGCTCTTTCAGGGCTTTTCGAAGGTCTTCGCTTGTCGTGATTTCGTCCATATACCTACATTCCATCGTGGTCATGTGGGACAACGCTCTCACTTTTGCTGCTTCGCCCAGTGACTTCTTGACTAGTTCTTTATAATCTGCACTTTTAATTTCTGGGCCCTTCTTGAGTTCAAACAGCATTTCGCCTTTTTGCGTTCGTCTTATTCTCGAGACATTTTCACCCAGGTCCTTGAGGTCTGGGTCTTCTTTAATTTTTTTTGAGGATATCGGCGTACGTCATTCCTGTTTCTGCCGCCACTATTAGAGCATCAGCTTTAGGTCTCAGACTTCTAAGCTTTTGCTTCTCGCTCTTCCCTTTCTTCTTTTTTCTCACCTCTCTCCACTCGCTTATACTGAGCTTCGTTGTTTGTGCATCCAGTCTGTTTGTGGTCCTTTCATTGTTTCTCCTGTCCCTTTTACTCCTTTTTGCCGCGCTTCTTGGAGTGGGCGTAATATCCGGTGTTTGTCTTCTTTTTGTCGAGAGCGGGGTGGCTAGCACCTCGATACCTTCGCCAACTTCAGTAACTTCGCCGACTTCAATGCCCGCTCTCGCCTTCTTGTAATTTGCTTCGAATCTCCGCATCCTCCACGGCTTATCTTCCTGTTCCACTTCGTTTAGGCAGGCTCGAATGCTGATCACCTTCGTCTTAATGTCTTTGTGCACATTATTTTTATTTTGTATAAATTCGTGTAACTCTTTCACCATCTTTTTAACTAGCTCCAATTTTGTCTGCTTTGGTTCATCGTTGTCGTTGTTGTGGAGAACGTCTGTGTGGATAACCTCTATACTTCTCGCTTCCCTTCCCGGGGGCGACCTCGCCACTTTCGATCGTCTTACGAACACGTCAAATAGCTGAACCTTCGATTGATCCATCCGCTGATCCTCCGATTTCCTCTGCTGATTTCCCTGTTGATTTTCTTGTTGATTTTCTTTTAACTCCTTCCCTTCCTTTCCTAATTCCATGCTGTTGGGTCCCCCCTCCAAGCCGCTATCTCCCACTCGATTGTGTAGTTACCTTCGTGATCTCATGGTTATCTATGCAAGCAGTGAGGCCATGCTAGGGTTGACACGGTCCTTCATGGGGCACCGCGTTCAGAGCCAGATCGGTATTAGTCAGGAATGTTCATCTGAGCCTACACCTCCTTTTCACAGGACGCGCTTTCGAACGTACTTGGAGGCCTGCCAAGGTTTTACCGGGACGGGGGCAACCATGATATTAGCCCACTAGCCGTTTCGTGAAGATGTCACCTTTCCTTATTAAGGTAGTGGAATACCACAGTTGTCAGCCCTTGTCTAAAATTTCATCCGCTGGTCGATATTCCTTGTCCGTGTTCAATGCTTTGCCAGTATGCCGTAATTAAGACCGCACTGGGTTTGGTCTTAATGTGCCCGTGGCACTGGTGAATGATGGTAGTCCATCTGACTAGGACTTTGCATGCTGCCGTTGTCTCTTACCGTCGAGATCCTTCGCCACCATGCTAAGCCGCCATCCCATCTTGATAGCGCCTAGCTGTCTTCAGCCCTCTCTAAACGTAGCGCCTAGGTACTACCCGAAGACAGCCCCCCTCATCCTTCAGCTAAGTGACCCACACTACTACACCAGGGTTGGTTACCTGATCGTTCGTGGGGTTGCTCACTATAACAGGTGTCACCACGGGTAGGATAGGATGTAGGAGTAGGTGGACAGAGGCTAATGTACATAAGGAGTACTATATTGCGCTTAACACACCATTTGACAGCCCACACCATTTGACAGCCCTCACAATGACACTAAAATGTTAGTTTAGGGTCTAATGTTGTCTTAAAAACTGAAGAGCTTAACGAGGGACAACATACCTCTTCTAAAAATTGAAATTGTAATTTCAGCTGACCAAATTCTTAGCGCCTGGAGTATTGGGTAAAAAGGATGCTGCAAAAGTAAATTCATAGCGGGGTTTCAGTGGAAAATTCTTTATCAGTATGAGAGGTATGAATGTGTCTGATGACCACTCATCCATAAAGTTGGGTTACTCAGCGAAACTCGCTGCTTTTGGCAGGGAATGTACTGATGTGTCAAAAAAACATCACTTTCGTGAAACCGTCAACTTCACCCTGATACATTTGGATCGAAGGGTGTCTTGACAACAAACTTTTGATATTTTTCGATAAAAATATTATTTTCCGTTTCTCTTATAACAAATTTAAGGCGGATTAGCAAAATATTGAACTCTACGAGAAGTTTTTGTTCTGGGAGATGTGGAATTGCTACTTTGCCAAAAAAGGCATTCGAGCAATCAGGTTCACGTAAGTTAACAGAAATTTGTTTTTTGAGGTTTTTCTGTTCAGAAACATCAAATATATTTGTAAACGAATATTATACAATAAAAAATTAGCATAAAACTGACATTCCTCTCATAGGTAATTTCGAATAAAGTTAGAAACTATTTTGTACAGAATTCAAAGGCACGTCTTGAATTGAAAGTCGAAAATTTTTGCAATTAGAACTGTGTTCAACCTTATCCCTATTTTAAATATAAATTGATATATTGAGGCTTCAGACACGTAACAAACATTTCATTTCTCAATATCAGTAAAACTCGACTTTTTACTGCATTTAAAATCGTCCGGATTTAGTTTGGGACATCCCTTAAGTCCACTTATCCCTAATCGCACAGCTTGAGTGAGTGGGAGATTTTGACATCACAAAGCATTCAAGTTTCAGCGTCATAAGCACATCACCTGTGCTGGTACCAGAACGGTAAGAAACGTATTGTAACTAAGCATTAAAAATCCCGTGGGAATGAGTCCAAGCCGTTAAACACCAGTTCCTATGTGGCCCCCCCCTCTCCCCCCTGTCAAAATATTATTATTGTGGTTTTACTAAAAAATTTAAGGTCGGCAGTAAAGAAGGTGAAATTTACACGCAAAATTGCACCGACCAATCAGCATGCTTGGTTTATCCCCACTATCACTTTCATTTTTAGACCCGTACGAACGACGAAGGTCTGATGCGTTTACTACCACGTTTGTTACATTGCGTATTCGAACCCGGGAGTAAAGGGGAAACTATTTTTGTTGCCTCCAGATGACAAATCAGCGAAAAAAAATGTCCGTCTGTCGGTCTGTCTGTCTGTCTGTCAACACGATAACTTGAGTAAATCTTGACCGATTTTCCTGAATGGTAGTCGAAAAACTGAGGTCAAGTTCGAAGATGAGCAAAATCGGTCGAATAGTTCCGGAGTTATGGTCGAAAAGGTGTCAAAAACGTGGTTTTTCGAAGGTCGGTGAAACTTTTTCACGCATATCTCATCAAGTACAGCACGTAAATTGTTCAAATTAGCGTCAAATGAAAGAATAAGATGTCACAAAACTGGGAAAAAATATTTGTGGAAATCGGTTGGAATGGTTTGGGCAATGGAACCCAAGGAATGGAGAAAATTTTATTTCTCAGCCGTATACAATACGAGATGGGTTTTCATCAACCTATTTTTAACCTATATTTATTATGATTATGAAACATAGAGACTTACTCCCGAAGACAAAGTTGTAGAGAATTAAATTTTAAACGCACTTCGGGAGGGCTTTGAACATTACCTTTGGTAATTTTTATGATTCATTCAAACTTTCAAACTATTCAAACGCAATATTTACTTAAATACGTTCCAGTCTTTTTGTAACATCATCTCTGTTTGCCGCATCTATTCTGATACGTACGGGTCCCCTGCATATATGTTTTGCACTTATTTTGCCCTGTGATAGTGGGGATAAACGAAGCATGCTGCGTGTAAATTTCCCCTACTATACAGTGCAAGTGCCTGTAATCAACGGAGAAAATTTTCCATAGCAAGGAAGACGGATCAAATACTTTATAACGATCACAATACGAGCAAAGCATTGACTTCACATTTTACAGATTCTTACTTTTTACCAGAAGTAGTAGACATATTAGTATTTCATTAATAACTTAGTCACTTCTTCGATGCTGTAATAAGGGAGGTTATGTGCGAATCACCTGATGTCAGAAGCCGTGCCGTCACAATTCAGTGTACCCCCCTCCCCCGTCCGATTTCGTCACGTCCCCCTAGAGCGTGACGTCATTTGTGAACAGCCCCTATTCTCTCTCATAGGATACACTAATCACTCCAGCTGTTAATAATCAGCTAGTGATATTCACATACACACGCACACCCTGTGTAATCTGCCTTGCATTCACATGTTAACAGGGGTAATAACGGAATCGTTACAGATTTAAGAAATGGTGGCCTGGAAGCGGGACATCATTTGCCTGGACGAAGTGGAGTATGTGGTAAATTACTCATACGTGTCTGAGAGTTTGTTTCATAAAAACAACGAATTTTGTGACAGCGATGAATTATTCGTCTCTTTCTAATGCTCAAGAGTTTTTTTTCCTAAAAATTTTGTACGAAGATGTTCAGCCTGTAAATTTTTAGTGCCCCAATTTAATTCTTTATATACTTTTTTTGCTATTATCTTTCACGTCTGCCATTAATCTTTAACTTTCTGTTTTATACTCTCAAATTTTTATTTGAGTCGTTTGGACAATGTTCGTCTTCATTAAGCTTAAATTTCACATTTTCACATTAAAACTTTAACGTTGGTTGATAAGGAAATAATTCGACGAACAAAAAAAAATTATACCTAAAGTCATTATTCAGAAAAAGTTTCAATGAAGCACCGATATAAACTCCGTGATATTTGCATTTTTTATTCGACAGTCACTTAGAACAAAATGTAAAACAATACTCAAATGCAAAAAAAAACAAAAGCTACGCAGACCCGTGAGTTTTTCTGTTCACATATGAAAAAAATGTTGACTTAGTTCAGATCTTCTTGGATACTGTTAGGTCTTCGATTAGCACTCAAAACGAATAAAAAAATCGAATAGAACTTACCTGATTTACGCAGAGATGATTGGACCCTGTACGACGCCAAGTCCAAGTGCCCTAACTCAAAATATTATAGAGTTATTGTGTTAATGGACGACGGATAGACGTTTTTGTTTTTGCAGATTCGGTCTTTCTGATTTACCACCGTACTCCCGGGTACAAGGTTCCAGCACATAAGTCTCGATTGTTAAGTACGGGTCTAAACAAAAGCTATACCAGCCCCGCACGATTTCGAAATATGAGAGAAGAACTTAATACTCCAGGGCAGCCTTTATATTGATCTGATAACACTCACACACTTCTACACAATTTTGGTTATATGTAAGGAAAAGCCACTCGACATTCATAAAAACGGATTTTTTTGCAGATTTCCATGAGACCATGTTTTCCAACTTCTTTTAAATTACGAAAAGTAAGGCCAAAACATAAGCCCTTTTATATACTTCTTACCCGGTTATAAGTACAAAATCTACAGATGAACGTTTCAAACTAAACTTTGTTTGGATCGATCGATTTTCGTTGAAATATTTTCTATATTTTGTCACATACTTATCCGATTCTTTTATGCTTTAAAATTCAGTCAGCATCCCTGTCGTTATTTACAGCGAACAATATGAAATTTAAGTCCATAAATAATAAAGCAATTTTTCTTTATCACCTGAAGAAAATGCCACACACAGCCACGGTAACCAACAGAAAACGTTCTACTGAAATTGCGTTTTCTTTTCTGTATATCAAGAGAATTTGGATTTGATGTCAACTTTTCATGCAATCTCTAAGCTGCATTCACATTCGCAGTGGATTTTTGTAATATGAGTGGAAAAGTGCACAACGTATTTTCATTACTTTGATGCGGAAATGCCTGGGGGCTATGAATTTTAATGCTTTATTCAGCACGCATTCATAATTCACTCTATTCCATCCACCTGAACAGATACAATTTAGGGACTTTTTCAATTTTCCTTCGAACAAAGCTCGAATAAAGCAAATTTTATCTCCTCAAAAAATTAAAACATTTATAGAGGAAACATTTTAAAGTGCAGTAATAATGAACATTTTTTGCGTTTTAAGACCCATACGAAGCATACGAAGCTTATGCTTTTTCCACGACGTTTGTAACCAGTCGAATTCCGATCTGAAAGCACTTCACGTATTGAATCAAGTCAACACAATAACTCGAGTAAATCTTGATCGACTTCCTAAAGGTAATATAAAACGTGAGGTCGAAGATGATCAAAATCGTCCGTTCAGTCGTAAAAGTGCTTACAACCGTTATTTGTCGAGTGTTTCAGGTTTTGAATGAAAATTGTGGAGCTCAGTCTATCAGAATTTGAACGACCTGCAGGAATCATCCAAGGTAATGTCAACGGCCCTAACGAAGAATGTCTTGTGACATCTGTGACCATTGATTTCATGGGCGTGTTCTCTAAAACGTTAGTCTATATAACTTTGCGTTTGAAAATAAATCTCTGTACTACATAGCTAGGCAAATATTGACGAAAAACCATCTCCTATGGCCGAGAAAATGAATTTCATCAGTGCCCAAACCGTAGAGCCGATTTGCACAGAACTTTTTTCCTAGTTTGGTGAAATCGAATGCTTTCATTTGACACCAAAATGAACAATTTCCTAGTTGTACTTGCTGAGATATTTACGAAAAATTTTCCCCGACCCTCGAAAATCCACGTTTCTTCCGGAACTACTTGACTGATTTTGCTCATCTTTGAACTTGAATCATTGGACATATGAGTTTGTTGGGATCAGTAGTAGGTCTTTTCAAAATTAGGTCTTTTCCATCTGTCAAAGTGACGTTTTAAGCGTCAAACGAAAAAAAAAAATTGAGATAGTCACGTAACCTTTTATTTTTCTTCAATTCTATTTGAGGAAAAATAAAAGATTATCTGACTATTTCAATTTTTTTTTCGTTTGACGTTTAAAACGTCACTTTGACAGATGGAAAAGACCTAATGTTGATCCCAACATACTCATATATACCTTTCAGGGTGATCGGTTGGGCCGGTCGACCGGACGTTTTTTATTGCTGATTCGTCATATCTAGACGATAATAAATGTATCCCCTAAACTCCCGCCTCGATCTGCCGCACGTTAGTTACAATAAAATTTTTGTAGTAAACTTAAACTTAACTTTGTACTTCCTACGGTCTTTTACATTTCCGACTGAAAATGTAAATTTCTGATACCTAAGAAAATATATTTCGCCACACACCAAATACATTTTTTAACTGGCCCTGAAACAACAGGACGTTGAACAAATTGACAATATTATATCAAGTTTGAACATTTGTAAAGGTGACATTTGTCATGGAGTTGTTACCCATTCGTACGTATTATTGATTGTAGCTAAGAATAGTTGAATAATGTGGCCGAATTTACATAATGTGAATAATGCATTAGTCAATTTGCGTCGCATATGTAACCTGTACCTGAGTTACTGCAGTTCAGTTGAACTTAAATTATAAAATTTGGAATAAATGAGGTAACAGATGCAAGCAAAATGACTTCCTTTATTAAATTCGAAACGATATGTAACATTCAAACAATTGGTTGTGGCTACAAAGGGATGTCTGAAAGTATCCTAAAATCATAACGTAAAAGAGAGGAAAATGACTTTAAACTTTTCCATTATGCTTCCTCACTCACAAACCGACATAAAGCTGCTATGAAAAAGCAGTTACTTTTGTATCAACGTCGGTTTTTAATTCTAAAAAAAGTTGTCACAAGAAAAAAAAATTAATTTTACAAAAGAATAAAGAAAATGTTTCAGTTTAACGTTAACGAAACTCTTCCCTTCCTTTTAAGTATCTTGCACTCAAGGTAAATGATAAAGGAAAGGAAATCAAATTAAATGACACACAACGGTTTCTGCCGGCGGATAAAAGCAACATTTTTTGATGAACGAAAATTTTTATTAAATATTTTTTTCGATGCGAAAACTTCTTCAATTGTTAATTTTACCAACAAAAAACATCAACGACTCTCTGGTAGTAGAGCACTTTTTCCGAATCAACAACTGGACACTCCATTGTCGATCGGTTTTATCATGGAAATAAATTTCCATTTTTGTTGCAGATGCAATGCAACAGTTTTCCAACCAATGAATGGGGAGACCAACGTCATCGATTTTTTTTTGTTGTTTTCTACCAAATTGTCCGAAGGCAAGAGGATATATTTCACTTGAAACTTTTAATGAAGGTTTATAAACAAACCATTAAAGCGAGAAAGGTTTCGAACGTCTAAAATTTTGAGTGGGTAATTTTTTCGAGCCCGTGCGGAAGGGTGTAACTTACATTTAGAGCTTAATTTAATTTTTTTAAATAAAAACGGTCGTGTAATAAAACCGTAAACTTTTAAATTTTAATTTTAGGGTTTTTCTGATGAAATTACAAATTTATTATTTTGGAGTTCACTTCTAATGTCAAGGGATATGACAACGTTAGACATGGATATTCGAAAGCGTTTGTAAATAGGCTTATTGGACCCTTACGAAGTAGCGAAGGTCGTGTAGGTCTACCGCTAACGTTGTAACAAGGGAAGACATCTAGAGATGACGAATCCGCCGTTCTTTCTCTACTTTTTTTTCTACATGACTGAATCAATCACTCCAAATTTATCTGCCTGAGAGGATCATGCATTCAAAGATTAATTTTCAAAGATAGACAAATTTGGTCCGGAGATATGGCTGAAAAAATGTCTATCTATCTAAATAAATATTACCTCGGACCTCATAAAAGCTTTTTAGATTACCTTTCGGGAAAAAAATTTTGAAAATCGGTTAAAGCTTTACTCGAGTGGTCGTGTTGGTAGGCGGACGGACGTACATTTTTTTTGCAAATTTCTGTTATTAAGACCCTAACACGAAAAACCCACCAGCCTTCTGGTCCCGATCCGGCTGGTTTCAAACGTCGTGGTAACGCATGATTCATAAATCTTGAGACTCATTTTGAAGGTTCGCCCAGCTAGTAAAGTTAAAGTTAGCAAGAATTTGTGCAACACTAGTGGATAACTTCCGAATATCTAATACACCAATATTCACCTTACAGACAATGGATGTATTTTTGAAATATGTATCTTTCGGCACTTTGGACGGGAGTATACATTGTGAACTTTGTAGCCAAAATCTTAAGCTCATCACATTTAAATGAACCAGTTTATTCTCAATTTATTAGATGTGATCAGATTCCATCACATTTTATCATGGGAAGTAATTTATTCGGGATAAAAGACAAGAGAGCAAACGTGAAATCATGAAGCCGCTGGGAAAGCCATTTTTGGCCTATCAAATGGCCTTTTAGCATGGTCGAGTTTGGCCAAAATCACCATATTTCTCATTTTTCCCGTCACTCGTTAGAGTAACGGATTAGAAAAAAATCCTCACAGCACCTTGATGCACCTCACTGCACCTCATTACAATGAAGTTACGAAAGACCTAATTGCATCTTGGTGAACTTCAATCTAATGTGTCGTACTACTGGAATTCAGACACTTTTAGAATTAATAGAAGTAATGCGTGTTAAACTTGAACTTTAACTTGCAACATTCGAACTGGCCGCTGTTGACTTCCCAGAGAGCTTGAACGTGTGAACACTTCTTGTGGAAGTTGCCACCTGGCTCACCCTTTAACGCACACAAGTCCTAACACTCATACTTTACCATAAGCTTCGTATTCGTGCTAGAACAGCGCTGGGCCACCGCTCGACATGCAGAAATCTTACAAACTAACAACAATCACCGTCGCTCGACAAAGTGATCGGACTAGCTACTAAATGTGCTTTAAAAAATTGTAGTATAATAATGAATTCCCTTGTATCGGTCCACTTACCAGCGAGTCTTTTTTACTAACCACTACACTAAGCAACTACATTTATACCAACCACTTGAGTCATTCGGTATCCCTTGATTAATTGTTTGGCTTGCACAATCTCGATATTTGTGCAGTTATGCGTTCAGTTATTTACTCATACGATGTGATTTGTATCTGCCAAGTACATGCACAAAACAAAAGGGAAACGTTGAATGAATGTAATCCACGCTCTGCGTATACTTATGAAGGCACGTTCGTTTCGTAATAGTATGGTGAAGTAAATCAAGTTTCGGCGATGAGGAAGATAAGACCACTGCCTAAGATCGCGCTTGTAGACAATTAATTTATTTATTTATTTCGCCCAACGGCTACGGCTTACTGGCTATTACATTTACAATGAACACATTTAAAAATAGTAAAAAACCGAGTAAATAGTATCAAAACCGAAGATGGACTGACGACCCGGTCGACCCGTCGGAGTCGACAGCCATCTTTTGCATCTTGTCCAATTAATCACAGAGTAGCAGTAAATTGAAACTGAAAACTGAAGAGCCCGTCGCGTCGATCCACGAGGCACCAACGTCTCGTGTAGCAATGGTCCACCTGAAACAAAAGGGATTAGCGGAAACTAGTCGCCTTGACTACTGATTAGATTGAGAACCAGAGGTTCAGTATATATGTGATTCACAATTTCCTAATAGTCGCCTTAAACGTTTCACGTTGTATGTTTTGAAACCACAGTAATGAAAAGCGATTAAATGCCATGCACATGTTATTGATAGGCTCATAAAGACCATATTTAGTCCTGTGTTTGTCAACTTCGAGAAAATCATCAGCACAAGTGGGTCTGGAATTTCGCATGATCTTGCTTCTGATTTTCGGTGCGTCGATGGTTCCATTCATCAGATCGGATTCAAAAAGTGCGCAGGCATTGATTCTGCGTCGGGCGAGTGTTTCGATGTTGATCGAATCGCATCTTTCAATATATGGCGGAAGCTTGTGGTTTTCATCCCGCTTCACCGTCCGCCTCAGTGCGTACATCAAAAATTTTTTCTGAATTGATTCAATTCTGTCAACAAATGTGTCTTGATAAGGATGCCAAACAACTGAAGCATATTCTAAGTAAGAACGGACATAGGCAGAGTATATACTTTTTAAAGTTTTAATATTCTTAAATTGCTTACAAGTTCTCATAACGAAGCCAAGCATTGAGTAAGATTTTGCAATTATATATTCAATGTGTTTACTGAACGTCAGTTTTTGGTCCAAGAGGACTCCCAAATCTTTTATTACCTTAACACGGGTCAACGCAACATCATCGATATTGTAACCGAACTCAATCTTGGATCTTTTTCGAGTGAAGGAGATTACTTTGCACTTATCGACGTTCAAATAAAGTTGATTGATTTTGCACCACTGCAGAAACCTGTTCAAGTCACGTTGAAGAGCACTTGCGTCAAGAACATTTTTAATTCTCATGAAAATTTTCAAGTCGTCAGCATACATTAGGTAAACTGACGTAGAGAAGACTTTAGTAGCGTCGTCCATGAATAATATGAACAAGAGAGGGCCAAGATGGCTACCCTGAGGAACACCAGAGGTCACGTTAAACGTTCGAGAAGAGCAATTCCCTAGTTTGACGAATTGTGAACGTCCATTCAGATAAGATGCAATCCATGCTAGCAAGTTCGAATGAACACCTATTTGGTTCAACTTGTGCAAAAGAATCGAATGTTTGACTCTATCAAATGCTTTCCGGAAATCGGTGTATATGACGTCTAATTGATGTCTAGATTCCATAACTTTGGTAGCATAACTAACATACTCAGCTAAATTTGTCGCTGTAGACCTGCGCTTCATAAAGCCATGTTGTGACTTTGAAATTATTCGATTGAACTTCGTGGATAAAATACCGGTGACGATGGCTTCAAATAGTTTTCCTATTGTTGGTAGAATGGCTACGCCTCTGTAGTTTTCGACATTACTTCTAGAACTACTTTTAAAAATTGGGGTAATATAAGTATAGTAATATAAGTCTTCCATCTTGTTGGAAATTTTCCAGTTTCGAGAGATGAGTTAAAAATGCGAAGTAGCGGAGATGACAGACTCTCAGCACAGGCTTTTCATAAAATTGGAGAGATTTTATCAGGACCTTCGCCCTTACTTGTGTCTATACTACTCAAATGGTTCAAAACGTCTTGGATCTCAAAAGAAATTGATCCAATGTCAATGCGCCTTTCTATGGGGTTCATTTTTGCCGATAAGTTAGAATTTTAGTATCATTGTCAGCTACATAAACGTTTTCGAAGAACTCAGCAAATAGATCACATGTTTCGTTAGGATTACCAGCTTTCTTATTACCTCTAGACATAATTGAAGGATAGCCTGCAGTCTTTTTTCGCTACTTCACGTAATACCAAAATTTTGACGGATCAGAAGTTAACATTTCTTCGGTGTTAGTCAAATATTTGTTAAAGGCTTGGTCACGCAAGGAGTGAAATTCTTTACTAATGGACAAATACTTCAAGTAGATGGTTGGGTAAGGTGCCATTACAACGGCCACTATCCCAAGTCTTGCATAGAACAATAGTATCTAATTCCATTCCCTCACACGACATCCATAGTGAGAACAGTCATTCTATTTGTGACAGACTTGATGTGACCTAAAGCCTATAGTCTACTTTTTGAGCTAGTCACTTTCAACAACGTGTAACGTTATATCAATTTCCCAACAAATGTAATTTCAATAAACGACAAAATTGGGTGTGAGATCGCGACCTCCGAATGTCCCGCGGCAACGAGTTGAACAATCTTGGTTCAATTACACTGATCTTAGACGATGTGACATAACCTCTTGCCGATGCAAATACAAATTTACAGACAGCATTTTTATACATCTTGCTTACCGGTAATAGATCCTGGTAGTGATCCAAAAAAAGGAGTCTAGTAGGATACCTGTCGGGTAATCTATGAATTACCTTTAAGGCGATTTTTTGTTTCCTGTCAGGATTCCAAATCAAGCGCCCGCACCACACCCCCATGTACCTATACAATAAGATAGTCGAGAATGAATTAGTGAGAAGTAAAGGAACTCGAGTATTTTAATTTGAAAAAATTGTCGTAATTTACGCAAGACTCCAATTCGTCCGGAGATTTTCGAGCAAAGTGGAGTATTTGGACACTCTCAAATATTTCACGGAACCTACAGATTTAATCTCTAACCCATTAACTTCAATTTTTAACGAACTATCAGTTTTGATTCGAAGGGATCTGAAACATTACTTTTATTTAGATTTAGTGTGTGCTTATTAGCTTAAAAAAAATCCGTCAACAACTTCAAATCCTCATTGATAGCCTTAATGTTATTCGCAAAACAAATTGAAAAGAAGAAGAAACTCGAGTCATTCGCGAACAGATATGGTTGGGATTTCAAAGGTAGAAGGTGCAGATCGTTAATATAAATCAAGAACAGGAGCGGTCCAAGGACACTCCCCTAAGGAACTCCTAAAGATACACTCACAAAGGAACTTTCTTGTGCATCATTCACTATTACACGTTGGTACCTATGACCCAATGACCCAAGTAACTAGCAATCAGGTCATATGCCAGATATTTTTTCAATATGTGTATGGTTGACTGTGTCAAAGGTCTTGGATAAATTCATAAAAGGCCGGTCACATGCTTACCTTTATCCACGTGAAAAGAAATGTGATCAACCAATTCAAATAGCGCAATATGCGTTCCACTCCCAGATCTAAAACTATCTTGTCCCTTCTTATATTCGGTTCGCTGTAATTAGATTTTTTCTCGTATTTTGAATTTGCAACCTGGAAACTACAATTTTGAGGGTTTTTCTACTACTTCCCAGTTCTCTAACCTTTTTTCGAGAAACTTTATAACATTTGTTTTGACACCACAAATCGGATGTTTTCAAAACCGTTCAAAACTCTAAGCAAATTAAAAAAATTTTATAAACAAAAATGAGTAACGGGTACGATGGTGGCCTTACTTGTGTTAGCTTGAAAAAGATAACAAAAATTATTTTTATCCCAAAATTGTTATTTGCCCTCTCTCAGGATTCGAATTAGGAAAATAAAAATGATGAAGCATTGAAAATTCATGGTAATCGTCAGGCATGAGAACTTAAAATGTGAAAAAACTACCCGTCCAGAGATATTTTGAGACCCTCACGTGAAAACTGCGCCAGCTCGGCCACAGTATATACTGAATTCAATCTGTATATTTTTTTGAAACGTTCATGTTCCAAATAAAAAATCCACGGTATGATTATTCTATCAATATTGATGCCCGGAAAAGTCTGAAGATTAATGAAAAAATACGTTTATAAATAAATTTTGTGGATCACCAATCAATGAATTCAACTATACAATTCGACTAGGTGGTAATGGTAGAAAGAGCTGTATATCCTAAGAATAGTGGGAGTCACCACTGGAAACAATATGCAAAAGAAATAACATCTGCTTAAATAGCACGCGATGGGAATACGTTTTCTGTAAACATTTCTTAGTTCGTAGTACATTTTTCTGAAGTACGGGACCCCTTGACGGCACCTTATTGCATTTTCTCTCCTGTTATGTTTTTGACAACCTTTTCGCTCTTTATGAATAAAAAATGTTTCATATTTCCCTAGAAATTATTCAAATTTTCAGTTAAAATTTTAATATTTTTTAACGAAAGAAAGGATATAAAATCCAAATCCATTATGTAAATTTTTTTTTATTTAAAATTTTATTGCTCCCACAAAGTTCATTACGATTCTCTATTTAATAAAATATGATATAGAAAGTTGGTCGAAAGCAAATTCTATTTGTGGTGTGCTATGGAAGCCTATTTCGTCTCTGTAGTACAATGAAATAAATATGTAAATTCGTAAATTCCTATCAAAAAATTATATATTTGGAGTAAAATGAACGAAGTCTAAAAACATAATGAAGCAATAAAAGTTCATAAAATACAATATTGACATTGACACATACACAAACAAAACGGAATTAATTTCTCCTTCCTATAATTCTATGAAGACCTTCTAAGATTCGTCACGTCTGAGTGCAAAATATTTTAGCTTACAATTGTTAGATATTAACAAAAAGATAAATAAAATAAATTCAAACAAATCCTTAAAATAAAACTAAGTAAATGTGATTTTGAATGACAATCCCACGTAAAATAGTTGAATAATATAAAACATTTATATACTAAGAATCCGTTTTCATTTAATGTTATCGGAAACCTATAAAGGGGCGACTGACATAGCGTTCATGGAAATAATGCAAAAACCTACAAATCTGGTTGTGAAGATTTTTTTTTTAAATTTATTTATCAAAAAATCGGAAGAAATTTTAAATCTGGAAGGGCATGGCAAAAGTATTTTATGCTACAAGAACTTTAAAATTGTATCTACGTTCAAGGTGGAGTAAATAGATCGAGATCAAGTCGATAATATATATTTATGTATGTTGTTATTTTGACGCGTGGGCATGGTGGCTCGAGCCGAAGGCGAGATTCGTCATGCCCACAAGTCAAGATAACAATTTTAGTAAGAGGTGCATACAATATTTTATCTACCGAGAACAGATATATCGAGATAAATGAAAATGTCCTAGACGGATAAATGCGACATTACTGTTCAAGGTTTTATGTATCGATCGGCTGAAAGTTCGCTTGCCCTATACTATTTTAACGTGTACGCACTCGGTACGGTGAGTATACTTTGCAGGTTCATCGCTATGCCAGGCAGTAATGATGCGACCATCATGAGCCATCATGGTCCAGTTCATCCAGAAAAACCTCTTCTACGGAAATATTAGCCCTCCTTTTTATAAAAAAAAATCATGTTCACACCGCGATTTGAACTAGGCGCATCCACATCAGCGCTTCATATGCTAGCCATTACCCTACGGATTCATTATAACGGCAAGCGATTAGCAATCGAACACTTAGCTACTCGATTTAAAAAGTTCATAATGTACGTGTATGATGTGATGTGTCATTGAATTTTTTTAGAACATAAACAGACCAATTAAATTTTGTTCAAACGTAATGCCAGTGTGTAGTGCGCGATGTCAGGATTCCTGTAAAGTACTTAGTTTCTCAATCGGACTAATATCTGCCGAGCATAAAGGCTTTGAAAACTTGATGTGATCAATTTTAAAATCGTTTATAACATCGGAGCCTACAATGGGCCAATTATTGCAGATTTTTCGGGGTTATAATTGAAGAATTATAGTCGAGTTCCTGGTGAACGGTGATAATGGCATTATTATAGTCGACTCGACCATAACAACCGTAAATTTAGTCGAGTCGACTATAATGAAGACATCACGTATGTGGGCTGAAAGATAGTGAAAACAAATTGAAAGTGTCTAACACTAATTGCCGGTTCTTTTTTCAAAAAAAAAAAATGTAGCTAAACTATTGAAAAAACGAAGTAGTTAAAACTTTCGCGTCTCCGGTGAATAAAAATCCATGGTACAGACCAACACAGACGCGTCACATGTCACATACGTTTATTGATATTTTTAATAATTGCAACGTCGAAATGAATTTCCACCAGAACTAAAATTCGGTTAATGCGTGGATAATTTTTTTTTTCACTAAGGAGCCTGGGTATGTCTACGAGAACTTGAACTTCGGTTCGTCCCCTAGGACCCTAAACCTAATCTTACCACGCAATGACAGAGACATCGTAAACGATTGTTTCTATGTCAGGAGTGTGTCTAAGTACAATATGCTTCCGAACATAGTAAAGAGTAAGTATTCGCTAACGGGATTTAAAAGTGCGTTTAAGGACTATTTGGGCTTGATCTGACACTAGGTTCCTAACGGCTTTACTTTTCTTTCGTCATCTTCCTATTTATTCGACTACATTATTCATATTTCAGTGCTTGACTTTGATCGAGGTTGGCGTGAACATCTGGTAAGCATGGCCAATTGTGACTTCCACCGGCTCGGCCCAGTCTCAGTTTAAATTGTACTTGCTAAATAAACATTCCTTTTTTCTCTTATATTAAACAATGCAATCCTTTTTATTTTAACGTTTTATTTGTTAGCGCGTAGTTTGATCGCGTCTAATATGTGAATCAAAAGGTCCAAGACCTTATACATATTTTGTCAATAAACCTACTACTACTACTACTAATTTAATATTTTGTTACAGAAATACTGCAATTGAATGAAAATTAGAGTTTTTCGTTAAAAAGTTTATTTCAATGTTTTCTACATAATCGGCCTTTGTAGGCTCCAATGTTATAAACTATGGTATAATACAAGGGGTATATCGCGTCGTCTCGGTGTAGTGAATTTTTACGGGGCTAACGCCCCTTGAAATATTCCCTCCACCTCGACTATAATAACGCGATTATATCCCTGGTATTATAATATACTATTTTATCATTCTCGACTATATATGGCCGATGTAAATTTAGAAAACAGAGTAACATAGGACATTTAATTTTAGACTCGACTATTATAGATTTATTAGTCGTGGTTATTGTTTTGTTTTTCCATATTTTGTCGAGCATGATAATATATATTTATGTATATATATTTATGTTACTTTGACGTGTGGGAATGGCGGTTCGAGCCGAAGGCGAGATTCGTCATGCCCACAAGTCAAGATAACAATTTTAGCAAGAGGTGCATACAATATTTTATCTACCGAGATAAATGAAAATGGTCTAGACTCTAGGGCCTATTCTTGAGAAAATTTGTGAAAATTTGAGAAAATTTGTGAAATTTTGAGAAAATTTTCTCAAATTTACTCGAATTTGCTTAAAATTTCTAAAAAACTTTCTGAAAATTTATAACAATTTTGGATCAATTATCATCAGTTATCATCAATTATAGATGTTTGTTATTCAAAAAATTGTTCAAACGACCTATTTTAGGTGTTTTAGGGCATCCTAAGGGCTAAATTTTCAGCCACCCGTTCATGCTTGGTTTCTTGTTGTTTTTTTCATCTGAACGACCTCTAATATGGTTCAGAATACACTTTACGTCGATTCTTGTTAATTTTACACTCATTTTAACTTTTTTGAACGTATGTTTCCTTAAAACAAAATTCTGAAAAATTTGAGAAAATTTGAGAAAATTCGAGAAAATTTGAAAAAAATTTCTCAAAAATTGGCCCTAGTCTAGACGGATAAATGCGACATTACTGTTCAAGGTAGATAAAAAATTATAAATCCATCTTGTACTACATATGAACAATATAGTGCGAGGTTGGAGAAAAGTCTAAGCGTGGCCCTGGGACTTTTCTCCAACCTCGCACTATATTTTCCATGTGTAGTACGAGTTGCATTAAGAACTATTGCTTTCTAACCGCAAGACATGGGTCGATATCGATTGGAAGTCTAACTACTTTACAGTAGTCCTGCATTTGTGTAAGAGTTTTTGTATGAAATTAATATAGACGTACAACAACAAAAAAATGTAAAAATAAACTTGCGGCCACTAGGATTTGTACCAAAAAGTTTGAAAAAAAAAAATGAGTTTTTAACAGCGCAGCATTGCTCACTGAGCTACATAGATCGTTTCTGCTTTATGTTATTGTCGTAACGACAAATGAAATAGAAAAAATGAACACAGAACATTGTTCCATGATAGTTCATTCGATAAGTAGCCTAAGATCTCAAATTATGTACACTGTATATGAGGAGTTATTTTGTTTTTGTTTTCAAAACGTTTAATTGTTTGTTTCAACGACCGACTGCTGCTACGTTAAAGCATGTGAGCTCATGTAAACAGCCTTTAACAAAAGGGCGACGACACAATCTCGCCTTCGGCTCGATTTTGCAAACTTCGCCTTAATGTTACCGGCTGTTTACATGATCTCACTTGTAATGTACTCTTAATGCATTCGCTGTCGGTGTTTAGTACTGTGTACAAATTGGTAGAGACGGTATATAAGTCGCTTAAACCAACACACCTCCAGCTAATACGTTAAAGCATCACACTGAATAGACGTGTATATAAGCTGTTATATTAACAATCGGAGCTTCGCTCCTCGTGCGTTTTGTATACATAAGTATCTATGCAGTAATTTACTATTATCGTACGAGGCGCTTTACGTAGAGTTGAAAAAACTTTCAAAGAAATAATAATAGTTTTCTTTAGGTAGGTGCTATTAACCCCGGTGGCAAATAATCTTTTTTCACTATTCGTCCTCTCCACTCCCTTTTCATCACATTTTGTAAAACTAAAATTCTCTCTAATTCCCTTTTCATCACCCCTCGGGGCGAATAGTGAAAAAACTACATATAGTACAAGACCTTTTTAGCGAATCGAGTGACTAAAGTGATTCTGAATTAATGGAAAAGTCAAATATATGCAAAGTAAATGACTGAAATAAAAAGCAGGTAACATTGCATCGCCCCTCCCACCCATCAAAAGAAAATTTGGATGACGCCACCGGGAAATGGGTTGCGAAAGAGCGGGAAATTGTTGAAAAATTTTGCAATAGCGAAAAATTTGGCATGATTACTGGGATGAAACATTATTTCCATTCACGCTCCCATGTGAGTTGTCTTCTAACATAAACTTTAATTTGTTCAGTTATTCGGGGAACAAGGCAGCAAAATTTATGCTGTTTCGTTTCAACGGATTGTAAAATTATATTGCAAAAGGAAAATTTAAAATTTGTCAGTAGATTGTGTTTAGGAAGTAAATCGTTTAGTAACTAAATCAATTCTGCTCTCCTCGAATATTCTAGCAGTTCTATTGTTGAATTGAAACAAATTTATAATAAACTTTTTTGATTTATTTTTCAATGAGAATAATTTCGTGATTCTCGCGGTCGGTTCCTTCGTTTATATTAGTAACTTTTTACGCTATTTTACCAGGTTAGTGTGATAAATGTCGAAATATTGTACATTTCGTTTTTGTTTGTTTGTTTTGAGATGTCACTAACAACCTTTTACGGCCAAAAACAAGTTCAGTCTGGACCACCGGTCTTACATGACTTTCAAACCACTGAGGAATGTAGGCAACATATTTATATGTTACGTAAATTCATCATATTGTCAACAACATTGTCTGTCATGAGGATCGAAATCGAACCCGGATCATTTTGGTGAAAGGGTAGTACGTAACCACTCTGAGCCATCGTTTAATAAAGCAAATGGCAATGTGGCTAAAATATGCCTCTAGTTTTGTCTAGTAGCGTTCCACGGTAGGGCGTGCAACCAGACGCCATATTGTGGGCGAGAAATAATGATTGGAAGGCTGGAGCTGCTAAGCCTTCACAGAACTGAATTCCTACTCATATCAGTTAAATTGATAGAATTCATCCGATGATATTCGTATAACTTTGAGATTGAGACAATGTTGGCTTACTAGAGTTTTCAACTGATTTCGATCAACAATGGATCTGCAGAAATAAACAACTTCAATATTCGAATGTTCGATTCTTATTTCTAAAAATTGAAAATAAATCGTAGCGTCAGTTCGCAGTGATGAAGAAATGTTTAGGTAGTTGTAATAATAGAATATTTTCTTCATAAATAAGAAAATCCCTTTTTCTCCCCTCACACATAGAAGAAATAGACACATCTTCTATGTCCTTTTGTATAACATTTTTTTTCTCCACTCTTTTGTAATTTGTGATAACGAAAAAAAACTTTATAGTAAATAATAGAAAGAGAACATTCACTGTAAGAAAGCTAACTCCAACAATAAATACAAAATAAAGAATTTTATTGTGAAAGTAACATTAAAGTCTTTTATTGATAGAACACGAATCATTAAAAAATAGAATTTATGAATAAAAAAGTGTATTTCAAATATTTAATCTTTTTCCAATTTCAAATAGATTTTCATAAAATTATTGCAGTGTAATCAATAGAGACCAATGTTAAGCAACACACAGCCACAATCAATAAAAAAAATTGTTAAAGAGAAAAAATCTTTAGACTTTAAATAAACTTTAAAACAGAAATAAAAACTTATCACAACTATTTTTTCTACAAGCTTGTCTCTAACTAATGTCTAACATATCTACTTTGAGAAAATAAAGATTTAATTTAAAACTTTATTACTTAAACAAAATTATATTGTAAATTTTTCAAGAAAGCAAACTGGAGCGAAAACTTTAATAAATCTATTTTAAACTTGTAAGGCTTGGCATTTTTTTTTTTTTCATTTTTTCTTCCAATTCTATACTTTTTTGACGTTTTCCAATCAATCATTACATTCTTCGATGAATATGTGCAGAGAGTAGAATTTATTTATCTACTTAGGAAGACATATGCAGGGGGCAAAATATGTTCAAAGATTACATTTACTGGTATAAAGCGTTCATATTAGAAACCCATTTTTGGGAGGTGTGTTCGAGGGACCCGCACGATCGGCTTATGCTAAACAATATCCAACGGTTCACCCAAACAACAATAAGAAAAACATAAAGGAAAAAAAATGAAACCTTTTCCAACGGGGCACAATTGAAGACAATTGGATTTCTCTAATTCACTAATGCATGCTTCAATGCTTCATGGAACCGCAAATGACATAAAACACCAAAATATATTTGCTTTTCGAATTCTAATTATCTGATTTGTTAACCAACCAAACAAAATGGTTCCTTCGTCATAACAAAATGACTATCTCAAGCCAATGACCTATGACACACAAACTTGAAGGCTCGAGAATATGGAGTTAGATCAGTACCGTATCTACACCGCTTTTCTAGGGGGGCGCGCGCCCCAGATTTTTTTTTTGCAATTCAATGAAGTGTAGGGAAAACTAAGGTTATGCATGTCGGCAAATCTCGGAAGGAGATAGCTTGTAGTTTAAATGGGGAGGAGCTGGAGCAGGTTTCTGAATTCAAGTACTTAGAAACCATTTTTTCAGGGAATGGCAAGTAAGGGAATTTGAGGAAAGGAGGAAAATGGGAGAAACGCGGTGACCAGTCAGTTGAGGTCGCACGTGTTCAACAAAAAGGAATTAAGTACACAGAGAAAAGTATTTCACGGTAAGTCAATGTTTGCCATGTAAAATTCGCAAACATTTTGGTCAACTATGCAAAAATCGATGATCACCATGCGATTTTTTGCATGGTTCGGCAATTGAAAAGGATAGAGCTATATAAATTCATAGAAGGTGTGAAGAGGGTGGCAATACAATGTATTCTTTTGCATGTTAAACATGAATTTTCAATGAAATATTTTTCGTCCGACATTGACTGTGTGACAGTGACTGTATGGTAGTGAGGTTTGGGTTGACTGCGGATATCTCGTGCATGACCTGGAGGTTTCTGATATGAGGAATATAGCGAAAGTAAATAGGAGGGAGCAGTGGGATAATCAAATCAGGAACGACGACATTAGGGAAAATTTTAGGGATTTCGCAGGTTGAAGAGGCGGCAAGGGCCAGTCGTCTCCGCTGGTTCGGGCACGTTCAAAAGATGGGTAATAAAAGGCTACCTAAAAGGATCTTGGATGCACAGGTCCCGAGTGTTAGGCCAAGGCGTAGACCAAGGAGAAGGTTTATAGATTCAATTAAATCAGATTTATAAGTTAGGGGACTTTCTCTGGGCGAACAAACCATCTCCTTGGCAGGCGATAAAAGGGGATGGAGTACGATAATTCATTAAGATGATAACGGAGTCCGAAGCCGACCTGGAGGTTCCCTAGAGCCAATAAGTCAAAAAATCACGAAAATTATGGAAGAACCTGGTTTTTAAGAAAAGTTAAAGTTCTACTCTGTTACTGCGTCGGAAGCTTTTCTTTGAATCAACCGCCGCATGCAATTTTTTTTTAATTTGTTCCACTGGTGTAAGTAAGGTTTTCATGCAAAGCGCAACAGGCGAAAATTTTGAACCGCCTGTTCTCGTTCTTTAGGTAAATCGAAGAATTTTTTAATCGCCACATCAGACAAGAGCCGCAGGCAAAAACTTTGATCTGCTTTTCCTCGTTTTTTTGGTAATTCGAAGAATTGCTTAATAGTCGCACCGGGTACGGCGCCGCAGGCGAAAATTTTGGACTGCTTTCTATTGTTCTTTAGGCAAATCGAAGAGTGAAAGTGTTTGGTTCTAGGGCTTATTGTATGTAAGAATTTCAATAATTGATTGATTTTTTATTTATCTAACGCCGTAGGCGAAAGTTTGTAGGCCATTAACTAGATTTTTTACTAAATCAAGGTGTTTGAAATTTTGAAAATTTGGATCCGTTTTTCTTTTTTTCAGCCATAGGATGGGACACTATAGTAAAATTACCGCACGGGCCACCTTTTTAGGCACGGACCCGGAGAATTTACTCCCGTTACTCTACTCTAATCAGGTCTGCCTGAAAGGTAGTTTCAAAAGGAATGTTGAGATTGATGATGGGCAAAATCGGTAAAGAACTTTCGAAGTTACGATCGAAAAAGTTGTTAAAACCTTGTTTTTTGAAGGTCGCAGAAACGTTTTTGCTTATATCTCCGACGAACGGGACTTGCTTTTCAAGTTTCAAGGCTTCCTCATGAATTTCATTAAATATAAAGAAATTTTGCTGTGTTTCAGAGGTAGTCGAAGACTCAACAGTATTCAAGAAAAAAGTATAAAAGCATCCTCTCCTTACGGGCAGATTTTCTTCCGAACATTAATATATATCAGAAGGGAAGGAACAAACCTCAGGGGGGCGGAGAAAATCTCAGAGGGGGCAGAGAAAATCTCAGGGGGGCGGAGAAAATCTCAGGGGGGCGGAGAAAATCTCAGGGGGGGCGGAGAAAATCTCAGGGGGCGGAGAAAATCTCAGGGGGGGCTCAGCCTCCTAGATACGGCGCTGAGTTAGATTTCTCAGTATTGACAATAGATGGCAATCAAATCAGTTATACTTGCTTACATTAGTTTAACCAAAGATTGTACATATAGACCAACTACGACGAAACGTGCCACATCTATTATTGTCGTAACGTCGATATCATGAACTAAAGACAGTTAATCTGCTCCAAATATTTCAGAATTCTCAAAAAAAAGTTTCTGCTTCAAATGTCAATGCGCTGCCATTTATTTTCATTAAGATTTGCCTATAAAAGACATCAATATCTCGGTTTCATCACCAGCACACACGACACGACACAGTGTGGAAAAGTAGTCTGTTATGCAAGCTGACAAAAGCAGTTCCGTATCTACGAATTACCAATTTAATCGCAAACATATTGAGCGACAGATTGTTCTAAGTTTTGTTGAACTCAACTCAACAACAACAGATTACCGCAAGGATCGGCTTTATCGAGTCTGTTCTTCAACCTCTACATAGACGACCTACCACCGTCAAAATCAAGAAACTTCCTATATGATGATGATATGGCGTATACATTCCATCAGCTAAACAAGACGCTTTCTGATGACATGGCTGCTTTTACACGTTTTTGCAAACAGTGGCGATTGGTTCCAAATCTCACAAAAACAGTTTCCTCCTGTTTCCATCTGATGAACCAAACAGTGAATAGAGAACTAGATGTGATGTTCGACGGAATCAGATTGACGAACGAACACGCCAAACACGCAGATAAACTTCGAGCCAAACTCAGAACGAGAAACAATCTGCTCAGAAAATAAGCCGGTACAACATGGTGTACAACAGCACCTGGCTAAACAGCGCTCACACACCAAAGATCGATGTCGAACTGAACAAAACGATGCGCTTGATCACCGAAACAGTCAGTTCAACTCCAAATATTAGGGTGAAAATAAGCTCAAACTCCGTTATTGATTTCACCGATAAACTTTATTAAATTACTTTCAATAAATTAACGTTGAATGCATTTCGAAGGTATCTATCCTTCATCATCAGCATCACACAACTAAAGATCAAAAATTATTAAACATAATAAATAATTAGTCGAGTAAATTTGTGTAGTGATAACATACTCAAGTTCAAGGTGAAATCATTACAAACATAAATTTTTTTATTTAATCCAGTTAAAAAGATATGCTGATATGACTTCGGTCGACACAAAAACAATATGTCCGAATTGTTGCTACCTAGAAGAACGTAGGTCAACCTCAACAGACTGAGAACTGGACATGGTAACTGCAACGAAATGCTCTGCAAATGGAAGGTTACTAGCTATGCGAAGTGCCCATGTGGCGAAGCTCACCAGACGATGCAACATCTACTCATGAACTGTCCTATATACTCTTACAAAGGCAATATTGACGACATCAACAACTGAACAGAGGGTGATCTCGATTGGCTTAAAATATTACGTTTGTGAACTTGAGTTTGGTTTTGTAATTTTTTTTTTTTTTGTGCTTTAGGTTTGATAAGTTTCAATTTTTTTTTACTATTATGTACGATTGCGAGGAACAATAATCCAATTGTTCCATTCAAACATCATTACGATGACAAAATTATCCCATTAATATTGTCTCTCAAAGTGTTGCTGTTTCAACTGGTCGCTAAGAAAAACGAAAATGGCAAATTTTCTGCCGGTGTGTCAATGGCGACGGACAGACGAACGAACGGATATTTTTTTGTTGATTCGTCGTCTGTAGACAATCCCGCCTCGGTCTACCCAATATGTTACAATGTTAGAAGCAAACGTATAGGACCTTCGTTACTTCGTACGGGTTCATATCCGTTAAATGACAGCATAAATCAAAATGTAGCTTCTTCCTAAATGTTTATTTTACATCGTGTATTAGCTTATTAGCCTATTGTGTTAACCATTAGCATGAAGCTGTTACATTGTGTATTAGCCTATTAGGAACAGAAGTGTTTTAAGATTTTCCATTGAAAAAGTATTTTAAATTTTTCGGTATTAATACCGGTATTTTGTCGTGGAAACCGTTCGAGGTTGTTTAGCTTACGATGCTTACAATGCGTCACAGTTCGTAACATTGTAACGTATACTCTCAATACTTAAACTTAAGAGTACATCGCACAATGTGAGCGATTGTTTTGTCAAAGTGGGTTATTCCAAGAACAGCAAATTACTTTTAATCTACTTTTTTTCTTTTTTCGACAATTTATTTTTTGTATTATATTAGGCGAAAAAAAAAAGATTGGCGCAGCCAGTAAAAAAACGATCTTTTCAACAACATTACAATAAATAAAAGTCAAATCTTTCGAGCATGACTCTCCAGAAGCCGTCCTCATCAATGACCCTAACTTTCCTATAAATTTCTTCGTTTCTGGACCCATACAACCTAGAGTTTCAAAAGCAACAGGAGTTAATAAATAGTTTTCTTTTAAAGATATGTAATGATTATGCTTAAATCTTTCCGCTTTATCGGCTATTGAACGCGCTTTCTTCGAAGATTCGTTAAAATAAGAAGAAGCTAACCTGTCTCGAACAGTAACATCCCAAAGAAGAGACTTCCCATGACTCCATGGAATTAGAGTCATACCATCAGGTCGTTTTCCATCATCCCTAGAAATTCCTGGTGGTTGTATTATATTTGGAAAACCTGCGGAAGAGAATACGTGAGAAATAATTTTATTAATTTCATCGTGTCTAGAAATTATTCCTGATTTCTTCTTGCAAGACAAACCATGCAAGCCGTCCTTTTTGACCATAACACCACAAATGCATTTATGTTCTTCACATAATTGAGAACCTAACCGAAGACCAACAGCAACTCTCGCAGAATTGTTATCTAATAGCAAACCGGTATTACTCGATGGGAGCACCTGCAGCCACTTTGAAGATTCATTAGTAGACGCAAGTAGTCTGGCCCTAGTAACAGGTTCACTAGAATCAAACATCCTAGAAAACTTGCTGTTTATCCTCGGAAGATCCCAATTTCTCTGTTCCTGCTTCTGTTCGTCATTTCCTGGAATAAAATCTTGAGGAATTTCCTCAACCAACTCTAAAGTATTATTATCAATTATTTGAATATTAAATTTTTCTAACAACTTATTTGACAAATCAGATGAAGAATACACAGAGTATAAATAGGCCGATAATGCTAAATCATCAACCTTTCGAATACCTTAACTCCCAAAAGCTAAAGGAAGAGTAGCCTGATCCCAAGAAAATTCTGACATCCTAACATTCGTAATCGCTTCAATAGTTGAACGGAGAATCTCGTCAACATTTTTCAAATGATTACGCAATAGAAATGTCCTAGAAGTTCGCAGCAAATAATTAAACCTACAACTACCTAAAGACTTCCTAATAATACACAAGGCGGGGTGAACATCCATTAATTTTAAACGATCACACATTAATTTGATCGCCGCAATTTTGGATGAAAACAAACATCTTTTCTAAACCTGACTCGAAAATTGGCGAGCCTAATATCTCAAGAGAAGACTCATCAACTTTCTTAATCCCTGGCAATAATGCTGATATCTCAGAATACATGTTGGCCTGATCTGCATCAGTGGCATTACCAAAAAATGCTTCGCATTTTTTTTTTGTTTAATTACAATCCTGATAATTCACAAAAATCTTACACCTTCCTAATATCATCTAGTACCGTTGAAAGTTTGTCACCAACAGTACCATCATCTAAATACGAACCATTTAGTCTAGAAGAAAGAGAATGTGTCATTCTCATAATACCGATGCAGAAACCAGGAGGACCTAGTGGATCACCCTGTTGAAACCCTCTCTTTGAAAGCAAAGGCTCATCAAGAAAGTAAAGATTTGAGGAAAGCCTTTAAGCTTGTTGAAGCAAAGGAAATAATTCTGGGCATATTTCCTTCACTTCACCTAACATAAACTTTCTAAATAACATATTAAAGGCATTGCTAAAGTCAAACTTAACTAAAGCCATTGGCTCATCATGGTCAGCTGTACAGAATCTACGTACAGCATGTACCAAAGCTTCTGCGCCTCCTTGAACACTAAATCCTAACTGAACAGGCTTTAACTTCTCAACTAAGTTCTCTCTAACGTCATAACAGCAAATTTTACCTGTCAAGCGTCTCCAAACAATACCTACAGCTATCGGCCTAACATCATCCTCACCTTTCATAAGCGCGGTCAACGAAGCTCCAAAAAAAAATTTTAAATTTTAGAAACGTCTTCTTGAACATTACCATACTTAATAATGTCCACCAATGAGGCTATTGCTAGTAAAAGACGATTTGCAGATTCACCACAAGTAAAAGAAGACAAATCTTTTAAATGTCGAGGTCGTAAACCACCTATACCACCAGAAGAGCTCAATGGAAAACTCCTAATAGCTTTCATGACGTCCTCAACTGTAGTAGCTGACAAACTAGTAACCAGATCTATTTTCTCACAATTTCCCCCATCATCATCTGGGTGCTTGGCCTTCAACTTGGAAACAGTTTCCAAAGTTTGAGGCCCAACCGTTTCATTAGAGCATAAAACTCTAACAGCACCTTTGATGTCACCTTCACTAACTTTCCTCGTAGCTATTCTTATGCTAACATTATCCCTATTGACAGATTTATTCAATGTGAATGGAATACTTGCATCAACTAAAACTTTAGACAAAGCTTCATTGATGTCCTTACAATCTCTAAAGAAATTCAAATTAGACCTAATAACATTAATACCATCTTTCCGCTTTGATTTATTATTCAAAACAATGTATGGAAAAGCAAGCAATCTCATCCAAGAATTAACATCATTTTTCTGTAATAAATCTTCAATTTCTTTACAAAGTTCCTGACAAACAGCAATCCTTTACATCCTTTACAAAAAATCCAATTTTCAGTATTGACATCCTGTCCATTATCCACAAAACAAAAGCACACAAAATCACTAACACCAAGTGGACCACTAGACGATTGACCCATAATAAATTCTTACAAATCTCATTAGCCGATGGTTTGTATCTTGGGTAAAGAATTAAGGTCAGGGAATAGATTCTAACTCATATCATCCAGTACCGAAGCTTTGAGAAATTTATTTGGCGAATACCTCCTAAAGCCCACGATAACGTCCTAAGTCTTTTTATTTTCTTTTACACATACATGTTACGAACAAGACTAGCAAAACTTCAAACTTATTTAATCTACTGTGCGAAAATTGTATTCAGGCAAACAATGGATAAATCAAAAATCATTAAGCCAGAAGGTCTGAAGTTGCTCCATGAAAAAGTCGCCTTATATTCACTATGCGACTTTCGATCTTTGTACTCAACATACTGAATTGTGATTCATGTACTATTTGTACCATTTACCATTTTACTACAGTAGTAAGTGGCAATAATTTAAAGTATCTGTTTGCTGTAGCAAGATGTATTGATCACCGCGTTTGTAGGTTTTGGTCAAACAACAGCACTTCTAGCGTACAGTCATGCAGGTTTGACAGCTGTCATATATAGTACTTTTTTAAGTGGCTGCCGACTCTATTATTTTGAGAAATGAGTCGAGTGAAGTGAGTAGCCATTCATAAATTACGTAACGCAAGAGGGGGGACGGGGTATGAAGCATAAGGCAAGCGTTACGGCTAGAACAAAAATGGCTCAAACTTGACTCTTTTTGCTTTACAGAGGGGAGCGGGGTCTGAAAATTGCCAATTTTAGCGTTACGTAATTTACGAACAGCCCCTGAGGTGTTCCGCGGTTATTCAAATTTATGTGAAAACTACAGACGACTCTTACCAAACTTGTTCCTTTTTTTACATAATATAAAAAAAACTTTCATGAAATCTGCATATCGAATGTTCGTTGGTAAGGAGAAAAAAAAAGAAAAGCAAAGTCAAAGTTCTGGTGCAACAGTGATGCATATAAATTAGATCCAATGGCTGTAAAGAAAATTAAAATAGAAGAGGACGTAGAGCAGAACGTGCTCCGCTCTCGACCCCGGATTGATTTTCATTATCCAATAACTACCTCGATAACTACGTACAGCGTTAAGAGAGTCAGGCTAATAAAATGTAAGTTATTGAATTAATAGTTGTGAACATTGTGTGTTAAATAAAAGAAAGTCTGGAAAAAAATTTACGGTTTTTTAATAATTTTTTATTATTGTTCTGGAAAATCAGTCATCGTAAAATAGACAGAGTTAGAATTAATCATAATATTCGTCCAGTAAAAAAAGTAAAAGATAAAAAAGAAAAAAGTAGAATATCACATTTTAAGGAAGATGGCACTTTCATCCAAGACTTTAAGTTTACCTTCGGCCTCAAATGCGCTCAAGTACTTTAGATTCCCAGACAACCCAGTCATTTAAATTCACTAAGGCGAGGGACGGTAGCTTCACCCGATGCGTAGAGGCTTATGTTATCTAAAAAAATATAATGGAGGAATGTCATTGCACAAAATAAAAGCTGGTAACTACAGGTCTTCCTCCAGCAATACTCTGAAAACATCTTTAGATCAAATTCATGTACAACTCACGAACACCTTTGAATATTATGAATGAAATTTTAATATTTTAGACTTGATTTGCTCTGTAAGCATAAGTCTGTTTCGCCATATGTCGCACATCAAAAGAAGTGTTTCAGGATTTTATGAAGCTTCTCCGTGATAAATTCACGTTTTTTTTTCTACTCACACATTCTAAAGAAAGGTACTCAATCTACCAAATATTTTATTTTATTTTTCAGGGTTTCGGATGGTTTTATGTTCCTTGTTATATGCGAGTTTTTTGGTGTATGATATATTCATTTCACATACAATACAATGATGTAGAGCCCCACGCATGGAAAAAGGGATTTTATTTCTTTTATACGCTCTCGTTCGTAATTCTATAAAAGGCGATAAAGATGATAATCATTTGAAATTCTGCTTTTGTTGAGAAGCGTCAAAAAAAATTTTTTTTTCGTTTTTGGGATATCTACTCGTTCTGAGGGAAAATTCGAAAGAATTTAGCGATAACCGGCAACGATAAATAATCGAGACAGCTTTGTTCAAACATTCACGAGCGATATAAATTCTGTAAACCCTTCAATATCATAAGTAAATGTAATGTTTTTATTTAAAAAAAATGTCGTTCGGGAGGAGTTCAAGGATGTCTGGATCTCCATGCAAAATAAGTGCACAACATTTTGCAAATATTCATATTTCAGGCGAGAATTCCAATTTTTATTTTAGAAAGTTCGAGTTAGAGTCAATTCAAATGTTTCCTCTACAATAAAATTAGAAGGCACACAGACCCTTGAAAGGTATCTCACGATAGAGGCTTTAGAAAGCGCAAATGTAGACATTACAGCCGCGATTGTCAATCTTGCGAATCAGCCTGCGCCTTCTCAATCCTAAGCCTCTATACAAGAACTCAATCTGGAGTAATGAATTTGATAGGAAGAAGAAAGAGTTAAGGAAAGCCTGTAATAGAGTTGGTAAGGTAAGTGAACAGCAAAATGCAAACAGAGATCGATATATAGCTCTTCTCAACCAAGTCCAGTTGCACCTCAAGGAAAAAAATAAAAGAAAGTTTTTCGAGGAAGCAAATACCGTTCCTTCTTACGCTCGAATTTACAAGTTACTGGCGAAAGATGTCACCGCTCAAGTGGGGTCCCTTCTTATGGTTCTTTCACATCTGATAGCAGAGAAACAGCATAGCACTTGTTGGAAACGCACTTCCCAGGCAGTGTCCAACCCCCAATAGTAGAACAGCTGGATTGCTTGTTTGCTGAAAAGGTTACGAAAAGAGGAAAAACTAAATGAGCTCTTCAAATTCCATTCGTTCAAATCTGCTTTGCTCAAAGAAGATATTGACTTGCTCCTCGATAGACTGCGATGCATTTTTAAGAGTTTGATAACCTCAGAATATATACCCAAGTATTGGGAAAGGGTGAGAGTCGTTTTACGTAATTTTTTCTCAAAGCTTTGGGCTTGGAGGGGCTCTTAGACTTCCATATCCGCGGCGAAGTTCTCAAGAAATTCCCACTACATGCGAATCAGCAAGCTTATCAGATAGGTACGTCCACTGACACAGCTTTGCACCGCTTGACCCAAAAGATTGAGCATATGCTTATGCTTAAGAATGGTAAGGTTGCACTCGGTTGCTTTATAGACATAGAGGGTGCTTTGATAATGCGGATTTCGAGGTGAAGAAGAATCTTCTGGTTGTGTAGAAATGCTCTTGGTAGGACATGGGTGCTTCAGGCTTCTTCAGGCCTAATGGTGAATTTTCACAGCGGTTGTCAGACCAATTCTTTGTCATGGATGTATAGTCTGGTGGCCTAGAGTAGAAATCGGCACCGCCTAGAAAAGGCTAGATATGTTGCGACTGCGGCCCTGGAAGCGCTTCTAGATGTTTCGCCTCTTGACCTCTTTATAAAATCTTTTGTTTTCAACACCTCTGTCAATATCCGATGCAATTGTTGGTGGTCTCCTGTTTTTGAGAAAGACCACTAAGGAATTATTGATGTTGTCAAAGATGAACGGAATACGTGTTCGATAAGAGCTTCAACTGGATTATTCCTAAAGCAGAGAATTGGATCGGGGAGAGGAATATATTTCCTCCGACCGACGGTATTGTTTGCTTCACGGATATCACGGATAGGAGGTTATTTCTGCGAAATTTTGAACGCAGAAGACAGCGTCTCAACCGGTTCTTTGGCGTCTGTTAGTCAGACTTGAGCTTATCGAAATATCGAAAATGTGCGACGAGTTGATTGACAAGGTCTCTGGGAATAAAATCTACGTTTGAACAGACAGCTATTCAAGCGGTTAGTTCTCCCTGTATCAGATCTAGAACAGTTCTCGACTGCAAAGTGAGCTTAAATGAACTTTGTAAGTCTAATTCCGTTACGGTCCTCTGGGTTCCTAGTCATTGTGGCATTTTAGGTAACGAAAGAACGGATGAACTTGTTTGCTAAGGAACCAAAAACGGCTTTATTGGTCCGAAGTCCATGTTTAGCAGTTCCATTTCGATAAGGAAGGCCATAGTCAAAGAAGGGCTTCGAAAAGAGCACAGATATCAAAAGATTCATCGAAGCCACCACCAGCCACTGTGGTCTCAACAACCTTTACGACATCAACTGTTCGGATAGCCCCAAATGTCTTTGTGGTTTAGGCGACGAAACTGGCTATCACGTTATTAGTGTCTGTCCCAGATATAGACTCCTCAGGAGAAATATTATGGGTCGATCTAGCTCTCAACTCTATAGGGGTAACATTTCAATGGACGATGGAAACGGATGTACGACGCATGCTACGATCACATAAATGTTGACAACAAAATCAGCGAGATAAATTTTTCAATTTCTCTTCTAAATTTATTCATTGTAAAACCTTTGTTTGTGTGAATTTTACTTTGTTAAATAAACGAAGGGATTTTAGGGAAATAGTACATAAGATCACTGATCCAGGTGCTAGTCTAGCTAAAAGGCCGCGGGTCACATTTGTTCTTGCGTTGCTAGAAAAAAACCAACTATATCTGTCTCTTTCTAACCAACGCTTTGAAATAAAACAACAAAAGTCATCCGCGGCTGGCTAGACCACAATACAATAAAATTATATCAACACATACCCTTGTGAATTGTCCTTTCAGATTTAATTTCAGAGTTATTTCTTTCGTAATTTTAACTCAATGTAATATCCTTGTGCTTCCGTATAAATCAGAAGTCCGTCGTTGCAAGGAATATCAAAGAAAATTTTATCGAAACCTATGGAACGTCATTCAACGGCGAGCATGAAGCAATAAAGACTGCAAATTACCAAAAGATTTTTTATGCAAAAATTTGGAGGAAATCGGTTGAGTGGTTCAGTAGAGTCGCAGGGGGTGCGGGAAATTAATAAGAAACCAGATTTTTCCTAAATATTTTGTGTTTTCTTAGTTTGTTTTACAATTTATAAATTTTTGTGGAATAATTGTTGAGAACTTCATTCATGAGTAGTTGGTAGTCGCTTTTATATTGTTTATAAAATTTATTGAACTATAAGTTTTAAGGAGACCCTAATTTCGTTATCTCTAGTAAACTGAAAGTTTACAATCTCATGCTTTTTTATTGGATGTACAATTTTAGCCGTTTCGCAGTTTTGCCAATGCAAAAAAACATTGAAAACAGAGATAATCTTAAAATCAGCTGAATTTTGAGAGCAAATAGTTTTAAAACTACCCGGCCGAATAATTACGTTGATTTTGAATGGATCTTCATTCGAAGCTCGTGACGTTCTAAGGCAGTTTTGAAGATACGAAGCAAATATTTACAAAGCAGCATAGAATATGTCGCGTTTTTCTGTTTGGTTTTTTCAGGTTTCTCAAATCTGATGATTTGATTGATATTTACAAGACCTTCAAAGCCTCTATTTGTAAAAACTTTCCTTTTTTTCGCAAAAAATTCCCTAAATTGTGCATGTTCTTGAGTGTGTTAGCCCAGTTAGCACAATAGATCCACATTTTATCAATTTTACGACTATATTTTTAGGACCTATTTAACGATAAAAAAATTATTCAATCATCATCATCATCATCATCAAACTTTATAGGCCATTAAGTACCTTTCGGTGTGAGGTCTTTATGTCACAACCCTAGGAAGGTGTACCACCCCCTCCATACCCTTCTATCGCCCGCCAAGGAGATGGTTTGTTCGCCTAGAGAAAGTCCCCTAACTTCTAAATCCGATATAACGGAGTCTATAAACCTTCTCCTTGGTCTACCCCTTGTCCTAACCCCCGGGACTTGTGGACTTGGACCTAAGATCCTTTTTGGTAGCCTGTTATTACCCATCCTATGAACGTGCCCGAACCAGCGCAGACGACTAGCCCTTTCCCGAATGTCGTCGTTCCTAATGTGATTATCCCACTGCTCCCTCCGATTAACTTTCGCTATACTCCTAAGAATCCTCATATCAGAAACCTCCAGGTCATGCACGAGATATCCGCAGTCCACCCAGCTCTCACTACCATACAAAATTGTCGGTCTGAAAATAGACCTGTGGATAGCTAACTTTGTTTCGCTACTCAATTCCTTTTTGTTAAACACGTGCGACCTCAATTGACTGGCTACCGCGTT
>CM055404.1:100979499-100991499 GCA_029228625.1 Pseudolycoriella hygida | reverse complement strand
TACGAAGAAATTCATCTGAGCTCAAATTCAAATTCTTCAAAAGCTATAGAAATCCAAGTCGGTTGCTCTCCAAATCGTTTTGTGAGAACGTTTTCTAATTAATGCACTTTCATCTGAGTGACGTTTTTGACATCATGAATATACTTGAAAGTATTTTTTAAAAATATTTTTTAATGTTGATACGTAATATAAGGGAGGGGGGGGGGTTCAAGAGATTGTTACGCGATGTGACACCGAGGGGGGGGGGGGTCTAAGCCCGAAAATCGTGTTACGTAATTGATATTGTCGAACGCAAAGTATAAATGATAATTAAATTGTTCTCAACTCACCAGCTCCTATTGAAGTATTTTCAAAGAAATTTGAAGTGATTTGACATGCTCCGAAATAAAGTTGATGAACTCATGTAGGCTATCTGCTCGGATAGTCAAGGCGCACTGAAAGCTCTAAACGCTTACAAAATCCGCTCAGCCATCGTACTTGAGTGCAGAGAAAGAATACAATCCCTCGCTTTAAAAAATCAAGTCATCTTGACTTGGGTACCTGGGCTTAGTAAAATCCATGGAAATGAAATAGCTGATGAACTAGCTAAAACTGGAGCGGCCGAACAGGTCACGGGCCCAGAGCCAAGACTTAAAGCGGCACATGCATTTTTCAAAAATCTTATTTACAAGTGGAAAAACGACAAATTCACGAAACACTGGAACTCAGTCGACCACACCAGGCACTCCAAGACCCGTATCAAAATTAACACTAAAAACTCCAAGTACCTACTCTCGTTGAGCAGGAACAACATTAGAAGAGTCACCTCCATCCTCATGGGGCACTGTCATCTTAACAAGCACCTCTTCACAATTGGCTTGACAAATAGTAATCTCTATAGTAAATGTGGTGATATAGAAACAGCTGAGCACTTTCTATGCAAATGTCCTGCTTAGATCACAGCAAAAGCCAAAGCCTTAGGGGCATATATACTCCCGCACAACATTATCTGGAGCATATCGCCCAGCAATATATTATAGTACCTTCATCGCACAAGTAGGTTACAGGTAATCCAATGTGGGTGCGCACAACAGGCCCAACAGAGGCTTAGGTGCAGGTGATCCTCTCCGCCCACTCTTAACAAACAAACAAACAAACAAACATGTGGGCCATACTGAGTGTTATGAGAGAAAAATTCTTAGGGATAGAATGTCACTCGGGCCGTTGGACTAGAGGTGTGCGCCGCCGAGTTCACTGCCTTGAGTAGGCAAAATCTGCCACCTGATAGCGAATTTTACTCAGACTTCATAAAGTTGCTACTTCAAATTTAAATTGGCAAAATTCCCCCCTGCGCTAGAAATTTCGCACAGATGCGAGCTTCCCTGTGTGGGGAGAATTTTGCACCCTCGAAATTTTGGGAAATTCCCCGTAAAAAACCGTGAAACACGTCTTCGCTAACATTAAATTTTCTACAACTTTGTCTTTTGAAGTAAATCTCTATCTCATGCTTAACTTAATTACAAAAATCATTTCCTGTCGTATACGGCCGAGTTGACTGAATTTCGTCGTTTCCATGGGCTACAGTGCCCGAACTACTCAACCGATTTCCACAAAAACAATTTCATCGGTTTCTTGAGATCAGAAACTTCAAATTTCACACCGAAATGAACAATAACTATGCTGTACTTGTCGTGGAAAGAGTGAAGACCGCATCATCTCTGCCGTGCAAATCATAAAAAACTTAAGATGAAAAAGGAAAAAGATTTCGTATGAAAAAATCCATACAAAATCTTTTCTCTCTTTCATCGCAAGCAGGTTTTTATGATTTGCACGGCAGATCTGACGAACTACTTGAGTGGTTTTACTCATCCTTTTACTTAAATGCATGATCACATGAAAAATAAAAATAAAATGAATTATTTGAAGGAATCTTGAATAAATTGCACTGCCTGGCATTACCCCAACGTCGAATCTGTTGCACATTCTTTATATGCTCTTCCGAAACCACTTCCAATGAAAAGTTACTACTTCCTATCGCAAATTCGGGGTGTTTTCCCTCTAGGAGATTTTGTGGTTTTGAATTGAATTGCATTTAACTGAAGGACCTCTTCCAAGTGTACGCCGCCGCCGAGATTTTTCGATCCAGGGGTATAGAATCGTATGGGAAAATTAAGTTACCGAAAAGTTTGGGGCTCACCTCAGGGGACCATTTAGCATTGATTTCCGAGGTGAGCCCTAAACTTTTCGATAACTCAATTTTCCCATACGATTTATAGAAACCTGGGTTTCTATGTAAAATAAAAGAACTCCGTTACTCTGTTCTACGTTATAATTTATTGAGCGAATCTATTTGCTTGTTGTCTGGTCGAGTGCTTGTGATAGAATGAACTTTATGATGTATGCTGATGATGATGCGACGATGTGTGTGACTATAGGGGTAGTGCCTCGGTTACGGGTCACTACGAATTTTGAAACTTTTCACTTTTTGAACTTTCAAAGGAAGTCACATGCTAGTGTATCGAGGCTTTTTCCAGCTACCTCATTATCAAACTTGACCGAAACGCCATAAAATAATTTTTTCCTAAAAGATACTATTTCACTCTTTCAAATGGTGCCCACAAGAGAAATTTGGTTGGAAACTCTAATTTTGACAGCGTTTTGAATGTATCTTTCGCTGTACGCTCGAGTAGCCTAACATTCCCATACTCAAAATGCTGTCAAAAATAGAGTTTTTAACCAAATTTATCATTTCAGGTGTCATTTTTAAGCTGAAAGCAATATCTTTTAGGGAAAAAGAGCGATTTGATTGATCCTCTGAGGTTTCGCACAGGAAACGGCTTCCCTTTGGTGAGAAAATGAAAAAAAAAATAATACAAAGCCGATAAAAGTTACATGCTACCTGCACGGACTATCATTTTGGGATGCTTTGTAGTGCTAATCAAGGTCAACATTTTTCACATATAACACATTGGCTAGCTGTGTGGAATTTTTCCGAATTGCAACTATATTGCGGGCAGGTCTCATGATCTCTAAAAGAAGCTCTCGGACTTAATATGGCGCGAATGGACACATCGGTTAGTTTGCTGTCTTCTATCCCAAGTAACATTTTATAACTTAGGTTAGAAAAATGCCTAATTAGTTATATAACTTTTCTGTTATTTAAGAAATTAGTTCGATTTGTTTTTGTGTCAATTTACTTTTTAGTTTAAATACGGTTTTATAACAAATAAGTGAAAAAATAAATTTTTACTTATTAGTTATAAAACGGTCCTAATTTTTGGACGAATAAGTTTTATAACCGTCTTATAACCAATAAGTTTCATGACGGTTATTTAACGAAAAAGCTACTAGCTCGTTTCTTACTTTCAACATTTTAGTTAAATAACCGTCCTGCCACTAACAAGTTTTTGGAAATTGAATTCAACTAATAAGTTATGCGACGGTCTTTTAACTGAATCGTTTTTTATTTTTACGTTCTTTAAAAAATTTTCCAACTTCAGTCAGTATTCGGTAAACCTTTAACAAGAAAGCACGCAAATTTTTATTTCCAAAAAATGATCCCTGCTTTATCCTTTAGCCTGTGTCATTGTTTAATCTTTTTTGTCCTTAGCAGGGAAAGCAGTTTCGTTTAGCCTTATTCCTTTGACTGAAAGTCAAGAGTCTAATGTAAAAAATTGTGTGGAACGAGCGTCGGTGACCTCTTTTGAAAAATAGAAATGAGTGTCCGTAAACTTTCTTTAAAAAAGTGGAAATGAGCGTCCGTAACAACCAATTTTTTCGATAAACAATTAAATGCAGTCCGTAACCAAAACAAAATTGTGAAAAATTGAAATGATAAAAACTAGTTGCAGAGTTTTGGCCTGACCTGAAACCTAAAAACGTGAAATTCGAAAAAAATTTAATCGATCTGAGCAAGCAATAAAATCCTCCCAGGTCACCTTAGAAAAAGCTTACGTTATCGTGATAGTCGAGTCGAGATTCAGGTTAAGGTCAGGTAAAGTGTTCAAATTATTAAAAAACATAACCAAAGACCCGTACGTATCAGAATAAATGTGGCAAACAGAATAGATGTGGCAAATAGAATAAATCTTGCAAAAAGACTCGAACGTATCTTAATATAGTAATAAGCAAACAATCCAACGTTTTATGTTCTTTTATAACTATAAGAATTTCAAAGAACCATAGAAATTACCCAAGGTAATGTCAAAGGCCCTACCGAAGTACATCACAGACCATTCAAATCTAGAATGGTTATATCCAAGGATTGGGCCATTTTCGCCTAAAACCCTGAAACACGTGTTCTCTAAAATTTTGTTCTATACAACTTTGCTTTTGAAAGCAACCTCTAACCTCTTATAGTTCTAGAGATATGGGTCATCCCTCCCAATTCTGGACATATCTCAGGATTGGGGCATTTTTACCCAAAACCCTGAGACATTCGTTCGCTAAAATTTTATTCTCTACAACTTTGCTTCTGGAAGCAACTTTCTACCTCTTATAGTTCTAGAGATATGAATCATCCCTCCCAATTCTAGAAGTGGTCATATCCGAGGACAGTGGTCTTTTTACCACAAATCCTCAGACACGTGTTCTCTAAATTTTTTTTTTTCTACAACTTTGCCTTTGGAAGCAACTTTCTACCTCTTATAGTTCCAGAGATATGTGCCATCCCTCCTAATTCTAGAAGTGGTCATATTCCAGGATTGGAGTATTTTTACCCAAAACCCTGAGACACGCGTTCACTAAAATTTTATTCTCTACAACTTTGCCTTAGGAAGCAACTTTCTACCTCTTATTGTTCTAGAGATATGGATTATGCCTCCCAATTTTAGAAGTGGTCATATCCCAGGATTGAGGCATTTTTACCCTAAACCCTGAAACACATGTACCCTAAAATTTCATTCTCTACAACTTTGCCTTTGACAGTGAGTCTCGATATTGCATAGTTAAGGAAATAAATACGAAAAACTGTTTTCGTATATGGCCAAGAAACTCAATTTCGTCAATTCCACTGGTCTCAGTGGCCGGACCCCTCACCCGATTCCAACAAGAAATTTTTCTCAATTTTCTGACATCAAATCCTTTCATTTGACACCAACATGAGCAATTTTCGTGCTATACTTGCTGAGATTTTTGCGAAAAAGCTTCACCGACCGACCGACCCTCGAAAAACCATGTTTTTGGTCACTTTCTCGACCATATCTCCGTAACCACTTGATCGATTTTGCTCATCTTCGAACTTGAATCATGGGAGGCATGTACCTTTCAGGGGAAAAAAGTTTAGGCTGATAGGTTGAGCCGTTTGGAAAAAAAGGGGAGACGGACGGATATACATTTTTTTTATTGTTGATTGTGCCAACTGCCACCTCGATCTACCCCATGTTACATTAAAATTGTTTGTAGTAAACGTATAGGATTTCGTACTTCGTACGGGTCGAACAATCAAGGAATATGCGATTAAAAACAAAAAAGTTTAAAAACGGTCAAATGACGGTTAATTGTATTGCCTATGAGTGAAAAAAACTTATAAGTTAAAAGACGGTTATGTAACCGACTTTTGAATTATTAAGAAAAGGAATGACATATCATACTTTTTTGTTAAATGACCGTCTCATAACTTTTTAGTTAACAACCCTTTTAGAACTGGGCAACAACGGTTATATTACCGTTATTACAACGTTTGAATAACGTCATTTTAACCAATTAGTTAAAATTTGTTGAGTTTAACAGAGGTTAATAAACCGTCATTTAACCGTTTTTTAACTACGAAATGCTACAATATTGTGATTCAAATAACCGAACTTGCACTAAGAGACAATGTCAAGGTCAATGGTTAGCAATGATTTGGAGTAAACATCGTGATTTTCGTGATTTTTTTTCGCATTGAGCACCCACCAAATCGCTTCGGATCTCGTCCGGCCAAATGCGGCCAAATCCGGCCAAACTTTTTCTCACGGGACCATTTAGCATCGATTTCCGAGGTGAGCCCCAAACTTTTCGACAGTTTTGCTTTTTGCACCTTTCTAGCGCACACCTTTACGTTAGGCACAGTTGAAGACCTTGACCAACTCTATCAATACATATTTGAAGAAAATAATAACGACCTATCGGTCCAGATCAGCGCCTGTATTCGTGAAAACATTTTCTTGATTTTCTCGAATTTTCGTGATTTTCATGAATTTTCGCGAATTTTCACAATTAACACAAGTTGTGCCAAAAATATAACAAACAGAAGTGTGAAATTCCTCATTTATTTCGAAATATTGGCAGAAAACAATTTCGAATGAAACATATGCAAAAACACGTTCAGAATATTGATATTGCAAAAAGGCATGTGTACGCATCCGAATACACGTCGCTGAGTAAATGGGCAAGAAATACAATGTTTCCAATCCTCTTAGAACTATCTGAATTGAACGACCCACAGAAGATAATGTGTAAAACCCAACCGAAGTCCCCCTAAAAAGTGAGCTAAGGACACTGCAACGACTCCCACGAGAACCATGGTACAGGCAAAAATGTTCTCGTCAACTTCCTCTACAACAAATCAAAAAACATATGCAATGGAGCCCTACGCATCAGAATAGATGCGGCAAACAGAATAGATGTCGCAAAAAGTCTCGAACGTATCTTAGTAAATATTGCCTTAACTCTTTAGTGTGTGAAATTACGTCCACATTTAATTGGATCGGAAATTGCAGAAAGGGCAATATGGAAAAACCCGCCTCCGAATCCCTAAAAAAGCCCAACATTTAAAAAAAAGTTTGAAAAAATTGGACTAGGGCTAGGGACTAGGGATCTTAGAACCGACCTAGAGCACTTAGGAGAAACCAACCTCCTAATACATACTTCCTCAAAATCGAACAATTTGATTCCATAAATTGTCGGCCATTCAAAAATTGTTTTAAATTGGAAGCGATCTACTCGAGTTATGTACAAAAGGCCGAAAATCACGCAGCCTGGTGCCGAGTTGAAACTTATACGACATATTGATATCACTTAGCACCAGGCTTCCTTCTATATTCCCATGTCAGAGACCGAAGTACGCAGCCAGGTGTCGAATTATAATTTTATACAACGTAATGTACTAGTAACTTCATGAATTTTGACATTTTCAAATTTTTGGCACCAAGTGTCCTGGCTGAAAGCGCAGATCTATCTTCTAACGAGGAGTTTGTTCAAAAAACTAAGCAATCTCAAAAAAGTAGCTCAACTACAAGAGACTACAAGAGAGTGGAGACGATTGCGATTTTTCATGAATTTTCGGGAATTTTCATGAATTTTCGCGAATTTTCTTGAATTTTTGCGAATTTTCAGGAATTTTTGCGAATTTTCATGAATTTTCGCGAATTTTCATGAATTTTCGCGATTTTCATAAATTTTCACGAATTTTCGCGATTTTCGTTAAAAATTTTCACGAATACAGGCACTGGTCCAGATATGTAAGCAAAATTCTAAAAGGATCAATCTTCGCTATTAGACCAATTCGGTAACTATGCTACCTATAAGATCGGGACCTTCGGCATTTTTCATGCTCTAAATTTCGCTAGAACATCATTTTCAAAACGGATGTTATTATACTATAAGATATTATAAACTCGAGTCGGACTCATTTTTTGATGTTTTACACTCTCCACACCCAGGCTATCACAGATCTTGTAAGTTCTGAAATCCGATACACACTTAATATACAGCTCGTTCCTAAGGAAACTTTTGTAAAGTTTTTGTGAGATTTTCATTAGGGAAGGACTGCATCACGGCTCCCGATACCACTCGGTCTTGATGCAAAGTCAAGAAATACATCTTAACACCTTAAAATTGACGTGGTCATTTACAATGTGAATGAGTCCAGCAACTCCTTAGGCGATTGCAGTCTGTAATAATAACACGTTAAAGGGGGACGTTTGGTCTGATTAATTTTTTGGTTCTTAGAGTTTTAGTTCAATAACGGTTTTATTGTTCGGGGTTCTTTGTACTCAAAGAAATTGTATAGAAATAGAACGTCGGTATAAAGCAAAACAATGTAGATCAACATGCCACGACATTCTATCTCTATCTTCTCGAGTCGGTATAATGTAAATTATATGAAATCTTTCTCTATCTGTTACCAACGAGATTTGTAAATTGTATGCAGATGTTGATCTACATAATTTTATTCAATACCGGTGTTCTATACTATATACGATTTCTTTGGTTTTACCTTATCGATTGCGATTGGTAGTGCGAAAAAGTGGGCAGGGTAAAATCACCCAGTGAATTATAGTCCAGGACGATAATATTGTCAACTCACAATTAACGAAATTACCTTCGGGCTTCTTTCGGAAAAGCTTTATATTATCATCTCATTTTTGTATCATGGACGATAACAATCGCGGCGGCGTCTAGCTGCGGCCGGCCGGTCGGAGAATGTCCGATTACTGATTCAATGCAACAGTGCCTTCCAATAAGTTCCAATCGTATTAATTTGGAGTCGCTCACAGCCTTTCGGCTCTGAAGCTTTTGTCTTTAATACTATGGATCCTTGATTGGTGTCAGACTAACCAACTCTTTCTGCTCTTACCTCGTATTTGACCAATTTTCGGTGTAACAAATCAACCACATCGACCTCATTATTCTCATTATTGTTGGATAATTGGTTCATGTTGCATAATCCAACAGTACAGTACAGGACAGTTCGAACAATATGGAAATAGCAACAATAATAACAAGTGTATTGCAGGACTTACTTACCTCTTTAGAAATAGCTTTACAGGAAAATCATTCCAAACTCTAACAACAGCATGATGCCATTTTTTTTTTTTTTTTTGAACTTATTCACAATTTCAATTAAAAACTCTAATCTACGTAAATGTCTTTTTTCATATTTATTTAGCGAATAAAAATTTTGAATCGGGAATTATCTCATTTGATGTTACCGAAAATCATTAAATTTATTGCTAAATTCACATTTTCAATTCATCCATTTTTATAGCTACTGTAAGATGACAAAATTGATTTTCAATGTTATTTGCCAATTTGACATGCAAACACGATTTCGAATGTAAGAAAGTTATTGCACCGATGGTGTAAGGAGTGCCTACAATTCAATTTTCACAGCTTCCAGCTGAAAATAAAAATGGAAAAGTTTGCCTCTGTTATTCAATCTCATGTCGACTTTTTTCTTCCTTAATACTTGAGTCAATGGTATACACAGATGCCATAACATTAACTGTGAGAAATAAAAGTCGTTAGAACGTGATGTGATGATATTTTATTAAACTCAACCATTCCGCAGGAGATCGAGATATTATTGTTCAGCACAAGCTTAGACAGCGATGGCTTGAGCATCGAAGACTTGTTGTAAACTGTTTCCATGATAATTAAGGTGGAGTAATGACCGATAACATTTAATTTAGTGCTATGGACAAAATGTCTGGTTCTGTGCAATCGCCTAAATTTTAGTTTTGTGCTATATGTTTTGATCTTCTAAGCCTCATAATTAACGAAATATAAATGGAAAACCATCGCTGGGAGGTGCGTGAAATTAATGAGAAAACAAGATTTTTCCTAAATGTTAAATCACAACAAAAACCCTTTTAAAGGGAAATGTGACGCAAGTCCTTCTTCCTCCTTCCAAAACAACTGATATCAATTTGGGGTGACGCTTAAAGCTTTGAAACGCAAAAATTCTTTTGGAATGTTTTCATTTTTGATTAAAAAAATGCGTCACAAATGCCGGACCCCCAATGTTATAGTTTTTCTGTTCTTTCAGCTTTCACAACGCAAAAATTTGTCATGATGTATGGCGTATTTTTGAACAGGAAATCAAATTTTTGCGTATGACAGCTGAAAGAACAGAAAAACTATAACATTGGGGGGTCCCGGCATTTGTGACGCATTTTTTTAATAAAAAATGAAAACATTCCAAAAGAATTTTTGCGTTTCAAAGCTTTAAGCGTCACCCTAAATTGATATCAGTTGTTTTGGAAGGAGGAAGAAGGACTTGCGTCACATTTCCCTTTTAAAAGGGTTTTTGTTGTGATCCTCGTCAACAACACCGTCTAAATCCCCGTCTAAATCCCCGTCCAAATCCCCGTCTAAATCCCCGTCCAAATCCCCATCAAATCCCCGTCCAAATCCCCGTCAAAATCCCCGTCAAAATCCCCGCCAAAATCCACGTCAAAATCCCCGTCAACAACCCCGTCCAAATCCCCGTTAAAATCCCCAGGCCTTCGGACTTCCGCCTTTGCCCTGACTACCTACCTGTGCAGATAATTACAAACTAATCAGGTCTACGGTCTTCGGCCATCAGCCACTACCATGATTTCCCTGGTAAACACTTGCAAACGCTTCAGGCCTTCGGCCCTCCGCCTTTGCCTACGTACGTCCCATACCATCGTCCGCCATTTTGTTGTTCACCTCGACACACTACACACCCAACCCAACAACTTTCCCTTTGATACCAAACATCTAACATCAACCTAAAGAAAGTTAAAAAAAAAAGATAATTTTTACCCCAAGTCCATCCCATACCATCGTCCACCATTTTGCTGGTCATCCCGACACACTACATACCCATCCCAACAACTTTCCCTTTGACACCAAACATCTAACATCAACCAAAAAAAGTTACAAAAAAATTTTTTTTTTTGCCCCATACCATCGTCCGCCATTTTGCTGGTCATACCGACACACTACATACCCATCCCAACAACTTTCCCTTTGACACCAAACATGTAACATCAAGCAAAAAAAAAAATTACAAAAAATATTTACTTTACACCGAACATCTCCTCCTCACGAAAAAACCCAAGTCATTTTATTTCATTCAAAAGGAAAAACAATTGCAACATACACACACCACATAACGTGTGTATCATATTTCCGTTATTTGGAACTCACTATATACACGCGCTTGAATAAAAAATATTTTTTCGTTTCACTTCTTTATACGCTCGATGCATATGAATTATTCTTTCGATTCTTCCATTCTACGTTCGTTCCTGCATGTCGGGTGTTTTATACAGAAAAAATATCTTTTCTATGGCAGTGGGTATAGCGTTACGCCAAAATAACGGTATGTAACGCTGAGCGTTATTCACAAACATACAAACAAACATACAAACATCTCGTCCTTATAATATGTAACTAGTCGATCCCGTTAGCCCCGTTGGGCTACGCTCAGTTTAGGAGGGGTGGGCTTTCCAGAGAGCGGGTGCAAGAGCACTTGTAGGCAGTAAAGCGGTAAAGTGATAAAGCAAAATTATTTTTTTATACCAGGGGGCTGCCGCCCCCTGGACCCCCGCTAATTATTAGCCTGCGGCGCTTTTCCCGCCTGCGGCAATTTCCCCGCTTGCAGCGCTTTCCCTGCCTGCGGCGATTTCCCTGCCTGCGGCGATTTCCCTGCCTGCGGCGCTTTCCTCTTGTCGACCCGTAATCATCATAAGAAAATCCCCTCAACAATCCTAAAAACCGTCACAAACAATGTCCCAAATCTCGTCGCAAATCCCGTTCGCAATCCCGCCCCAAATCCCGTCAAAAATCCCGTCATAAATCCCGTACCAAATTCCATACCAAATCCCGTACCAAATCCCGTACCAAATCCAGTACTAAATCCCGTACCAAATCCCGTACCAAATCCCGTACCAAATCCCGCTTCAAATCCGGTCCCAAATCCCTTCCCGATTGCCGTCACAAATATCGTCCCAAATCCCGTTCCAAATATTGTCCCAAATCCCGTTCCAAATATTGTCCCGAATCCCGTCCAAAATCCCGTCTAACATCTAACATCAACAAAAAAAACTTTAAAAAAAATAATTTCTCCTCCCCCGCCCCAAGTCCGCCCCCTACCACCTCCGCCATTTTGTTGGTCACCCCGACACACTACATACCCATCCCAACAACTTTCCCTTTGACACCAAACATCAAACATCAACAAAAAAAAAGCTTCAAAAAAAATTAATTTTTTACTTCCAAGTCCGTCCCATACCATAGTGCCATTTTGTCACCCTGATACACTACACACCCAAACTAACAACTTTT
>CM055404.1:100956463-100966952 GCA_029228625.1 Pseudolycoriella hygida | reverse complement strand
TGGCCACTTCCATAATTGGGCAGGATGACCCAGATCTCCAGAACTATGGGAGGTAGAAAGTTGCTTCCAAGGACAAAGTTGTAGACAATAAAATTTGAGATAACACGTGTTTCTGGGTTTTAGGGAAAAACGACTTAGTCCTTGGATATAAGCTTTTCTAGATTTTCTATAGACGTACTTCGCTAGGGCCTTTGACATTACCTTGGGTAATTTATATGGATCTTTGAAATTCTTACAGTTATAAAAGAACAGAAAACGTTGGATTGTTTGCTTATTTGTATATTTAGGTACGTTCGAGTCACTTTGCCACATCTATTCTGATACGTACGGGTCTTTGGTTATGTTCTTGAATAATGTTGAGGCTTCGACTACCTCGGAATCACAGCAAACTTTCTTTACATTTAATTAAATTCATGAGAAAGATTTTAGCGCGCTGTATGGACACTACCAGTGAATCAATTTTCATTCACTTTTTTTAGTTAGTTTTTTGAGATCCATATCTTTCATTCCAAACCTTGAAAAACAATTCTTGTTCTTCAGAGATAAAAGCAAAAACGCTTCTGCGACCTTCAAAACCGAGAAGTGATGATTGCTAAATGGCCATATCTGCGAGATGTCAACTTTGAAGGTTTTGAAAACGCTCATCCTGAGGTTCTGATAGGAGAAAATAATTGTTTACTGACAGCTACGAGACAATTACGTCACGATGTACAGAACGCTCCAATCGCATCGAAGACCTGGCTGGGTTGGACTATTGGTGGTAACGACGGTCGAATAACGTTGAATTCATCAGTAAACATAACCAAAGACCCGTACGTATCAGAATAGATGTGGCAAAGTGACTCGAACGTACCTAAATATACAAATAAGCAAACAATCCAACGTTTTCTGTTCTTTTATAACTGTAAGAATTTCAAAGATCCATAGAAATTACCCAAGGTAATGTCAAAGGCACTACCGAAGTACGTCTCAGACCATTCAAATCTAGAAAAGCTTATTCCCAAGGACTAAGTCGTTTTTCACTCAAACCCAGAAACACGTGTTATCTAATATTTTATTGTCTACAATTTTGTCCTTGGAACCAACTTTCTTACTCTCATAGTTCTGAAGATCTGGGTCATGCTGCCCAATTATGGAAGTGGCCATATACCAGGAATGGACCATATTTCTCCAAAACCCTGAGACACCTGTTCGCTAAAATTTGATTCTCTACAACTTTGCCTTTGAAAGTAAATCTCTTTATTGCGTATTTAAGCAAATACTGAAAAAAAACTATTTTCGCCCATTCCATGGCTCCCAGTGCCCAGACCCCTGACCCAATTCCAACAAAAAAAAATTCCCTAGTTTTTTGGTATCAAATGCTTTCATTTCATTGAGCAATTTGCGAAAAAGTTTCACCGACCCTCGAAAAACCATGTTTTTGGTCACTTCCTCGACCATATCTCCGGAACCACTTCATCGATTTTGCTCATCTTCGAACTTGAATCATGGGAGGCATGTACCTACTAAAAAAAGTTTAGTCTGATCGGTTGAGCCGTTTGGAAAAAAAAGTGGAGACGGACAGACGGACGGACGGACAGACAGACGGACATTTTTTTATTGCTGATTCGTCATCTCTAGACGATATTAGATGCATCTCCCCCACTCCCACCTCGATCAACCCCATGTTACAATAAAATTGTTTGTAGTAAACGTATAGGACCTTTGTACTTCGTACGGGTCCAAAAATGAGTTCGTTTTCTGATGGTTAAATCTTCTCTTACGATTGATGACTCTGGAGTTTTGGAACAACCGATTCATTCCAAGGAGGACATTAAAGCTCAAAGAATTATGGAACAAACGAATGAAAAAATTGGTAATCGTTGGAAACTGGACTGCTTTGGCGTAATCCAGACGTTATTTTGCCAGAGAGTAGGACGAGCGCATATTATCGTCTACTTGGTTGGAAAAAAGATTTGACAAAGATCCCGAACTGTTTGTCAAGTATGGAGCCATCATAGATAGTTACATTCAGAAGAATTATTTACGCAAAGTCAACAAGAAAGATAAGAGTACACAGCGTATTTGGTATTTACCTCACTTTCCAGTGAAATATCTGTCGAAGCCTGGGAAAATTCGTGTTGTATTCGACGCTGCAGCGAGATCTCATGGAACAAGTTTGAACGACAATTTAATGACTGGTCCGGATTTTTTGAAATTACTTCCTGGAATTTAATTTTGATTCCGCCAAGGAAAAATTGGTTTCATCGGATCCAAATTCATGAAGTTGATATTAAAAGTCAGAGAATACTTTGGCGAGGGAGAAGGAGAAACGTCGAACCTGACGAATATGAAATGACTGTGATGATTTTTGGCGCTTCCTGTTCGCCTTCTTCAGCTATTTACGTAAAAAATTTGAATGCTCGAAAATTTGAAACAGAATATCCCGATGCGCTTAATGCAATCATTCATAAACATTACATGGACGACTACTTGGACAGCAAGTCTTCGGTTGAAGAGGCAATTAAAATAATCAACGAAGTAATCTTCATTCATGTACTAGGCTCATTCGAAATTTGTAATTTTATTTCTTCATCGAAAGAAGTTATGACAGCTATTCCGGAGCATTTACATAGAAAAACGAATTCTGCTGTGACTTTAGACCATGAAAATCTTCCTGGTAAAGTTTTGGGAATATTGTGGAAACCAGAAAAAGATGTTTTCACATTCAGCAAAATCGATCAAGAATTATTGAATGGCGAAAGACTACCTCCCAAGTAGCATTTCGTAGTTAAAAAACGGTTTTTTAACCTTGGTTAAACGCAACAAATTTTAACTAATTGGTTAAAATGACGTTATTCTAACGTTGTAATAACGGTAATATAACCGTTGTTGCCCAGTTGTAAAAGGGTTGTTAACTAAAAAGTTATGAGACGGTCATTTAACTAAAAAGTATAATATTTCATTCCTTTTCTTTATTCATCAAAAGTCGGTTATATAACCGTCTTTAACTTATAATCTTTTTTCACTCATAGGCAATACAATTAACCGTCATTTGACCGTTTTTAAACTTTCTTGTTTTTGATCGCATATTCCTTGATTGTTCGACCCGCACGAAGTACGAAGGTCCTATACGTATACTACAAACAATTTTAATGTAACATGGCGTAGATCGAGGTGGCTTTTGGCAAAACAAACAATAAAAAAAATGTTTCCAAACGGCTCAACCGATCACCCTTAACTTTTTTTCCCTGAAAGATACATTCAATTCAATTCAATTCATTTATTCAAATAAAAACATCAATAAAAATATCTAATATGATCCATTTTGCAAGCAATTTTAAGGATCATATAAAAAATCATAAAAATATCAAATATCAGATATCAAATAAAATCTATAACATAAAACATCAAATCAAAAACTAAGGCAAGAACAAGAAATCGAACAACGGTAACCAAAAATATTCAAACGCAAGTCGTGGTACGTTCATCTATCAAACTGACCTAAGGAAACAACAAAAAACTCGTGATAAAGTCTTCAAAGAGATAATTTACTGCATCAACAGGTGTAACTTCAAAGAACGACAAAATTGAGCATATGTTTTAGATGAGCGCACCTGTGAGGGCAAAGAGTTCAGTAAGATAGCCCCAGCAACAGTTACTCTACGTTTACCCAGAGCAGATCTGGATTATGGCACATATAGTTGTTTGGTAACCGTTGTGAGGTAACCGTGATTCGGTCTATGAAAGTCGACAGTATGATGACACAGACCTCTAATGGAACCAAACACAAATTTGCAAACTGCATATCTGTACATTTTATGAGCTGTCAAAACCTCAGGGCAGAAGTTCTTGAATAATAATTCTGAAGGAAACCTACTGGGTAGCCTGTGGATAAGCCGCAAGGCGATTCTCTGTTTTCTCTCAAGATTATCGATCAAATATTTGCTTGCAGATCCCCATGAACCAATGCAGTAGGATAGTCGAGCATGAATCAGGGAGAAGTACAGTGACACCATGACTTTGGTAGGCCACACATACAGTCACCCAACGTATAATTTACACATAATAATGTTTCAGCTGGTTTAACCAGCTGGTACTCCAATACAGACAAGTCGCTAGTATATTATACAATTAATGTTTGAATTCAAGTGTGGCTCAGTTGAAAATTACACTGTCAATGTTGGGTCTTTGAGGTACATGGCGATGACACCCCCACCGTTTTGAATGCATTGAATAAGGAGTCTTTTATTTGGGATAGTTTTGGGCTGTCGAATTATGGTAATTCGCGAAATAAAATTGGAATTTGATGGAATTTTAAATTTTAAAACCTCGTTTCGGGTAAAATAGTAATTATCGTTTCAAATTAGACTCAAACTTTGAAAGATGCGTAGCGTCGTTAGTTAGGTGCTTTTCATTGAGCAATGGTGTTTTCGAAAAAAAAAATGTGATTAAAGTTGTAGACGTAATTGAGGAGAACATTAAGCCTAATGGAACCATGGTCCAAGTACCCAAAAAGTTAATTTTCAATTTTTCAATAATTTGAATGCGAATTTCAAACTTTCTGAATTTTTTTTTTAAATATTCAAATTTGCAAACAATTTTTATTATACAGACAAAAAATTTATATTTTACATATTTACTCGTTTCATCACTTTTAGCTGTTTTTCTATTGTTATAACAATGGCAAAACAACTGAAAGTGATGAAACGTGTGAATGTGTAGAATGTATAAAATATAAATTGGTTTTGTCGCCAAACAAGCGGAAAAATACAAATTCAATAAATACAACGATTTAGTGGACACATTTGTGTTCTGTCCAGTTGCATCCGGAACATCAGGTATAATTGGATCAGTTGGTCTCACCTTATTAAAAAAAATTGAAAGTATGATATCAAACGTCACACATGAGAAAAGAGCCACAAGTTACTTGCTTCAACGAATTTCTGTGGCCATTCAACGAGGAAATGTAGCCTCAATCTTGGGAACTATCCCTCCGTCGAAAAATCTCGGCGAAATATTTTATTTATAAAATCTTTGTATCAAACTGAAATCAAATAAAAAATTAAAAAAAATATAAATTGGTTGTATGTAATTCCAAAAAAGGTCTTCGGACGAAAATGTTTCCCTCAATAGCGTCTAATACTTTATAACACTCGGGGGTATAATAAGCTTATTATACCCCGGCTGCTGATGTTTGATGCCCTCGTGTTATAAACTATCGTATCGCGGTAAGTTAAAGAACGTCGGGTTAACGCCCTCGGTGCTTCAACTCTACCGAGAAAAGAGATACAAAATTACAACCCTAGTAGCATAATATACTATTACACAGATTTTTTACTTCACCTGGGTTTGGAAATTACAGCAGATAACAGTTTTAAGATGCAAATTATATTGGCGGCTGCGACTCAAAATGCATAAAGAGCGACCATTTGATCCACACAAGAGGGAAAAAGAGAGCGTCAAGACATGTATTGTCGCATTTTGAGCACTTTTAGTGGGATTCGCAATAATAATTAAGCAATAGATTGAGCTTTGTATCAGGGTCTGATCAGGCAATACTACCCAAGTTTCAACTGGTGACAAAACATTTATGGATGAACATAGTTTTTTGCGATTTATTCATTATCTATTTTTAATTAAGCGGACCAAATGAGTAATGATAGAAGTTCATTTATTTCTATTTTATAAATACTACCTTGGTCCGCTTAATACAAAATATGAACTGAATAAATCGCAAAAACGAAGTTTCACCATACAAATTTAACGTTTTGTCACCGACTTTTTTAGCGAACTCACCTGTTTTATGGTGAATTTTGTGAACTACAAACTCAATCTATATCACCAAAACTTGTAAGACAACATGGTTTTTTAATTGAAAGTTAATTGAGTTCGATTTGATAGCACCCTAAGACCCCCCTAGCGAAAAAAAATTGACGAAAAAGTATTCAAACGTATACCATACAAATTGAAGTAATTTCGACCATTCCCCGTAGAAAACAAGTATACAAAAGTATACAATAAGTATTCGTCAATCAATACTCGTCAATACTTATTTGTCGATTTTTTTCGCTCGGGCCGCTGGTTCCGAACTTCAGCATGAAATGGGCCCATCGCTATGGCCATAAATCAAGCAATCGAATCGAAACGCTAAAACGATATTATAGCAACTTTAAAATCCTTTTTAGCTGGAATTCTATGGCAGCAAGAAACTTACAGCCATGACAGCTACGATCCTTCTTCGACAGCACAAAATAGTTAGGTTTAAAATTCAAAATGGTGAGGGTGTCACCGTCGTGTACCTCTGTCTGTGACGTGATTGAGCCGATTATTCTTCTTCTCTCTGAAATTTGTGTACTTCAATTCTTTACTACATTGATTTAGAAAGTGACATCATTCTATTTTTACTGACTTTCTTGAATTTCCTGATTTTTGCTAAAATTGTAAATGAATTGGAGGGTAATTTTATTGTTGTGATTCTACACACAATATGGTCAACTATGACCGGACGAAAATCAATGTAATTGAAAATTGCATCGAGATTTGAAGTCAAATTAGATTCGAGAAAGAGATTTTAGTTTCGGAGCCGAATATTGAACCACGGTATTTCTTTGCTCTTCGGGCGATTCTCCAAACAAGTGATTTATTTTTCAGATCTAATTTAATTTTGCATCCTGATAAAATCTTCAACTAGTACAAATTAATGAACACATTTTCAAAAAAAAACTCTGACCAACTGAAATGTGTACGATATTCAAGAATTCACTTCCTTGAAGTTGAGTATTTTGAAGAGAGAGCCCTTCTATGAACCGTCGGTATAAAAAAAGATGTCACAAAAACACAAGAAAACAAACTATTAAAATAATGCATTTTGTTCAATTAATTTAATCTTCCGCTTAGGTATTTCACATCTCTCGAATCCAATAATCAATTTTTCTGTATGGTATCCGTCTCCATCAAATTTTCCGTAGCTGCTTTAATGCGCTTGGCTCTTTCTAATTGGAATTTCGCTTCATCGCTTAGCAATTTTTCACGAGACGCTTGCTTTTTATTCTTCTTTGAGGCTGCAATTGCAGTCTTACGTTTAATTATTCCAATTTCCTTATTCATTCTCATCTCTTGTACTTTTAAGATCTGGTTTTCGGTGGAGTTCAACTTCGCACCTTTGAACTCGAAGAATTTACCAGATACATTCCAGTATAGAGCCGCAAACGATGTAACGTCGACCCGAACAGATTTAGTTCTGCTCGTTGGTTTGGCATCTCGAAGAATACGTTGGATCTGTTCAGGGTGCTGAGTAATAGGCTGATGGTGATATTTGAAGAAATGGACATTGTGACTCATCTCTTGCAAACGAATCGTTAACACCAAAATACCGCGATCCTTATCATTTCTCACTTCAAAAACAACCGAGTAGTCTTCATCCATTTTACAACTAAAATAGTTTCTTTACCAGATTAACAGCTCCAAGGATGAATAAAAAATTGTTTAATATTTGCATATCATCAAAAAATGATCTGCTGGAACTGATGAGAAGTGCTTGGAAAGAGATTCCAGTTAGCTTCATCGAAAATTGTATGATGTCTATGCCTGAACGTCTTAAAGAAGTAATTAAAATGAAGGGTGGGCATACCAGATATTAAACGTTGTATTTATTTTTGAACTGAATAAATAAAACCGATTCGAATGCTGATTTTTCAATTCCATTTCATCTCAGTTTTGATTCGAATAAAATCGAAAAGTAAGGCTAAGGGCTCGTTATACTCCGTATAACGCGGAGGATAATAACGTCCTGGACGATTATTAACCGACGAATCCTTACGAAGCTAAATACAGTTATTTACTGTCTTTTTTTTCTACTGTCTTCCTGGGAAATTTGTTGTTGTGACGTGTGGGAAGTTTGTATTTCGAGCCGAAGGCGAGGAATGCATCACACACGTAGAAACAACAAATTTCCCAGGAAGACAGTACAACATTTCTCATGCTTGCGCCCGGAAAATCCAAAAAATAGTTTTTGAACAAGACGGTAATGACTCATTTTCCATTCATAAGCATGAAAAAGTTAATACGGTATTTCGTAAATAGATTTATTGACGAATATTCAGGGAAAATATTTTTACAAATTTCCACAAATTTTTCCAATTTTTTTTTTCAATTTTTTTAATTTTCTCAAATTTTTGCAAATTTTTTCTCAAATATTTTTTTGAAAAAAATTTTCTCAAAAATTGTTTCTGCGAATATTTCAAAAATTGGAACATGAAGATGTAGCTGATTGATAATCATCTTCATCTTTTTCCGAGGTTTGACATACAATTTTTGTTATTTTTGAAGGTCGGCCACGTAATATTCCATCAAGACTACGTTTAGCAGACTTTTTCATAAGGTCCTTTCGACCAACTGTTGCCTTCTCCATGTCTGATGTCTCAACTTCCGATGAATCGATTTCCGACGCAGTTTCGGAAACACAATTGCATTCTTCTAAATCTTGCATAACTCGATTTCGTTCAACTGGATCAACTGTGAGGGTAACGTTATTATCTGGTTCATCATACTTGTCTTCAATTATTTCTTGAATTGAGTCGCAAAATTCTAAAATATCGGCTTTCGTACAATTCATTTTATCGTGCACGATGAAAAGGTTCGATATTTCAACGGGTAACTCATTCAGAATTATTTCTAATTGATTCTGAAGAGATAGACTCGTGTATGTGGACAAGGCTTTCATTTTCCTAAGTACAAACGACCGCAAGCTGGCTTCTTGATCAAATGTAAAATCCAATTGTGCCTTCTTATTTGTAGTGAAGGCAAGCGAGTATTTTTTGAGGAATATTGATTTGGCAGTTGACCAATCACTCGTGAAGTAAAGCTTGCTGAACGTTTGCTTGTCTTCAAGCTTGACAAAATTTCGGATTTTAAATAATTTGTCTTTATCCGTTTTCGCGTCTTCACATTTTTCGAATTCTTTTAGGAATACCGCTGGGTTTGATTTACCTTCGACAAATACTAAACCATAAGTTGACTTCAAAACGCTTTTTCTGGTTGGCTCAGATTGATCAGTTTGTTTACCAGCCAGTTCGATATCTGTTTCAGCGAATAAAAAAAAAGAAAATTTGGTCACTAAAATGGATGACGAATATTCTTAAGTGACTTTTGGGTCACTTTCACTTTTGTTCCATTTTTGACTCATAACTCCCTTAGGGGTAGTCCGTAAAGGATGTCCGCTTTTCATGCGTAATTTTTGACCCCCCCCCCTCGCCCCTGTCCGCGAAAATGTATGGAAAAAATTTGGAGAATGTATGGAGTGTCTTTTTAATCTTTTTAAAAAAAGTTCGGGTTCGGGTCAGGATTTCGGGTTCGGTTCGGGTCGGGTTTGAAATTTTCATTTTAGTTCGGGTTCGGTTCGGGTTTGGAAAAAAGGTCAATCCGCACACCTCTAACCTAATTTTATTTCAAAATAAGCTCGCCTAAGGTATTTTAAAAATGCGCTTTTCCGAATTGGTATGACCTATTTTAACGATTTCAACTCAACCTCTTTTCTTCCACGACTTCACGAACTATTTTTGTTAAGACAAGCAAAGAAACATTCGGTGATTTGCTTATTAGATATTTCATTCTACTAAGATACACCGGGAGAAATTATCCCCGGCGGACGTTATTTTCCACTGGTGGAGGAAAAAAACGTCCGTCGGCGAGGGAAATTTTCACCCGGCGGGTGTTTTATTCGTTAACGAATTGGGATATTGTTGCCCACCTGGAGAAAGTAACGCCCAGCGGTAGATATTTTTCCCCGCAGGACATTTTTCCCCGGCAAGGGCAATTTTCCCCGGAAAAATGCTGAATAAGACCAGGGACAAATATTACCCGGGCGAAATTTTTCACCGGCGGGGAATGTATAGCTCTGGACAAAAGTATTTTTCGCCGGCGGACGATATTAGACGCTAGACGGTGAATAAACTTCTTCATGCAAAACGATAAACGTCCGCGGAGAAACCATCTTCCGCTGATGGAAAATAAAATCCAGGTCGATAATCGTGTTGAAGAAATGACTTATCTTAGATTCCTCGATAAAATTCAAGTGTAATTCTGTGCGGAAGCAAAAGCAAACATTTTGGCGTGAGCATTTAATAACCGTAACGAAAACGTCGGTTAGTCATAAATTCTTGATTTTATTGTTCGAATCAATTAGAAAACTTACAGGTCTTTAGTTCCTTTCCTTTAAAAATAAATTTTCCGTTGGCAACGTAATGAACAATTTGATCACGATCTAAGTAAACAAGAATTTCTTGTATTTCCTTCAACGAAAGTATCTGTCTCCCCAACTCAGCTGGTAGCGAAATGTGAATATTAAGTAGGCAGTCTTGCTCCTCGAAATAATGCCAATCAGTTGCACTTGATCGGATGGCATAAACGTATTCACGTTTATTGTGACACTCGCAAAGAAAAAAATATTGCGCTGACATTTTAGTTGGAACTTTTTAAATGAGTTAATAATGAATAAATAACTAAATGT
>CM055404.1:100908482-100951319 GCA_029228625.1 Pseudolycoriella hygida | reverse complement strand
TCCTGCTCTATAACCATGTAATCAATTATTGACTTGTGCCCCAAACTATTATTAACGTAAGTGTACCGATGGATCCACCTATGCCTAAAGAAAGAGTTGGTTACTGCCAGTCCATTGAAATCGCAGAAATATACATCATACATCATACAGAAACATACATCATTTTGAAAAACTTATTTATACTTTTTCTTACTGGCGTCCTGTGAAAATTTTCTTGCTCACGTTTACATATCGTCGGAAAACAAAACAAAACACCTTACTACGAGATGTCTTCACCTACTCGACCGGTTACAACTTTGTGAATGATTTTCCTTGCGAGATCGTATTCTTCTACAAAAAAAAAAAAAAAATGGAAAAATCTTTAGCCGTATCTTCAGCAGGGTATTCGCTACATGTTTTGTTCCGAATCTGACTAGTAATAATAGTAACATTATAACTAAAATTGTTGGAGATGAGTTTGTTGTATGAGGTCGCAAATAGGTCAACAAACTTCTGAACCGTAAGATTTAAACCAATTATCACCGTAAGATAAAATAACGTAAAAGAACTCCATAAGAGAATGTTTTCTGTTATCGGCCAATAATCCATACATGTTTACTCATATATAATTATTCAAGATTACTCGGAGCGCTCAAATAAAAATTCTCATAAAAATGACTCATACAAAACATTTGTGCGTAAATAAATCCCTAAATTAATGTTAGGCATGTTCTCATCTGTCTGTTTTGCGCTTAATTGAAAACGAAGAAATAAATTTAAATATTCGTCTCATGATCTCACATATTAAAATTATCAAAGTTATTATCCTTTGGGCAATATTTCGTGATTGTGCTTTGTATAAAATTTTGTAAATTTGTTCATCGTTCGTATTATAACCCCAACTTGTTGATTCATTCGTATAACAGTATAAAAGATAAAATTAAGAAAAATATATTTGTAAAATAACACAGAAACTCAAATATCTCGTAATTCTGAATATTATACGAAAAGAACACCGGGGAGAGAGTGGGAATTTGCGATAATGCTGTTGTTTTACCGTTGACTACAACTTCAAAGGGAGCGTAAAACTGGAGATGCTTTTATTATATCATACACGTTGTGGGATAGTTGCATGTGGGTTATCCGAAGACAAAATAAAAAATTATAATTTACATGCAACCGTATCGTACTGTGCTTGATTATTAATTGCATCGAAAAGAACGAGGTATACAGGTACGATTTAATCAGAACGGGTCAGAACACGTTAATCTTGATAGTTCACTGGATAATTTATGAATTCGTTGTCAATTAATCTTTTCAAAAATCTATCCTTAATGTGGTTCATGGTATGATGAAGATGAGTTACAGTAACAGAACACAAGGACAATTAGGGATGACGGAGAAATATATCTCTTTATCTCTGGGTCATACAAGATCAGAAAAGTGTGACGCATTAATCAACTAAGGTAAAACTATTTTCTTCCAGTTACAAAAGTTCTGAAATCAGAGGGGGGTGACGCATTAAGCTTCGATTCGCAACAAAAATTTTTAAACAAAATTATGTTGAGATCAAAAAATTGCGTCACAAATGCCAGACCCAACGACGAAACAATTTTTCTGTACTTTCAGTTTTTACGCTGCGAAAATTTGACTTTTATTTCTTATTACATCGTTTAGGGTAAATTTTAATTTTTGCGTCTAAAAACTGAGTGTTGAAAAATTATTCCGCAGGTGGGTCTGGCATTTGTGACGCAATTTTTTGAACTCAACATAATTTTGTTTAAAAATTTTTGTTGCGAATCGAAGCTTAATGCGTCACCCCCCTCTGATTTCAGAACTTTTGTAACTGGAAGAAAATAGTTTTACCTTAGTTGATTAATGCGTCACACTTTTCTGATTTCACAGCTTTTGTAAGCAGGCATAAAGACTTGCGTCACACCTCCTCTGTAAGAGGTTTTTTGCGGATATCAGTACTTTTGTAAGTTTGTAAACAACTTTCTAGCTGCCATAGTTCTAGAGGTATGAATCATCCCTCTGGAATCTGGAAGTGGCGTTATCCCGGGATTAGGCCACATTTTCCCAAAACCATGAAACACGTGTACGCTAAAACTTAATTCTCTACAACTTCGCCTTTGGAACAAACTTTCTAACTCTCATAGTTCTGGAGATTTGGGTCATCCTGCCTAATTATGGATGTGGCCATATACCAGGATTGGGCCATATTTCCCCAAAACCCTGAAACACGTGTTCGCTTAAATTTGATTCTCTCTAACTTCGCCTTTGGAACCAACTTTCTAAATCTCATAGTTCTGGAGATCTGGGTCATCCTGCCACAAATTGCCATAAAAAAGACGAAATTCTGGAAGTGACCATATACCAGGATTGGGCCATATTTCCCCAAAACCCTGAAACACGTGTTCGCTTAAATTTAATTCTCTACAACTTCGCCTTTGGAACCAACTTTCTAACTCTCATAGTTCTAGAGATTTGGTTCATCCTGCCTAATTATGGAAGTGACCACATACCAGGATTGGGCCATATTTTCCCAAAACCCTGAAACACGTGTTCGCTTAAATTTAATTCTCTACAACTTCGCCTTTGGAACCATTTTTCTAACTCTCCTAGTTCTAGAGATTTGGTTCATCCTGCCTAATTATGGAAGTGACCACATACCAGGATTGGGGCATATTTTTCCAAAACCCTGAAACACGTGTTCGCTTAAATTTAATTCTCTACAACTTCGCCTTTGGAACCATTTTTCTAACTCTCATAGTTCTAGAGATACGAAATACATTTCATGAAACTTTCAAAACCTTACAGCGTCAAAAAAAAATTGCCACAAACAAAGAAAGAAAGAAACATCGAAAGAAAGAAAGAAAGAAAGGTTTACCAAATTGACTAGTTAAAAATATTCGATTTGAGTCCATTTCCATACAAAATAGCAAAATTGTTTAATTCATATCTTCGGAACGACTGAACCGATTTTAATGAGTTATATAAATATTTTCCGGGGGGTACGTCGCTCGGGGGGGGAAGTCAAAAAGTTCCTGTATATATGTTCCCGGGTTCGATCCCCGGGATGTGTAGGAATTTTCTGTAATTAACTAATGGTATGGTACATCCCTAAGTTCACCCAAGCTTCATAAATTGGGTAGTTATGGGATTCGAGGCCCATAACGAAAAAATTGTACACAAAAAAGAATCGGAACGTGACGTCACTCACCTACGTAGCAGTTTGTGTACAACAGAACAGTCGAGAAAACACAGCTATAGCTGCAGCCTTTCGCCCATGGATGGCGCTCAACCCACGTGTGGATATCGACATCGAATAAAAGGCGCGAATGATGACAACCCAAGAACGTCACACAATAGGGGTCGCGTGGTCACTGCGGACAGAATGTCGTCACATTGGATGCCGAACCAGTTGAACAACCAACCTCCCGGCAAACTGCACTGTGATACAAATCAACCAAGCAAATGAAATGTGTGAAAAATATAACATTAACATAGTGATATGAATTAATAGAAGCCAAACCTGTCTTTCGGACCTCTTGGTCTTCAACAATTGTAATCATTAATATAATAATAAAGAAACATTGTAATATACAGATGTACTCCATACGCTAAATAAATAAATAACCCAAGGTCGATACCTTTCCTCTCCAAGGCCATAAATTTGTCTCTAACAACATCCATATTTCGTCCAAGTATGTCGAGGTCGTCTGCGAAACCTAGCAACTGAGTGGACTTGTTGAAAATGGTGCCGCTGCGCTGGAGTCTATGTCCCTGGTGCGCACATCTGATCCAAGGGTCAGGATAAAAAGCAGCGTCGCGAGAGGATCCCCCTGACGTAGACCTTACTCTATGTCGAAAATCTCTGAAGCTCTTTACGGATCCTTACTCGGCTATTAACTCCGTTCAGTGTTAATTTGGTTAGCGAGACCAGTTTTTTAGGGATAACAGATTCCTCCATTACTCTGTATAGCTTACTTATTCTAACACTATCATAGGCTGCTTTGAAGTTAACGAATAAATGGTGTGTTTCAATGTTGTACTCCTTCCACTTGTCCAAGATCTGTCTGATATTAAACAGCTGGTCCGATGTTGAACGACCTACACGAATACCACCTTGGTATTCACCTACAGACTTTTCCATGTATGGATGAAGGCGCTGGTAAAGAATATTTGCAAATATTTGCAAATATCTTGTAAGCAATATTCAGCAGAGCCATTCCTCGAAAATTGCCACACTCTTATTTGTCTCTTTTTTTGCAGACCTGGTTTTCCACTCTTCTGGAAATTAATCGACATTCCATATACGTGTGATGAGCTCGTGCATCTCCATTCTCCATACATAGCGCGTTGCCTCCGTTCTTCAACTTCTTGCATCGTTGGTGCTTCTATGTATGGTTGCGCAGTATGAAATGGCAATTCGTTGTTTTCTTCGTTTCGGTTGAGCCGTGTGTTCGGATTAAACAGTTTTTTAAAGTACTCAGCCCATCTCGCAATGCACCTTTCCTCATCTGCGAAGACCAATCCATTCTTGTCCTTACACAGCAAAGGTTGTTGACTGTAACCATTTTAGGATTCGTTTACTTTCCGATAGAAGTTCCGAGTTTCCTTACTATGGCCAAACTTTTCAATTTCGATCAAAACGTTCCAATCCTGCAGCCGTTTTTTGTTTCGGAACAATTTTCGAGCGAAATTTCTCTTCGTACGGTTCTCTGTCTGGCCTGCTCGAGTGTATCGACTCAGAGTTTTTAGTCGAGCTGACTTTTTGTTCTTCAGAGCTCGCTGGCATTCATTCTCTGCTGCGGCGCTCTCTACATTCCGCCTAATTTGATTCCACGCATCGTCTATGCTGTGCTGTTCGCTGTCCATTTCTTCAATAATTTTTCTCTCCAAACTATCCACGTTCTGCAGTTTTTCAACGTCCCACTTTTTCAATGCCTGTTGTCGGTTGTATTGGACCGATATGTCAGACCTAACAACCACTTTAACCAAGTAGTGGTCAGAATCAACATTTGGTCCTCTACAGCTCCTGACATCCAATACATTTGAACAGTGGCGTCCATCTATCAAAAAGTGATCAATCTGGTTTTTTGTTTTGTCCATCAGGTGATACCCATGTCGCCTTGTGGATGTTTTTATGTTCGAAATACGTACTGCTCACAACCATGTTTCTTGATGCTGCGAAATGAACTACCCACGTACCGTTGTCGTTAGAGTTTTCATGGAGGCTGTATTTATCAATTGTGGGACGATAGAAGACTTCGCGAGCTATCTTGGCATTCAGATCTCTAAGCAGAATTTTAATGTCACGTTTCGGTGCTCCATCATATATCTCAACCAGTTTCTCGTAAAATAGCTCCTTCGCTTCGTTGTCTTTTTCCTCCGTGGGTGCGTAGGCGTAAATAAGAGTATAGTTGAAAAATTTTCCACTTATACGTAGAGATCACAATCGCTCGTCAACAGGATGGAAACCAATCACCGCGTTTCTAGCTCTACCGAAAACCATGAAACCTGTTGCATACACTCTTGGACTGTCGTTACTCTTCCCACTGTAGTAGAACTTACAGTCGCTACTGGTCATGGTGTCCTTTCCAGGCCATCTCGTTTCTTGTACTGCTGTAATGTCAATGAGAGTTCTCAATCCTCCTGATCGCAACAAAGATCTTACATTCCACGTTCCTTCTTTGAAATCGTTGTCGTTTTTCAATATTGCCCTTTCGACAATTTCCAATCCAATTGAATGTGGACGTAATTTCATACACTTCTTAAGAGTAACATCTATTCTGATGCGTACAGGTCCCTTGCATATGTATTGACAATTTTTCTGTGAAACTGTGGACAATAAAAAATAACAGTACAAGCCTTGAGTGGGCAATAAAAATAGTGGGGGTAATTCCAGTTCCCCCACGAGGCTTAAAAGGGATCGCATCGCGAAAGGTTTGTGTGCCAAACAGAACGAACGTCAAGTTGAGCTTCCACACAAACCTTATGAAATGCGATTCGCATTGCGCTCATCATAAGGACCCGTGAGTCTTCACGTTGGGTAGACAAGGTGAAATGTTTCGCTTTGTGATAGTAGAAAAACCAACTTGAAAAGCCTTACATCGGACCACCGCACCCGCCGTCGCGTCGTCACAATGCCGCTGATCCTGGAATTGCATTAATTTTTGAACAACAACACTCGTATGACCGAGTTATAAAACAGTTCCTGTATTTTCCATTATTTCAAGGTTAAGTGATAATCAATAATTAAAACGAAAATAACAGTAAATTGTGCTGCATGCAAAATAATGAGGAAGTATGAAAAATTCCGACTTTAATTGGCTTCTTGGCGCTTATCTCAATAGGCGTAAACAAAATGATGTTCAAAATTCAGAATTCCATTTTCGAAAAGTTACTTTTCACAATATAAATTGCCGAAGAAGCCTCTCTGGTAACGATAATTCCTTTTGTGTTATGGGGTGTGTGAGATAAGGATTTTCTTTATTACAAAGTTTTATTACTTCAAAAACCAACAAAGAAAAGAAGCTTTATGTTGTGTCATCCGAGACAATTTAGTGTCAAGTTAACGGGAACAAAAAGCACATTATTTGTTATAAATTTACAGTCGTGCAAACGGATTTCCAAGTATTGGTATTAAAGAGAAGTAAAGCCAATGACCTTCTTCATATAGTTGTGTTGTGTTAAAGTTGGATAACAACGCTACAACTATTTCGAACGCCTCGTAACTAGCGATTAGCGGTAACTCTGTTTATATTAAGCGAGCGATTTCCACAAACTGTCTGATCATTTGCTAGAGTTCCAGGTTTTTTTCAATACGTTAAACACAAACTATTTTGGAGAGTTTAAGTTTCATCAACTCAGTGAGTCTATTGGTATAAAAGGTCAGCCTATTCCGAAATCCGCATAAAAAACCTCTTACAGAGGAGGTGTGACGCAAGCTTTATGTCTGCTTACAAAAATTCTGAAATCAGAAAATGGTGACGCATTAAGCGTCTAAAGCAAAACGATTTTCTTTCAGTTACAGAAGTTCTGAAAAAGTCGGAGAACGCAAAAAGTTAAAGCGAATTTACGTAGTGTTTTTAAAAATTGCGTCACAAATTCCAGAACCGACAACGAAATAAATGGACCCATACGAAGTACAAAGTTCCTATACGTTTACTAGAAACAATTTTATTGTAACATGGGATAGATCGAGGTGGTAGTTGGGGGAATGCATCTATTATCGTCTAGTGATGACGAATCAGCAATAAAAAAAATGTCCGTCTGTCCGTCTCCACTTTTTTTTCCAAACGGCTCAACCGATCAGCCTTTTTTTTCTCCTGAAAGGTACATACCTCCCATTATTCAAGTTCGAAGATGAGCCAAATCGGCCAAGTAGTTCCGGAGATATGGTCGAAGAAGTGGAGGTCGGTCATGAAATTTTCGAGGGTCGATTAACTTTTTCGCAAATACTTAAGCAAGTTTAGCACGGAAATTCCTCATTTTGGTATTAAATGAAAGCATTTGATGTCACAAAACTGCGAAAAAATTTTTGTGGGAATCGGGTCAGGGGTCTGGGCACTAGGACCAATGGAATGGACGAAATTGAGTTTCTCGGCCATGTACGCAAACAGTTTTTCGTCTATATTTCCTTAACTATGCAATATGGAGATTTACTGTCAAAGGCAAATTTGTAGAGAATTACATTTAAACGAACACATCTTTCACGGTTTTGGGGAAATATGGCCTAATTCTAGTATATGGCCACTTCCACAATTGGGCAGGATGACCCGAATCTCCGGAACTATGAAAGGTAGGAAGTTGCTTTCTAAGGCAAAGTTGTAGAGAGTAAAATTTTGGACAACACGTGTTTCAGGGCTTTAGGGGGAAATTGCTCAGTCCTTGGATACAAGCTTTTCTAGATTTGAATGGTCTGAGACGTACTTCGGTAGGGCCTTTGACATTACCTTGGGTAATTTCTATGGATCTTTGAAATTCTTACAGTTATGAACGAACAGAAAACGTTGGATTGTTTGCTTATTTGTATATTTAGATACGTTTGACTCACTTTGCCACATCTATTCTGATACGTACGTGTCTTTGGTTATGTTTTTTCTATGCTTTTACACTGGTAATAACAATAACAATAATCCCATAAACCTAAGAAACCCCATTCGATGACCTCACTCATGTGGAGAATAACCGAAAAATATCCCCATTGTATAAAAGGCGAGTTGACATAGTCTGAGTATCATTCTATGGCCATCGTTGCTAATATACACATGGTCTTAAGACAAGGTGTACTGATGAGTCGTAAACGACGAAATCAGCACTTTTAGTTTTTCGATTTTTGTTTAACAATGGGAAGTAGGATGAAGAATTGTGAGTGGCTTTGCAATGTTGATTCAAGCGGGTGGACTTTAATCTGCCGAAGGTACAGCAGCCATAGTAAAATATTACATCTATGGGTGTAATTGTACCAAAACGAGAATTTTCTCATTTTTTACCTCGAAAAATATCGAAAAACCTGATGGAAGTTGAAGGGTGCTAGAGAAATCCAAAATAATCGCAGGGTCGGACCATATTTTCCCAAAACTTTGAACCACGTGTTCGCTTAAATTTCGTTCTTCACAATTACGCCTTTGAAAGCAACCTTCTAACTTTCATAGTTCTCGAGAAATAGGTCATCCCTGTCAATCCTAGAAGTGGCCATATCCCATGATTGGGCCATATTTCCCCAAAACCCTGAAACACGTCTTTGCTTAAATTTAATTCTCTACAACTTCGCCTTTCGAACCAACTTTCTAACTCCGATGGTTCGGAGTTAAGGCTCATTTCTCATTCTTCTGGTTGCTGACCCACTAATTCTAGAAGTGGCTCATCCCCGGATTAGGTCATTTTTCGAAAAAATCCAAAAACATGTATCGCTAAAATTGAATTCTCTACAACTTTGTATTTTCAAGCTACTTTCTAGCTCTTATGGTTTTAGAGTTATTGAGTCATCCTTACTGAGTCTGGAAGCGACGAAATCCCAGGAAGAGTCAGTTTTTGAAAGGGGAAAAAAAATGTGTCGACTAATTTTATGATCTGAAGCTACCCTCAAAATTTTAGCAAACTCGTCGGAGCCCTGAAACGTAATCGAAATATCTTTTATGGTATTCAATCTGGGCACTCTTTTGTACATAGCTCGAGTAAATCTTTTCCGATTTTCAGAATGTTTTTTTAATCGACTGTCTATGAAAGCCCTACAATTAGTAGAAGAAACTTTTTTGAGATTAGGCCCTAGGATATAGCTAGGGCACTAAAAACGAGTTTCTGCTAGCGCTCTACATTTTTTTGTACATAACTCGAGTAAATCTCTTCCGATTTTCAAATATTTTTTGATCAAAAGGTCTAGGACTGTCTCCCTTTTTACGGAAGAATTTTTTTTTGATTAGAAACCCTTGGACTCGGTCAGGACCCTAAAACTGGATTTCTGTGCTTAGGGCTGAAGTAGACCTCAGGTTTGTCCTAAGGTTGGCCTTAACCAAAAAAATTTTTTTTCGCTTTGTTGAAACATTTTTGTCTGTAGAAGCATGTGTTCGAGGCATATCCTTATGGCCCTAAGGCTAACATTTTTAGATCCGTACGAAGTACGAAGATCTGATGCGTTTACCACCACGTTTGTTATATTGCGAATTCGAACCCAGGAGTAAGGGGGAAACTTTTTTGTTGCCTACAGATGACAAATCAGCGAAAAAAACAATGTCCGTCTGTCGGTCTGTCTGTCTGTCCGTCAACACGATAACTTGAGGAAATCTTGACCGATATTCAAAAACTTTTTTTTTCCTGAAAGGTAGTCGAAAAATATTTCATGGGATTGAATCTGGGCACTGTCGGCCCAAGGGCCGCCGAGCTAGGGCCGTTTAAGTGGTTTTTGGTCTTTTGCACATAACTCGAGTAAATCTCTTCTGATTTTCAAAAACTTTTTTTTGTTTGAAAGATCTGGGCATGGCCGACAATTTATGGAAGAAACATTTTTAATTTGAGTCCTTGGACTTAGCTAGGGCACTAAAAACGAGTCTCTGCTAGGGCTCTATGTGTTTTTTGTAAATAACTCGAGTAAATCTTTACCGATTTTCAATTTTTTTTGTGTTTGAAAGATCTGGGCATGACCGACAATTTGTGGAAGAAAAATTTTTCGATTTGAGTCTTTGGACTTAGCTAGGGCACTAAAAAAGAGTCTTTGTTAGGGCCCAATGTGTTTTTTGTACATAACTCGAGTAAATCTCTTCCGATTTTCAAAAACTTTTTTTGTTTGAAAGATCTCGGCACGGCCGACAATTTATAGAAAAATTTTTACCTGTGCTTAGGGCTCAAGTGGGCCTCATGTCTGTCGGTCCTAAGGTCGGCCATAACATAAAAAAATGTTTTTGCTATGTTGCAGAGCAAATTGAGGGAAACATTTTTGTCTATGGAAGTATGTAGCCGAGGCCTCTACTTTAGACCCAAGGTCGGCCCTAGCCCAAAAAATAGTTTTTTGCTATGTTGTAGACAAAATTGAGGAGAACACTTTTCTCTATTTGGAGGTCAATTTTGTGCGTTCGGAGAATTTTTTTACACCGTTACTTCGGACGGGTTTTTCAAAATTGCCCTACACTTCATACACTTGCCTTAACTCTTAAGCAATATTTACTTAAATACGTTCGAGTCTTTTCATAACATCAACTCTGTTTGCCACATCTATTCTGATACGTTCGGGTTACTTGCATATGTTTTTATTGCTGATTCGTCATCTCAGAACCATGATCGGTGCTCCCCTCTTACTCCAGGGGTCGAACTTCGTTCTTCGTACGGGTCTAAAAAGAATAAAATCGATTTAAGGTTTGTTATGACGATGTCCTCTGTATTGATTGATATGCTGTGTAATTAAGCAACTTATGTTATGTAAGCAGCACCTTTTATTTTAAATAATTGTTTCTCTCAAACGAAACATTTTGACATTCAGTCCAAAGCATTAATCAGAATGTACTTGAGTTCGAATCAATGATTCAATTGATGAGTGGTTTTTTTGAACTTTTATAGTTTTTAAGTTTGGTTTCTTTTTCCATATTTAGTCTAGAATGATAAAAAGTTATAAGTCCATCTTGCACTACATAAGTGACAATTTAACTAATTTGTTTTTAATATTTCAGAAAAAAAACAACCAATTTTTCGATGTCGGAACGAAAAACGGTCCACGTGAAAACGGCAGCTATTAAATTAAATTAATTAAAGAACAGCAACTCAAACCTATTCCACAATTAAGGAAATTTAATTGGAGGAAATAAGTTCTGATGATTGCGAACAAGAAGCAGTGACGATGAAGAATGAAGATCTCTCATCCGCCTTTCCAAAACAAAAAAAGTCAACAAACAAATTCCATCACAAACTGTCATCGATTTCACAAAAAGAATTGAAGGAGTTGCAACATCATATCAATTCTCTGGAAGATGAATCTATCCTGCAGCAAGCTGTGGAGGTGGTCATAGAATCAGGCTTGTTTGCCATCAATGGCAAAGAAGCATTTAATTTTGCTTTATGCAAACTGCTCACAACAACAGTAAGACAATTGCAAAAATTATTGAATGTTTGAATTTTTCGAAATATGTCGACAGCCCAAAACGAAACCAGCCATTAAAAACACTGATTTTGAGAAAACTGTAGTAAGAACAAAAAATTTCAGCGATACAATTCCTGTAAAGTAGGCGGTGATTGTGAATGGTCGAAAAAAATTGTTGCTTTTGATTGATTTAAAATGGCGTAATTCAGGTTAAATTTCAGTTTCAACGTATCCATTATCAGCACACTCGGTCACAGATTGATGACTTCTATGAACAGCGCACTTTCTTATACACCACCTAAATCAAAACGAACGACTAGGTGAAGTAGTGTTTTGAACGCTTTGAAGTACAGGAATTATGAATTCGTTTGGTTATTTTGCATTTGGAATTATTTTTGCTACGCAGTTACCCAATTTAACGACTATCTAAGGTAGTATTTACGTTAAACTTTTGGCTCCAGCGGGTTAACCAAGCCCTCTGTGTAATAAAGTATACAAACTTGAATTAATACACCAAACGAATTCATAATTCCTGTAGTTCAAAGCGTTCAAAACACTACTTCATCTAGTCGTTCGTTTTGATTTAGGTGGTATATAAGAAAAAGCGCTATCATTCTGTGACCGAATAAGCGGATGCGGATATACACGTGGTCTAGTAGGCAATGTGTCCTACTGAGTCGTAAACGACGAATTCATCACTTTAGTTTGTTAAATCTTATGAAGACGCTTCGTTTGTCATAACGGAATTATGAAGGGTACTGTAATCATGATTTAAATTTGCGTTCTTATATTGACTAGCTAGTTTTATAGTTCACAAAATTAGGTTTTGTCGTTATGTGAACTTCAAACAAACTTACGAAACAGTCGAAACCATAAATCAAAATGCAAAATAATTATGCCTCTATGGGTTTTCGAATTTTACCTAAATGATAATACTTAGAGAGTTCGTGTCTTCTACAAAGTTATAAAGTTTCGTCAAGCGAATTTTTTGGAATCTTCATAAAGTATCTACCACCTGCCAAAGTGTCGCCATCTTGAATTTTTGTAAGCAATAAATTATCGAATTTTAGCTTCGGAGTGACAATACTTCTTCTCGAAAGTTATAGAGATTGCTGAGAAGACTTTTTTGGGATCCTAAGAAAATTACTGCCAGCTGTCAAAGTGACGCCATCTTGGATTTCTTACTATCTTTTGAATTATAATAGCTAGGCAGTTGGTTTCTTCGGGAAAGTCATAGAGATTTTTGAGGAGAATTTTTTGGGATTCTAAGAAAATGACTGTCAGCTGTCAAAGTGACGCTATCTTGGATTTTTTGCCTGAAGCCTGAAAATTTTTTTCAACGGAAATTTTTTTGGCTGAAACTTTTTTACGCCAGAAATTTTTTTTCGTCAGAATTTTTTTTTCATCGTAGTTTTTATTTCGACGGAAACTTTTTTCCCCGGAAATTTTTTTCGCCGGAAATTATTTTCGCCAGAAACTTTTTTTCGCCGAAAATTTTTTTTCTCCAAAATTGGTTTCCTTTTTCTTCCAAAATGGATTGACACTAATTGCGTTTTTATCTTATCACGAAATTTGGGGTCGTTGCTGCTAGCTGTGGCAGCTGCGTGAAGTGCCGTAGCGCCAAATTTTGTCCCTACTTCCAAAACTACTGATATCACAACAAAAACCTCTTAAAAGGTAAAGTGTGACACAGTCCCTACTGTCCACTTCCACCAGTACTGATGTAGGTCAGTTACAATACTGATCTGGGCTATAAACTTATAACTTGTACCATAAACTCTTAATTTGTTACTTATAAATTATAACTCATAGCTCGTAACGTAAACTTGTAACTTTTAACATAACTTATTACTTATGACTTATAGCTATATGTATATGTTACAAATTTGGCTATAAATCGCTTTGCCCAAACTCTCTAATGTAAAAATAGCCAATAGTTATTTACGTAACTAGGAAAAATATAATGTTTTTGAAGAGTGTGAGATTTTCAGCCCGCGGCGAAGCCAATGGCTGCAATCACACTAGTGAAAAACACATATTTTTCCGAGTTTCGTACAATATTTTTCATTCCGAGGGTTCAGAAAACTGCCTTTCTGTTGTAAAATACTGCCGTTTTCCGTCCTAGGATTGAAAAATAATATAAAGAGAATATTTTGACTGTATGCAACAACATTTTAGTAACTCATTCTTAAACGGTTGATGTAAAATCTTGGACGATCCTTCCTTGATTTCACGTTTGACTTCCTTCATCACTGCGATCAAATAATAACAATGAATTTTATATATCTCTCTACTGTAAAGTCCAAACAAACTTTCAGCCGCTCGATATATAAAACTATTTATCACATTCGAGCTTATAATAAGCCAATTATTACCCTCATAATAGGGCTATAATCGGCCTATTATAGTCGACTTTCTTGTTAAAAGTATGGTTGTAATGACGCCATTATAGCCCGGTTCTTTAAAAAATGAGAATAAAACGTGTGTTATTTTTTGCAACAAATTCGATGAGTGTTTTTATACGAAATTTATGATTTATGTTAATTTTGTAGTTATTTTTTTTTGTGCATAATTGGCAATTATAGGCTTAAATGTGATAAACTATCGTATAATACAATGGGAACAATCGCGTAATTATAGTCTCGGTGGGTAGAAATTCTCGGGGCTGACGCCCCTCGAACTTTTACCAACCTCGACTATAATTGCTTGATTATACCATTTGTATTATAATATACTATTATGCTACACAAAATGTAAAATGATATCTCGGTTCTCGATGTCGTAAACTAGGTCCTCATTCATCTCGAACCATTTGCTCCATCTCGAACTGAGATATCATTTTATTTTACAGTCTAGTAAGCATAAAATACTATTAATTTAACAAACTTTACTGAGACCGGGTGCTTGAATTTATAACTGATTTGATGGACGGTAGAAAAGGAACTAGCTCCAAATTACAATAAAACTGAAAATGGTCATCTGTGTTGCCCGATCAATTTTGCACCTTCTAGTTAATCGATCGACCAGATGACAAAACGATTGATAAAAGTCTTAAGTAGATAAAAAACAAAAAAAATGAAACAATGACAACTTAAGTCTACTTTGACTGACTCTTGTTACTCCTACAATCCGCAATTGTGTGACTCACAGCGAGACAGTTTCTACAAATACTCTTTGCGTAGACAAAGGCATTGTGGTTGGCGATGGGCATGTTCAAAAAATTTTCACACACTAACAGAGAATGAGATGGTGCATTGCATGCCAGACAATTCGATCCATAATTGTTGCTGTTTTTATTCAGCAACAAAATGCCAGGAAAATGAAATGTTTGGAGGAAATTTGCGAGGTAACCACTTGATCTATCTATGTCAAATTACATACTATTTCCTAGTTTTCGTCGAGCACTAGGAAAGAGGATGATATTTGATGCAATTTAAGCCACTCGTTCCGGAGATATTCGGTAATGAAGCTAGGTGTATGATCTTAGGTAGGAAATTTTCTATGAAATTTCCGATGATATTTCCTAAAATTAACAATATTCACTTCCTCCAAAAAGTATCTAAATATTAATCAATCCTGACGGGGAGGTGCGGAAAGTGAATGATAAAGCAAGATTTTTCCTAAATTTTTAATAGCGTATTCTATAAGGCTGAAAATAAGGCTCAATCGTGCAAATTTTAGTAGAACGTTGGTATGATAATATGTTGTTTTGTATCCATGGCTCGACTTTTGTATATGGCTCGACTATTCGCCTGTGAGCGGCCATTGTGTCATTTTTTTCTATGAATTTTCAGAACTCAACGGAATGAGATATCAACTAGGTTCCAAAGGCAAAGTTTGTGAGAAATGTTTAGAGTGATGTTTTGTGTGTTGATATCGCAATCCAAGATGGCGGAAATTACTGTCAAAGTCAAAACGCTCTTCGGAGAAGTTATAGAGAATTTCAAGGGCTACATTTTCTTTTTTTCAATGACACTTGGAGTGAGGTCGCGTCAAAGATCTTAAAAATATTAGCAGGGGTCCTTGAAAACAAGAAAGGTAAAATAGTTCACTTTTTAGCAGAAAGGATCTTTTTGGACCAGTTATTAATGCTAATGTCTTGATTCCAAAACTATTAACAGACTTTAACTAATCCGCTCTAAGGTAAGACCCTCATATCGGACTTAAAAGATAGAGAAAAGTTCAGTTTTTTCGTGCGAAAATGTTTCTTCCGAATTTTCCATTTTCATACGGAATTTTCCGAGTTTTCATTCGAATTCGTTGAAAAGTTAAATTTGAAAGGTGAATAACTTTTAAATAAAAATTTTTTCTAGACAAATCTTCCGAAGAATGTGTATTTTTCTCTTCAATACTTCGGAAGCTAAGTGCTCTTTTGCCCCGAGATATATCGAGATATTTATCGATTTCGAAGTTTTTGGGCTAGCTGGAAAGGTCTTGACCAGATCTACAAAATAGTATGAAATTTTGCATTTTATGGTAATATTAGGAGCTATACATACGAAGCGGTGCAAAAAATGGTTAAATTAGCATAAAATTTACTCAAGTGTCACCAAAAAATAGTCCAATTTCAACAAATTATGACTATTTGGAAAGGTCTAGTCAAAACTTATCAAATTGGGTGATCTTGGGAGAAATTGGAAGTCAGCTAGCAAAAAATTTTCCAAGAAAGCGCTAAAGTTAGTATCATCACAGAAAATTCACTAAAACTTCATCTAAAATGTGTCCAAATTCAGCAAGAACGAGGTGTATGATACACGTCTTGATAAAACATATCTAACTGCATGTTTGAAGAAATGTGAAGTCGACGAACGGCGAAAACTACAGAATAACGCCAAAAATTACGATTTTCGACGTTTCACCTTCCCTACTTTTTATGAAAAACCATTACATTCATTTTCCAAGTAACAATTTGAAAGACAATAACTACTTATTTAAAGGTCATTGTCCAGTTATAAAAAGACCTAAGTTATTTACCTAAGTTATTTAACCGTCAACAGACCGTTATTCGACCAGTAGGCTTCCTTTGAAGAGCTTTTTTGTTAAATAGCCGTCATTTTACGGTTAAATAAATTGACTCGGCAATGACCTTTTAATAACGGTCCTGGCAACGTTACAATGACGTTATTTTAACCAATAAGTTTTCAAATGCCATAATTAACTGTATGTAATGTAGAAAAAACATTAAATAATAATGTAGAACGGTTTGTTGAAAAAATTGTTCAGAGAATTTGTTGTTGAGTAAACCCAACTATGAAAAGTCATTCGACACTTTTCAAATCTCTACGGATTAAAGTCCGCAAACTTGGAATCACAGCTCTACATAAATGAAATTGAGATGCCAATCAATGTTCATAGATTATTTGGGAAGAGAGATGGTCTTACGTAGTCATTTTGGCGGACCCGTCTCAGACCAAACTTTTGATGGTCTCAACGACGAAACGATTCCTCGTGGAAGAGTTTCCCTTGATTTGGAATGTTGTTCTGAGGGTGACCAATCGAGAATAAATGAAACGAGTTGAACAAAACATCACAGCATAGGCAGAATTGCAGCAAACCCATGAAATTGGGAAAAATTGGAACTACCGAATTTATGAACTATTTTAGAGGTCGGGATGTCTTCGGAAGATCAATACTTAGGTTATTCCAAGAGAAATACAGTATTTCTAAACTTTTATGACGGTACAATTAAGAATCCTGTGAAGAAACTTGAAAATTTGACGTTCCAAACACACTTCAAAAAACAAACTTGTCAATTTCACCAAAATGAGATTTTCTTCGAAAATCTCAGCCACTCAAATATGCCCTAAGCTCTTCCGATCAATTACCTCCGGACTATTTCGACTCGGCAGACCCATAAACTACATTTTAGAGCCAGAATGAGTCATCATTTGACAAACATATGGAATTAAATTGATGAAAACTAAGACTTTTGCCCGCCAAGGGCTATCGGGTATAGTTTGTGTTGAGGTGCAAAAAATCTGTAACGAATGCATTTTTGCTCCGGTTCAAAGGTGGTTTATAGAAGATTCAGAGATGGGCAAAGTATGCAGAATAATGATGATTTCGGATTCGATTCCTTGCACTGCATAAAAAGCCATTCAAAAAGTCTTAAAACTTATGGAACAAATGTTATTTGAGAAACGTTGAAGAATCAATGAAGAAAAATTTTTTGTAAATATTTCTTAGAATAGTCAAAACTGCCTTTTAGTAACATCACCAGCTCTAATAGAGATCTATTCAAAACCGACGTAATCGCTCGATTGGGTTGCTTTAAATTTATTTGCTCTCAAAATTCAGCGGTTTTTAAGATAATCTATTTTTTCAATGTTTTTTTGTATTGGCGACAGCTGATAAAAAAGCACGAGATTGTTAACTTTTAGTTTAATGGAGATAATGAAAACTTATAAATTCAATACATTTTTTAAAGAATATTAAAGCGAATACCGTTTACTCATGAATGAAGTTTTGAACACTTATTCCTTAAAAGTTATAAATTGTAAAACAAAATAAGAAAACATTACAAATTTAGGAAAAATCTTGCTTTTTCATTCATTTCTCGCACCTCCCTGGGGTTGGAGCAGTTCCGCGACATAGACTCCTTTTCGAAGCGTTGTTCTTAATTGACACTTCACATTTATTATTTTTTTGCATTGATCATTTGTTTGCTTGTTGATGTTGCAAAAGTTGATTGAAATGAAATTAGTTTAATTTAAATTTGTTGTTTTGCCAGTAGTTTCTGCAATTATTTGATTTTGTTGTTTGTTGTAAAGTAAAACATTGCAGCTTGATTTTTTTAATGGTTAATTTTAGTTAGTGATCTTAACCAACAAACTCGATTTCTTTGAGCTGATATCCAAGTAAGTAATCGGGAGGAATTGGTTTAAAAAACATATGCGTATACATACATATACAAACATAATGATGCTGTTTTGGTTATCGACTTTTTTGGTTCTTTTTCGATCAGTTCTAAAAAAATTAATGTTCAGTCAAAGCCAATCATTCCCGCAGCAAAAAAGAAGTCCACAAACTCAAAAAACACCATACAAAAACCTTTGCGACAAGGAGTCATATTATTTACGCTTACTTTTGACTTTTTTCCCACTGCTCCCTTCATCCTCTGAATTATTTAAAAAAAAAAACTACGTCGCAGCAGCTTTTGTTCTCATTTTTATACCCTCCTTAATTCCTTTATGACAAACGAAGCGTCTACATAAGATTTAACAAACTAATAGACCATCTGTATATCAGTACGCTCGGTCACAGAATGATGACTTCTATGAACAGCGCACGTTCTTATATACCACCTAAATCAAAACGAACGACTAGGTGAAGTAGTGTTTTGAACGCTTTGAAGTACAGGAATTAGGAATTCGTTTGGTTATTTTGCTTTTGGAATAAATTAATTCTGCTACGCAGATTACCCAATTTAACGACTATCTAAGATAGTATTTACATTAAATTTTCCTTCTGTGTAATAAAGTTGGTAGAGGGGCTGCCATTTTTTTTGTAAACTTTTGTTTCTACGTTCTAAACAAATTGAAACAAAGCAACGGTTTCTCCTTTTCGATTTTTTATACAATGACAACATTATAATTTTACATTAACAATTAACATTAACTATTCGATTTGGCTGAAGGGCCATTTTTGCGTGACATACTTTATGAACGGTTCCTAGATACAAATCCCTGACGAGGGCTGACAAAAAAGAATGATTTCAAATACACAAATTATTCCTCTTTTATAGAAAAAACAAGCAGAGTGAACAAATAGAGAGTTGCAGTCAGATGTGTCATACGTACGTCGAAAGGTTAAATCTAAAGGTGAAACTCCTGTGTTCTCTGTATTTCAAGTAATTTGAAATATTCTGAAATTAATGATTTGCAACCGCAGCTTTGGGATGTATGTAATTGAAAAAGTGTACGTGCAGGTTTCTTCTGGTCATAACAAAGTTTAGTAAACGGTTGATGTATTGGATCGTAAACAAATTTTTAATTAAAAAGACATCCTCTGAATGGTCTTTAGATTGAAGTAGGCCTTTGTGTGTAAAACTTATTTTCGATTAAAATCATCGATATCCATATACCTATACACTTACTTTTAAGAGATTTGAACGAAAAGGGAGTTATATCATTGCTTCATTGTTATTTTGATTAAACTCAATTACAAGGAAATCGCTTCAATAAAATGTTTTATAATGAACGTTTTAGATAATGTTTAACGTTGAATGATTTTGATCTAATTTATGTTTTATTAATTCGTAAAAGCTTCTGAGGGTTCTCAGAGTCATTGGGGGGAATTCATAAAATACGCAACGTCGTATTTTGTAACATAGAATGAAAGGAGGGAAGAGGGAGGGAGTGGTTTATAACTCATAAAAGTTGAAACAAAAATTTCATTGTTGAAACATTCGCACTTGTGAATAATGACTTATTCTAATCTATTACATTGAACAAATTCCGAACCATTTTCGACTTTGAACGCCGACACACAGTTCTAGCTGATAAACGATTAAATAAACATTTTGAAGACATGTTATTGAATAGCTTTTTGATCAGAACAGAAAATGCGTCTGCATAAACTAAAAATAAATATTTAAATCCTTTCCAAGTATACAACTGTACGGATTGCAAATTTAAATTTTAAATCGAAGTGTTTGGTATACAAATCTTATCGGTACGGACTACTTTAGTCAACTTTATATTCCAGCAATATAACGACACTTCACAAACATTGCTTAAAGTTCTACCTGCAAAATTTCGACAAATAAAAACACAAAACTGTGTCAATTAATTCTTGTTTGAACTTAAGAGATGCATGTTTGTAAAGTAAATAGATTTGTTGAAAATGTCGCTTCGAGTCGTGAGGGAATATTAAGACATCGAGGATTGAGTTTGATTTGCAATTAAATCGACAGGGTGTGGAGTAAACTGGCAGAGTGATGTTCAAATATCTTGCCTGTATACAATCGAATTTACATATTCTGATATTTGAATAAGTGATTCGCATTTACGACAGGCAAATTGATTACAGATACACAAGGTTGGGTTAGCGAAGCTACTAGCGCCGCCAGTAGCGAAGCTACTGTGTCAGTCACTTCGATAGTAGCGACTAGCGATCCGCTAATTAGTCAACTAGCGGACCTATTTTGCTAGTCGCTACTTCGCGATTTACGAACTCCAATTATTTGGAATTCAAATTTCCACAGTATTTTAATAGTACAGTCAAAATCTCGATTTCCACTTCGTCGTCTTGAAAAAAAAATTATTGAAATGTTTAAAAAAAATCATTTTCACGGAACACAAATATTGATTAGCATATGACGACGGTATATGACGATATATACATACTGGAGTGTTACGCCTAAACTACACAGCATCACAGTTTATTGTTAACTGTAAAGAGCTCGAAGAATCTTTGCGCTTCTATTGCAATTGCAATGCAAGTTTCCCAAAAATTCTGTGAGACGGTAGTACACAGTCAAAAGGGGATGAGCCTTTTCCACGACGACGACGTAAGTGAAAATCCTCGTAAGTGCACATTGACTCTGAGTTTGACTAACTTTTACGATGTAGGGAATTGTAAAGTACAGCACGGTTGTACTGTGTAGCAGTGAAAGATTATATTTCTGAATATATTTTTCGGTCAGACGATTTCCGCAAAAATTTTCTTATTTTTTTAATTACATTCGTTATTTTTTAATTTTACTTCGAAATTAGTTTACCAGCTGGTGCACCAGCTGGCTTTAGTATGAACACAAATGCAATTGTGTAGGTAAGCTATTCGAAATTTAAGAAAAAAGTTCCAGTTCGTAATAGTTATTTTCATGACAAGGGAAGAAAATAGAAAATTGCTTAACAAGGTTGACGTCCGTGGCCAAGCAGAGAAAATTGCAACGAGAGTAAAGTTTGTGGTACGCTCTGGCCACAAACTTCACTCTCGTTGCAATTTTCTCTGCGAGGGCCACAAACTATACTCAAGTTGCAATTTTCTCTGCGAGGGCTACAGACTTCATCCGAGTTAAGAATTTTATATTTTTACCCGAGTTATGAATTAAAATTTCACATTTGTTAGGCGAAAATTCATATTTCACTATTACAATTATTGTAGATAACTAGATAACTTAACACATTTAAGCATACAAAAGACGAGTTTCACAGAAAACACATTCGACTGTGTTGTTTTTCCAAACTCTTATATCTCGAGAAATATTTGCCAGATTAGCTAATGAATTACTTTAGAGTAATTCTGTTGTCCTAAACTATGTGCTGGCATTTTGTTTAGCTCGTATCCGTCGAGTCGAAAATTAATTATTTTTTGTTTACTTTCTTCATCGCAGAAAAAAATTCATATGAACAGATCGGCCATGATACTTTATGTTAAGTATTTATTTTCTCACCTCCTTTTATTTTCTCACCTCAAATGAGGTGCGAAAATTTACTTTTCATCCCGCTACAAACTACCCATGCAAAATTCAATTTTCGCACCTCATTTGAGGTGAGAAAATATCAATTTTCGCCTAACAAATGTGAAAAATATAATACACCACTCGGAGATACTTTCGTACCTCTCCCTTGTAGTGTAAATTACTATCTGATCAAGTTTCTTCCAGTGAAAAAAATACAAATCAAATGTAAACCGTATTATGTTGATAGTTCAATCAGGTGCTTATAAAATTATTTCATTTTTGTGTCTTATCAGCTTCCAACTTGTTTCGCTTTTGAATATTTAAGACACCAGGCCGAAGGGTAGTCACATCAATTTAATTTCATATAAAGAGTCGCACATGTGGTGATTACGACGAACTAAGTGTGTGTCTACAAATGTAAACATTGACATTAGTTGTTTTGATTAAGGCAAGTAAAGCGTGTTTTCAAATTTGTTCTTCCCTTAAATAATAATAACAATACTTCGATGAAAAGTTCATAATTTCAAAAGTTCATAATAATTTCTGTAAAACAGTGAAATGAAAAAATAAATATTTCGAGGATCTATGAACCTAACGGGGGACGTTTCAAGGATTAACTTTAATGAAAACGTTTTCTTTCGTTTCTTTTACATTTCATAAACGTTTTAACATTGCAATCAATCCAATTGTATCAAATATTGAGAACTTCTTCAGTGTTGTTCGATTTTTTTGAAATAAATATAAAAGAACAAATTGAAAAATAATCTTGCCATAATCAAAACAAAAAATGCTACGCGGACTTGTACGAATCTCGTAAGTTGCAAACAATATCGAGATTATAAGACCCGTACGAAGAACGAAGTTCTTCGAAAATTGGTCTTATGCGATTACCACGACGTTTGTAACCAGCCCAATTTCGACCCAGGAGTAGGGGGGGAGCACCGATCATGGTCCTTAGATGACGAATCAGCAATAAAAAAAATGTTCGTCCGTCCGTCCACCTGTCTGTCAACACGGTAACTCGAGTAAAACTCAACCGATTATCAAAAACTTTTTTTTCCTGAAAGTGGTTTTTGGTCTTTTGTACATAACTCGAGTAAATCTTTTACGATTTTCAAAAATTTTTTTTTATGAAAGGCCTGGGTATGGCCGACAATTTATGGAAGAAACTTTTTTGATCTTGAGCACTAGGACTTAGATACAGCACTAAAAAAGAGTCTCTGCTAGGGCCAAACGTGTTTTTGTACATAACTCGAGTAAATCTTTTCCGATTTGCAAAAGTTTTATTTCATTCGAAAGGTCTGAGAATGTCCAACTATTTATGCAAAAATTTTTTTTTTCTTTGGGTCGCTGGACCTAACTAGAGCCCTAAAAAGTGGACCCACTAGGGCCTTACTTGTTTTTTATACATAAATCGAGTAAATTCCATCCGATTTTCGTGATTCTGCTTCTATTCGATAGGTAATCAAAGCCTTAAGAGCATCCAAGAAAAAATGTGGGCCCGGGCCGAGCCTAAGATGGCCGCTAATGTTATTGTGGATCGATCTAGGCAATTTATTTTGGAAAAATTCAAATATTTTTAAAACTATTAGAGATAGAAAATCGGTGTCAAAGGAAAAATTGTTTGGTTTCGGTGAAACGGATGTCATGATGCCTCCCAATATGGCCGCTAATGTTAGCGTGGATAGATCTATAGACAATATATTTTCGAAAAAATCAAACATTTTGAGAACTATAAGTGATAGAGGATCGGTGTCAGTGGCAAAATTTTTTGTCTATAGAAGTATGGGTCAGAGGCGTTTCCTAAGTGCTCTAGGTCGGTTCTAATATGCGGTAGTATAATAATACAGTAGTATCATAGGCCCGCGGTAGCGATGCGCCCGTGACGCAAGTCCCCATACGAACAAAAAATTCAGAATTTTTTTTTTCGTAGACTTCGGAACCATATATACAGCTATGTTTTGACTTTTTTCCCTTGCGTCGTACCCCCCTGAGACAAAGTTCATTGGATTCCTTGCAAAATTTTGATGGAAATCTACATTTTACTCATTAAAATCGGTCCAGTGGATCCGAAGATATGACCTTTAGAAAATCGTCATTTTCTATACAAAATGTGCTGCCCAAGTTAATGGAAACATCCTACGTTAGTTCCTTAGTTAGTTCCAGAGCCATTTGTATGAAAACCGACTTTTTTGGCTCGTGCTCGAAAACGGCTCGATAACTTTTTTTGAAATTTTGCAGGGATCTTCGTGTGGGCATTCTACGCCATATGAGATTTTAAAAAAGGGGGAGGGGGGGGGGGTACCGGCCTCGTTTGGGGGCACCAGGGCTCTTAGAAGGCGCCATATAAGGCCCATACGTATGTGTTTGTGTGTGTAGTGTGTATGATAGCACATTTTGTATGAGGCAATGGTTATGTGTTCGAGATAGAGGTTTGGTGTCAAAGGGAAAGTTGTTGGGTTGGGTGTGTAGTGTATCAGGGTGACCGCCAAAATAGCGGAAAATAGGCAGGGACTCAAAAAAAAACTTTTGATATGTTGTAGAGTTGTAGAGAAAGTTGAGTGGATCATTTTCGCCCATGGAAGTAGTAGCCGCCGCGCTTCGGTTTGGCGGTTGCGGCGGCTCAAAAAAAAAACTTTTGATATGTTGTAGAGGCAGTTGAGGGAATCATTTTCGTCAATAAAAGCAGTAGTTTCGGTTCGGCGGCTCAAAATGATGCAAAACATTACAATCACAACGAAAACCCTTTTTAAAAGGGAAACGTGACGCAAGTCCTCGTCTCTTCTTCCAAAACAAATTGTGTGATTTTCAGACGAATCTTGAGATCCCAAATTTTTGGATTCTAGCTAAGTTTGGATAAAAATGACCTTGGGAAAACATAAATTGGTAAGAAGGACGAAGGAGTACATTAAATACAGATGTTTAAAAAAGAGTACAAAAAAAGTACACAGATATAGAAAAGACCGAAAAAAGAGTACTGTACTCTGAAAATAAGTATAGTTGACCGCTTTATCGTTAAATGTAAACTTGTTTTGTTTCACAGCTTTATCAATGCTCTCATTATCGAAGGTTACGATTAACTGAATTTACATGTGAATTTGGATGTGTAGACTATCGACCTGTACCGATCGTGTGCAGCCTCTTTTTTTATCGCTCAAAGAGACAATGTACGCAGCCTGATGTCAAGTTGAAAAGTATTTTGCCATAAACTACTCGCTACCGCCTACAACTTTCACTTTAATCACCTTTTGTTAACAGGCTGCGTTTCGAACTTGGGTTGAGTAACTCCACTCTTATGCTAATTCATGATTCTCAAAAATTATAAAATTTAATGTTTTTGTGGAATTTTGATGGCTTTCCGTAGTAAGACCCGTACGAAGAACGAAGTTCTTCGAAAATGGGCCTTATGCGTTTACCACGACGTTTGTAACCACCCCAATTTCAACCCAGTAGTAAGGGGGAAGCTTTGATCATGGTCGTTAGATGACGAATCAGCAATAAAACCATATGCAGGGGACCCGTACGCATCACTAAAGATGTGGTAAAGAGAATAGATGTTGCAAAAAGATTCGAAGGTATCTAAGTAAACGTCGCCTTAACTCTGAAGTGTATGAAATTGCGTCGACATTAAATTGGATTGTTAATTGCCGAAAGGGCAATATTGAAAAACCTGTCCGAACAAATGTCGCAAAAAACTTCTCCGATACTTAAAAAAGCCCGAAATTAAAAAAAATTGCACTAGGCCCGATCCTAGAACCGACCTAGACCACTTAGGAGAGGCCTATGATCAGAGCTCAGAGCCGCCGAAATTAGCCGCCAAAAACGGTGGGTGGCAGCTGAAATCAGCGCCGCTGCAGCCAACGATTTTCGAACAGCTAGCCGCCACGCCGCCGCCGTGAAAACAGTCGGCGGCTGACTCGGCGACTGGAATGCATTTTCGTAAATGGTTTGAAAAGTAAAGTGAAATTTTTTTATTTACAATCTTCATCATTTAATTTTGAAGGTTTATTCACAGGTAATAAAATTCTATTGTTCGTACAATGTAATTCTGAGAAATATATGGATATTGAATAAAACTACAAAAATAAATGGAAGTAATTGTAAAAAAAAATTGAACACGGGAAGAAATATTTTTTGGTCTACTATGTTGTAAAATTTGTTTTCGATACCTTACAGCGAATAAGCGAACCACCGCGTGTGCTCTCATGCGTTTATATACGGCTGTACGTCCGACACAAATGATATGAAAGCACACGCGGTGGTTCGTGTTTTGAACAGATGTCCCACTTTTTCGACCATAACTTCGAAAGTTTTCGACTGATTTTGCCCAAATTCATTCTTGTAATCAATTTTCTTTTTTCCCTGAAAGGTAATCAAAAAGCCTTTCATGGTATTAAATCTGGGCACTGTCGGCCCAAGGGCCGCCGAACTGGGCCGTTTAAGTGGTTTTTGGTTTTTTGTTCAAAACTTGAGTAAACCTTTTCAGATTTTCATAATTTTTTTTTTTGTTTGAAAGGTCTGGGCATGCCTCAAAATTTATGGAATATTTTTTTTTATTTTGAGCTTTTGGACACGGAATTGAATTTGGGCAAAATCGGTCGAAAACTTTCGAAATTAAGGTTGAATAGGAGTCAAAAACGTGGTTTTTTTAAAGTTGGTGGAAGTTTTTTACTTATATCTCTGCGAAATTAGAACAGAAATCGCTCTTCAAGGTTTCGAATGAAAGATGTGGACATCAGAAAATTACGAAAATTAAATTAGTGGAAATCTGTTGATTGGTTCAGATTCTAGTGTCGTTAGTGTGGGCCAAACTCACGCTACGCGACCTTACACGATATTTTTTGGTTTTTCGTGAATAGATAGGATAGAAAACAACATTTCGGCAAAGTAATAATATTGAGCGTATTATTTCCAATTACAGCAATATTTCAAGAAATTACTTAAAGTAACAGTAATATATATTCATAACCAATAAATGTATTGGCGGATAATGTTAATGAATAATATAAAATGCTATTGGCTATTTATTTTCTGTAAGCATATTTAAAGGGAATTAATTTTATTATCAACCTTGAACCTGATCACAACAATTTTCATACATATCACAGATCTTTGAACACTTTATTTACGTACGTACGTTTCGTACGTTTTACAACACATACCTAAGGCTTGTAAGGGACGGAATGTGATTATTCGCTACTATATGCTCGCATCGGTCAAAGTTTTTCTTCTGCATTATATTTTTTATTACAACTACCAGTTCCTATGTAAATTCTACATTTTTCCAAACGTTTTAAATCGCTTAATAATACACGAGTAATTTTTATACACAAACGTTCCATACACTTTTTGAAATTTTTAAGGTTTTTTCTTTGTATTTTTTATGACTTTTTTGAATTTTTGGGATTTTCCTGGATATTTTTAGAGTCGGTTACCCCTCGCTGTCAACATTCACTAACAGTGTCAAATTTCTACCCAGTCGGTGATATGGGTAGAGTTATGAAAGCTGTCATATGTCTTATACTCGAGCGTAATGTTCGTGTTATGTATAAGCCGTATAAGCGCATAATAGTTATTATTTAACGTTGGTAACATTTCTTTTGCGCTTTTTGACAGTATGTTATCCTACATTAAACGTTGCCATTGAAAACAGTCGTCTAATCACAAAAGAGGAGAAAATCGGATTTATCCTTCTAGACAGAGGAATTTGTCTCTCTAGACTAATAAGTCCTATCCCTCACTAACATTTTCCGCCTCAAAATATTACGTTTGATGTGAGACTTGCTAGCTCCTATAATTAAATGCTAATGTTTAGTAAGGTAGATTCGTTCGGCAGTAAAAAGCTTAAGTTTCTCTCCTTTAACAAAACATAAAATCAAAACCAAAAATAAGCTCGTTACTGTAAAGGACTTGACACTTAACTTTTATCGATGTTTCGTTGACGTCTGAACTCGCAACCAAATCAATTTTCAATTTAATAAAACAATTACCTTAACCAAACTTCCTCACTGATTCCAAATGGTAATTGCTAGAACCGACAAACGTAAACAATAATTCAAAATATATCCCACTGATTACCATATTATGTATTCTCGCATCTAAATTGAAATTACCTACAAATTTATTTAAGATTTCAAAGAAAATGAAGATACCCAGACATTTCGCACGAGAATTTAAGTCGTCGCAAAATGTAATTAGGACTGAAGCTATCAACTAAATAAATTCAATTTAATTTCAAAGTAAATCAAATCTCTCGTCTCGTCGAAAATGTTTTTCACGTGATTAATGTAATGAAAGTTTAGGTTCGAGCTGATTTCGATTGGATCTAATAAACTTTTTAAGTAATTTCTGTTGAACAATTAATGACGCGACGAATAAGGTTGAAATTCGATGAAATATTTAAGGAAGCTAAAATAATTTAAAGCTCGTTCTCAGCAAAAGTAGGAAATTAACCAAGACAAAGTGGAAAAATCTTCTGAAGTCAGACCTGCCATAACCCTTGAAACCCATGCTCTCATGGGCAAAAATGTTTCCCTCAACCTTTTCTGTAACATACACCAAAAATTATTATTTAGTGCTCTGATAGCCATGGTTCACCTCAACGAACAACATTGTTTTTGGAGCGATTCTATGTGTCTCCTGTTTAAGGAAATGACAGAGCTGTGCGCGCTAGTCAATTTACCTAGCGCCGCTAGCGCTACCACCCTCTGAAAACTAGCGTCGCTACCGCTGTTTTAAGGGGTTGCGCTAGTAAATCGCGCTAGCGCTAGTCCCTATTTATAGTAAGATAATTGATCAATTTTTTTTAAATTTGTTCATCCTAAAAACTTGAGTAGACAGCGAGGCTTCCTCAGCCATTATTTCTATTCACTTCTCAGCTCAGAGTCATTGACCTGAGTCTTCTGAATTATTTTCAACGAAACTTTTTTTGAAAACCAATAATAATAACGATTTCTTATTAATCCTGAAATTCCCGAAGAAACTACATTGCCGAAATGTGCATGTTTGTCGATTTCGTTTGTACCTCCCATTTCAACGCTTTGGTGTACTTTTCGGTACGACAACCAGGACATTATAGGCCAATCCGTTAATCTCTCACAATAATTCACATAAAAACAATTGACAACATATCCTAGAGGCATTTTACATATTGTGTATAAATAAAGATTTTTCTCTGAGGACAATTATGATTTCGGTAAATTCAAAAATCTCGAAATCACAGATTTGCACAGATGTGACCACATATATGTGATTTTTATATTTTTCTACATTTTCCGACATTTACTCATGTGTTGCCGGTTGTGCTGGTTCTTAGGCGAAACTAAACGGCTACGCAGGCTCGGAAGTAACAAGTTCGACATTACCGTATGTTAAGATTTCAAATTACAACGGAGTTCATTGGAAATTTTGATGGAAAACTTTCATTGAAATTTCAAAACTCAAATTTCGCGCAACTCCCTATTTTCAACATTCGGCGAGTAGCTTAAAATGAAGAAAATATAACTCACCGGCGAGGAGTGTATGTACACGAAATTCTGCTTAAAAACATTTATCACATCGGAAAGCGTATTTCATACATTAAGTCGGCTATCTCGTGACAAAGAGGCACATTCCCAGAATGAATAATTTCGGGAGCCCATCCCTTCGTATCCTCTCAATTAATTCAAACAAAATTGATAGGAGAAAAAGATCGAACTTTAAATATTCTTCTGCCGAAATTCTGAAAATATTGATGGAGCGAAATCAGAGTTATAGGCCTTTGAAAACTTGTTTGCATGGGAATGTGCCTCTTTGTCACAAGATAGACGAAGTGTTTCCGTATATGGCTATTTCCATGAGTTTTTGGAACAATTGTGCCGTGGACAGCACACTTTTCTCGTTTCCCGTTAAAAATACAGCTTTTTTGTCTTCTGGGAAAGTGTTTACATTGTCTTTGTTATAAGGAATCGGTGTATTTGTTATTTTTCTAGGTGCTATACTTCCTGAGACATCTTAAAATATATAATGAAAATGTAACGTGGACAGTATGGAAACACACATATAAGGGATATGCCGTACCTTATTTTATGTATAAGGTGGTGCCTAGGGACTTTCATTTTACTTTAAATTATTATTATCCTAGAACAAAATGTTTTACTCTAGAAATTTTTAAAGAAAAAAAAAGCATGCCCCCGACGAGTCTCGAACTTCGGACCCTCGAGTTAATATCAAACTATGCTAACCACTCGACCACCGCATTTTCATAAAACAGTGAAATGTTATTTGTATCGTTACAGCTAACGTGATTGAATTTAAAATGTACATATACATGATGATGAATTGCATTTTATTGTCTTCTATCTTCTAGATGACATGGAAAAAGAGTGTCTATGACTGCTGTCATAGACCTCGTTAAAAAACCATCAAAACGTTACAATACAATAAATTAAGCGTATCTGTACAAATGTCTAAATCGAAAAGTAAAAAATCAAAAAACGTTAAAAAACGAACATAGATAGAACATAGAAAATCAAATTCAAAACAACAAACAACAAATAGTTAAGATCGAGCAAATCTAAGTCAAAAATATCAACAAAAAATCTAACAAATAGTTAAGATCGAGTAAATCTAAGTCAAAAATTTAAAGAAAAAAAAATTCGTCAAAAGTGAAAAAGCAAATTCAACTAAAGCGTATCGTCAAAAATAGTATATCGTCGTAAATCGTATCAAATAAATCAGTCGTCATAGAATACGTCGTCGTGTTATCATCGAAGTGGAGCCAGAATGTAGTAACGGCCAGCCAATTACAGAAACTCCGGCGAAAAGTAAACTGTGCAATCAGAAAATAAATTTAATTTTTTGGAAAACATCAGATAAATGGAAAAGGTTAATCACCGGGTACGTGCTTTTGGTTTTAAATGATATTTGTCAAAAGAAAGCACCAAAACAAACACATCATCCAACAAGGCCGAAGGTACCGAACACCGAGTCATCAAGCTTGTGGACTTCTCTTCTGAATTCACGTGACGGAAGGGTCGGATCGATGTGGTTGGCAGCAATATTAAATAGTCGACATGCGAAGTTTAGTGGTGAGAATTGTGAATACTCATGGGAACTACCAGTGATTCTAATCAGTGAAGATCTACGTAGAATTCGCGTGCCATCGTTCAATATGAGTTTATCACGGATAAACTGACAGTTTAGTTTCCCTGTGAGAACATCATGAATGAAAAATATCGCTGCATCGGTCCGACGTCTCAAAAGTGAAACGAGCTGAAGTTCTTCACATCTTTCAGCATATGGACGAATACGATATGGATTAGAATCGCCTTCGACTCGACGATCACGGTTTGCATATAAAACGAACTGTCTTTGGACACTTTCTATGGATTGGATGTGAACCGAGTGGTGCGGTGACCAAATCGTACTGGCAAATTCTAGATGCGAACGGACTATGGCTGAATATAGCATCTTGGCTGTATCGACGTTGAACCTAGCGTAGCATTGGCGTTTCACAAACGAAAGCATTGCCATGGCTTTCTTGACTGCCAATTCAAGGTGTCCATTGAAAGTATAGTCGTCGTCATACGTTACACCGATGTCTTTCGTACAGTTAACACGTTCAATCACATCGCCATTTATATGATAGTTCGCCAGGACTGGAGAACGTTTTCGGTGGATGGTGATAACTTTACATTTGCTGGCATTGAGCTCAAGATCGTTGTCGGAGCACCATTTTATAAAGTTGTTTATGGCTTTTTGCATTGAGTGAGTATCTTCGATCGTTGATATGCTGTTGTGAACTATTTTCTTGTCGTCAGCAAAGTTGATGTCTCTAGTAGGACCAGGTGGACAATCCGAATCATCAAAAAAGATAACGAACAATAGAGCTGCCAGAACAGATTACCGTAACGACACTGTTTGATATTTAGTGCTGAGGAAAAGACTAAATGTGAGTTTTAATTAGATATACTTGAACGTAACCTAGAAATTAAGAGATTTGTTTCTACAGAAAATTGTAGCTCGGCAAATATATAGAACATCCAAACTTGCATGCTGACTTTTTTTGTCGTCCCCTCTACAGTGGTCCCTTCTGGTAACAACAGTTGTAGGCTCCACTACAAAATCCAGAGGCACAAAATCCAAAGGCGTCAAAATCCGGACGAAATCCGGGGGCGTCAAAATCCGGAGACGTCAAAATCCGGAGGCTTCAAAATCAGGAGTGTTGCGTCTGGATTTTGTAGCCTCCGGATTTTTATTGATACTAAGTATACAATACTGAATTTTGAATTTTTTACAAATTTAACATTTAACTTAAACGGAATGACTAAGTGCACTTCAGTGCAAATAGTGTTCTAATAGACTATCTGCACTTCAGTGAAAATAGTGTTCTAATAGACTATTTGCACTTTCGACAAAATGTGACATTAAGAAGTAGCTTTTTCCTCTACAAAATGTGACGTGAAGCACCAGCTCTTCCTTCTACAAAATGTAACGTGAAGCACTAGCTCTTCCTTCTACAAAAATGTCACGTGAAGAACTAGCTTTTCCTTGTCCAAAATGTCACGTGCAGAACTAGCTTTTCCTTCTAGAAAATTTCACGTGAAGAACTTGGTTTTCCTTGAACAAAATGTGACGTGAAGCACTAGCTTTTCCTTCTACAAAATGTCACGTGAAGAACTAGCTTTTCCTCCTGCGAAATGTCACGTAAAGAACTAGCTTTTCCTTCTACAAAATGTCACGTGAAGAGCTAGCTTTTTCTTCTACAAAATGTCACGTGAAGAACTAGCTTTTCCTTCTACAAAATGTCGCGTAAAGAACTAGCTTTTCCTTCTACAAAATGTCGCGTAAAGAACTAGCTTTTCCTTCTACAAAACGTCACGTGAAGACCTAGCTTTTCTTCTGCAAAATGTGACGTCAATAACTAGATTTTTCTTCTACAAAATGTCATGTGACGAATTAGCTTTTTCTTCAGCAAAATGTGACATGAAGAAGTAGCTTTTCCTTCTACAAAATGTGACGTGAAGAAGTAGCTTTTTCTTCTACAAAATGTGACGTGAAGAACTAACTTTTCCTTCTACAAAATGTTACGTGAAGAAGTAGCTTTTTCTTCTACAAAATGTGACGTGAAGCACTAGCTTTCCCTTCTACAAAATGTCACGTGAAAAAAGCTTTTCCTTTTGAAAAATTGTCACGTGAAAAAGTAGCTTTTCCTTCAAGAAAATGTCACGTGAAGAACTAGCTTTTAGTTCTACAAAATGTGATTGTGGAACTAGCTTTTCCTTCTACAAAATGTCACGTGAAATTCCGGGAAACGAATACCACGATCGAATAATGTATGTTAATATGATTTAAGTTTTGAGAAAAACAACAACATAATAGAAACTTTCATATTCAATGATGTCGATATTTTCTTCATTGTCCTTTTCTCGGCACCCAAAACCAAATTTACATCAGGGGCCGTCCATAAAGGACGTCCGCATTTTTAACGGCTTTTTCGACATCCCCCTCCCCCCTGTCCCGCTTTGTCCGTTTAGCCATACCCTCCCCACCCTCCCCAAGGACATCCGAATTTGGCGAAAAATTCACGAAATTGACTGATTTTGTTTCGTGAATATCGTCAACTCTTCGTGAGATTCGTGAAATTGTTTCACGAAAATAGGCTTTGCCACTCACAGTGCAGACTAGTCGGATATTACAATGTTTCCCAAAGCAAAAGTTTCATTTGGGATCTCTACGCACCTTCCAAATTTAGATCATCCTGAAGATGCTACTCAGCGTCTTCCATTTCGTTAACGTTTACATTCGTCTCTATACAACAAACAAATTAATGCTCGTGTGCTCATCTACACGCTGACAGCAAAACAACAGATCAAAACATATTTGACGGTCGGTTGACCTTTGCCGACTATACTCTGGTAATTGCGAAATATTTTGAAGATAACGAAACTGCATTATTGTAAATTTTCAAATAATTTTTCTTCAGTTCATTAAAGTGGACGTCCAAAATGCATTTTACCCCCCTCCCCCCTGTCCCATTTTGTCCGCTTTTAAGGAACCCCCCCCCCCCTCCCCCTCTCAAACGGACTTGCTTTATGAACGATCCCTCAGAAATAATCAAGAAATAATAGAAATTATCAAATGCTCTATTAGAACACTGTTTGCACTGAAGTGCAAATAGTCTATTAGAACACTATTTGCACTGCAGTGCATTTAGCACACGCCTAACTTAAAATATATAACAGCGAATGAATGATTGTCATTCATTGGCGACAAGACGGCCTTAATTACGCCTGGGGCTGGTTTGGTTACGCCATATGTGCATGGGGCTCTGCGGCGCGGCAATACATATTCATAACACAATTTCTATAAATAAACTGTAGCTTAGGTCTACGTGGTACGAAAGGAAAAATATTAGACACGTATTTTTTTATAGACTTCTAAAATTTAATTTGGGGCAGGGAAACATAAATTCAATTCCCGACCCAACCCCGAAAAAAACCAACCTACTGTAGCTGCTGTAAATAACAATACATTATTTCGTCCGTATTTCGTCCAGATTTTATCCTGACTTTTTATTTTATTCCGGATTTTGTAGCCTCCGGATTTTTCGTCCGGATTTAGACGCCTCTGGATTTTGTAGCGGCACCGTTTCATCGACCCTTGAAAAACGACGTTTCAGCATTACTCCGGAAAACCCTCATCCGAATTGGCTTATATTGTGTCCTAGAATTAAGCATACTTTCAGTATTCAGAAATTCGGGAAACTTAGTGAAATGTCGGGAAACTTCATGAAACTTAGGGAAACTTCGTGGAACTTAGGGAAACTTCGTCAAACTATGTTTCATGAGTTTCACTAATAATAGGCCCTGCTTCTTACGGGTCTAAAACTCTCTGACAGTTCCTGTCAAAAAATTTCCCTAGGGCATTCTCTACGCTGAATTATGACACAAGACACAAGGCTATTAATGACTTGCCGGTAAAAAGAATCGCTACATCTACAACTCTACTGCTTAAGAGACGCAATCGATTGAGAAAGTGATTTTTGTAACACCCATTGTTTCACAATTTGAGGGTTGAATTAATAACAGGCAGACAGGTAAAGTCGATTATAAGAACAAAAATACGATAAAAATTTTCCTTTGTAATGATTCCGATAAATGTATCGCATAGAAGGGAAGCCTTATTTGCATAAAACGTTATAATCTGTCTTCTGCCTACGTTATCAAAATTTGTTTACAAAGCAAACATTCAATTGAAAGAAGGGTTTTCTTCAAAAAATATAAAAGCGTTTTTCGGAATAATTTTGTTTTGAAACACAATTAACGAAAACTATTCTTTCGCGAAAGAGATGAATTTTAGTACGATGCTGCTATTCGACACAGGTCACGAATATCCACAAAAGAAGAGTTTGGGGTCAAATAGCATTCAACTGTTTTGTAGCTACGTTACAATAGTACACCATTTTTAGTACAACTTTTTTTGTTGAACTAAAAAAAGTGGTACTATCTTCATGTACCAGCTGATATAAAAAAGTCTAACTCCATTAAACGATTCAAGTGTCTCTATGAACGACATATTATTAATAGGTGATAATATCCTACCTGCTTGTTGTGGAACTGTGAATGCCGCATTTTTCAGCAATCATTTAGTTATAATCTGCATTTAGTAGAACATATTTGATTTGACCAAAACGACCCTCCCTATATACTTTACAGTTTTTTCGTTAAAATATCGTTTCTGTTTTGTATTTATGCATCTCGCTATGCTTAAATTGTCGCTAATTTTAGTTTATTTTAGTCTGAATGTTTTAGTCTTAAACTTTAATTTTAGTACTTAGTATTTTGTAAACATCAGAATTCTTGATTAAAAAAGAAAGAAAAACCTTGAGCATGTAATATGCTATTCGTGATTCAATGGATCGATAATACTCAATGGTGAACGGTGCGGCAAAAAGAGATGCCCGTCGGCTCTTTCGGAAGTTCGATTTGTACTCTTGATTAACTTTCCGTTTTTGCGCTGTAGATATGGTGACTTTCGAATTTTTTATGAGCTGGGCAGCAATCTGATCAGAAGTAACTGGATATAATTTTTTGTTTTGGCGACTTACCACTGAGCCGGTTTATCAGGTTCCACGCTTTTCTACTGGATTTAGCAAAATTTTAGCGGAATTCATCCTATTTTCCCACTTATTTTTACGGTTTTCATCCAGCTTTTGCAGTAGCTGCTTCCCGGTGTCCGTATTTCTAGTTCTTTGAAAGTCATTGAAAAGGTCTTTATTATCGTCAGACCAACCAGGAGTAAACGTTTCTCTTCGCCCTCGAGGGATTGACTGTTTCGCTGCCGACATTATTCGTAGCATAGTTTGATCGATGATGTTGCTGTATTTTTCCCAATTCGCATTTTCGTAGTTCTATCTGAGCGAATAAGAGGAATTTTGAGGCCGATTTCAGCTACAATCGGGCGATGTTGGCTGTTCGGAAAATCTCTCAAGATTTTACGTCTGGCTGGGATTGTGTTTCCACTTTTGTCTTTCTATACGAAGCACATATCTGACGCGTACGAACGGATCCATCTGACAGACCGGAAATTTTCTGGATCTGTTGCATTGTATAAGAACGTGTAGTCATCTCTCAACATCCAGTATGCGACTTTAAGGCCGTCTTTGTTCGTGTCATCGTAACCCCACAAATCACCTCCAACGAATGCAGATTTTTCGAATTGTGGTAGCGCGTTTACTACAGTCTGTTCGTCAACTTTAATTATTGTGTAATAATCATTATCTGTTGTCAGCACTTGAACAAGAGGTAGCAAATTATCCTTCACGTACGTAGTCAACCCGTATTTGTTATGAAACTGGGCTGCTACAAGCGAAAAACATGTTATCTTTTCGAAATAATTTGTTGTTTTGTTGTCGTCAACTGACAGTACACTTACGGAAATATATTTTTGCATCAATTTTGTACTTCTGCGCAAGTTTTTGCAGTGTTCAAAAGCTGCGCAGAAGTACAAAATTCTATTAATGCAAAAATATATTTCCGTGAGTGTAGCGTAGAATTTCATTGTTTTGTTTTGTTTTGATCTGTTTAATTTGTGTCGTAAATCAAAAATCAAAAGAATCATAAGTAAAAGGGTTAATAATTGATTGATGACGACGTATGTATGACGCCGCAGGCGAAAATCTTTTGACTCTTTGCTAGGTTTCTAACTAAATCGTTCACTTGATGGGAAATCAAAACATTAAATGTTAAGTATGGAGTGAAGGGTAAAATTGCACTTTAGTGCTTTTGACAAGAGGGGCGAAGGAGAGGTGGGGAATTGTGGTCCATTTCAGGACCAACGGGATACACATAGACAGCCTCCTCGTTGCGTATCCTGGGTAAGTATATACTTAGCGAATGTTTACACAAGTAAAGCGCTGAAATTTCCAGTATTACCGCTTTACAAATCACAAAATCACTACTTTCACAATACATAACACACCAGCGCCACCTACAATGTACTAACCTGTTGTCTGGCATTCATCCCCTACAATTTCCATCCAACAACTCCCATCACCCTACCCTCCTTTTTGGTGTAAATACGTTAAATACAATTCTCCATATAAAAACTTTGAACTCCTCCCCCCTCCCCAACTGATCCGACCGCCACCTATTCATTGTATATTTGTGATGTGGGTATGGTCCCTCACAATTCCCCCCCACTTCTATCCCCCTCTTGTCAAAAGCACTAAAGTGCAATTTTACCATGTAATGTACCATTTTCAATCCTTCTAGACTCCAAAAAGTGAATCTTTAGATGTTTTAATCGGTCGTAATACTTTGGAAGCGGATTACCCAGATTGAATTTGTGATAAAATAATAATTGATGTTCTTCCGATAGTTGGAATATATCTCACAGATGTGATTAACTCACCATTGATGGAAAGAATGTCCTCGAAGCTGGAAAAAATCGATTTTAACACCGACAATGAAGACCTCAGGGACAAACAAATGTAGTGAATTCAGACCAATTAATACTTTGCCAACTTATGAAAAGGTTCTTGAAACTGCTGTTAAGGGGTCATTCATAAAGGATGTCACGTTTGCTATAAAAAATGAGTATCCATAAAAAGGTAATAACTCAGTCAGGACAGCAAATTCTGTTTATAGAACTTTGGCTACCCCCCCAAATAAGGGGGGGGATGTGTTTGGGGGGTAGCCGGAGTACTATAAACAAAATCTCTGACCAGTTAGGAGATATGGACTTTGTGGATTTATAGCAAGCGTGACATCCTTTATGAATGACCCCTAAGGAGCAACTATAAAATTATTTGGAAGAAAACAGCATCCACATACAAGACCAAAACGGCTTCAGAATGACACATTCTTGTGAATCATCGTTAAATCTAGTCATAGCGAATTGGAAGGAAAGCATGGATATAAGATATACGATCGTAGCAGTATTTCTGCACCTAAAACGTGCCTTCGCAACAATAGATGGGACTCTCTTAGTAAAAAAGCTAGAGAGATATGGAATTCGTAGTATAGAGTAAAAATGGTTCATTAGCTATCTCGAAAATGGGACACAATGTACGAAAATGCAAATAGTCTCTTCTATATATTGTTGACTACTTACACATTGTGCAAATAGTCTCTTCTATATATTGTTGGCTATTTGCACATCTACTTGCCTGTAACTGGAATTCGTAAATATTCTTCTCAATTTTACATCTGGTGACCTGCAAAAAATTTGAAATCGTTTGGTCTTTTTGTCGCTCCGGTCGACGATCACATGGCGGACAAAGGAAGTTTTGTCGACTTGAATTTGAATTCATTCAATGATGTTGCTGCATTCATCACAAAAGAAAATGAGAAACTCACACAAGGAATCGTAATGAGTCTCAGGACAGAAATTTCCGACGTTCGGAAAGAACTCAGAGCAGAAATTGATTCAATGGAGTCTAATCTAAAAAGTGACATAGACAAATTTCACATGGATAATTTGATCCAGTTGGAGCGTATTGAACGATTAGAAAACAGCATTGAACGAATGCAGAGAACTGCAGAACTCGTAATTTCCGGAATTCCTGTTGTTGTTGGTGAATCATGCATCGATATCGTTTGTAAAATTCCTTATTCAATTGTCGCATGCCCTCTTAAAGAAGAATCATTCTCCACATTTCGACTAAACAAAACGGGCTCGAAAACCAAACATAATATGGGCACTGCTGACAATGGGAATCCCTCGAACAATGATGGAACCGTTCATCCACTAATTGTGGTAAAATTTAGCTCTGTATCCGACAAGTCAAATCTCATCATTAAATACCTATCCTTCAAGACATTGTCCCTCGAAGACATTGGATTTAATTTGAACAAAAGGATTTACATTAAGGAAAATTTGACACCATCGAATTATCGCATTTTTGGGGCCTGTGCTGCTGCTAAGCGTGAAAACCTAATTGTGAGGTATCATACTAGAGATGGCCTATGCTACATCACGCTTCCGTCCAGTGAATCATCAGTTGCAGTGCATTCGATACATTTCCTCAACGAAATCCTAGGTGCTAATGTTGGAAAAGATCTTGATCAACCGCAACCACGTATCAGTAAGAGGAAGCGGGAAAACGACAACAGCAACACTCGTCACCAACCGAACAGATCGAAAAAACAGCGCAGTCAGCAAGCTGCGCCTAAACAGCATTGTTCAGGTGGTTCGAAAAATTGATTGGATAATATCACTCATTGCAACAGTAACATGTTCACAGCAAGTAAATTGGTTGCATTTTGACTAAATAATTATATTGCTCTCTTTTCTTGTTTAAATTTATAAATTAGTTTCTTTTATTTTCTTTTCAAATTTTTTTTTTTTGGTTTTGTTGAGTAATTTAGTGATTTATTTTTCATATAAAAAATACCATTTTTTTTTTGTTTTTGGTGCTTTGGTTCTACGAGAAAGCTTTTCTGAGGGTGTGACTCGCTAGGTTTCACTACTTGTTTATATTATATTTCAGTAAGCTCGTACCGACGAACAGTTCGTTTTATTTTTCATTCATTTATAGATTTTCTGTTGATTATTTTTCACCCTAGGAACTTTGAAATATCACCGTCGGATCGAGTAGCGTGCGCCTAGTATCACATCAAATAAACCGTGAGTACTAGCTCTATTCATCATTCACTACGTAATAATTACATTCGTTTGCCGCACTCAAAATTCGTCTCGTTGGGGGCGCTAGTCATTATTAAAATTTGGTTTAGTTCATTTGCCTATATCGCTCCTCATCAATGCCGGCTTCAGTTAAAAAGTATTTTCCGAGTCAAGGTTCGTTATGTATCCGAACATCGTGCTTAAATCAGCGCTGCCATACGGTAGCGAGTCGCTGAATGTTGCTCTTATAAATGCCGATGGGCTACGTCCGAAGATCGACGAATTTCGGAGGATCGTCAGCGGTGTGAATTTGCATTGCGTGGCGATTTCTGAAACTCACTTTGAGAGTTATATGTCGGACAAGTCTGTTGAATTGTACGGTTTCAGGGTGTTAAGGAATGATCGGTCGCGGATAAAAAAAGGGGTATAGCTTTGTATGTCAAGAAGTCCCTACGGGCACGCATTGTCTCCGAATCGGAATATAAAGTGGGAACGCTGGAATACATGTTCGTGGATTTATGTCTTGTTTCGCACAAGGTACTGATAAGTGTTGTTTATAAGCCACCAAAAATTGATGAAATCGAGAAACTTAGTGAATTACTCCAGCGCTTCTCTCTTTTGTATGCTGAGATTCTGATTGCTGGTGACTTTAACGAAGACCTAATTGTGAAATCGAGTAAAACGAAGAGATATATGGGTGTTATTGAAGAAGTCTCCCTGAAGTTTGTCTCAGATGACCACGTCTACCGCCCTTGATCACTTCATTTCTAGCTCCACTGACAAGGTGGTTCGTTTCTTGCAAATTAGCCTGCCGGGTATTTCTAAACACGACCTGATTTTTCTCTCGCTGAAATGTGATATAAACTTGATCTCTAAGCCGCCGCGGGTTTCCAGGCGACTTCACTCAATAAATGTTGACAACCTGTTGGATGACGCAAGAACATTTAACTGGATGAGGCTCCCATCTGTAGATGTGGATGTGGATGCATTGATGCAAGCATTTGATAAAGACATCTTATCTTGCATCTACTAGAAGCCCATGCTCCGCTTATGCCGTGTTTTTCTGAACGGTCGTTTAATCCGTGGTTTCACTCGAAGGTTAGCAAAGCACTGGTTGACAGGGATTTAGCCTACGCGGACTGGAAACGAAAGAAGACGGACGAAAGCTTTCGGGCGTTCAAGGTGCTGCAAAATCGTGCGTCGCAAGTTGTTTCGATGGCCAAAAAGAGGCATTTCGCGAAGAAGTTTGGTTCGATTACACCGACTCGTAACCTTTGGAGTAGTCTTAGAAAACTAGGCTTTGTTGGATCCTCAAGCAACGAATTGCCACCGTTCACTGCATTGTGAGCATCTCTGAATATTCTGAATTTCCAAGAGTGTTGAATCTGAGGAGCAATCCCATATTAAATGTTCATCGGCGTCCGGGTCTATCCTTTGCGTTTAATGGAGTTGATGACTCTGATGTGGTCAGAGCAATCTACAGTGTTAAGTCGAACTCTGTTGGTGTGCTGCTTCCACTTGTTTTACCTATCATCACCCATGCCTTCAACTTAATTTTTAAGAAATCTGCATTTCTGAAACATTGGAAAACCGCTAAGGTCTTACCGATGCATAAAAACTCGCGCTATTATACGCTGGATGCTGGATGACTGTAGACCAATCCTGCCAGCGCTGTCGAAGGCTCTTGAACGTATTCTAAAGAAGCAAATGGTTGATTACATGGAACAGAACAACCTAATTTGTACATTACAATCGGGTTTTCGCCACGGCCACAGTACGGCATCAGCTCTTCTTCATGTGACCAATGACGTTAGATTGAATCTGAGTAAAAACGTAGCTACTATTCTGCTTCTACTTGACTTCTCCAAAGCCTTTGATTCTGTGTCGCTGTCGCATGACCTACTTCTTGAGAAATTATCTGCTAATTTCTATTTTTCCAGCAGTGCTGTTCAGATGATAAGGAGCTACTTGTCAGATCGTTTCCAATCTGTGTTTTTGAATGGGTTTCAATTGCGGCTTCTCGGCGTGAATTGTGGAGTTCCGCAAGGTTCCACCTTAGGGCCTGTCCTATTCGCAGCATTTATTAATGATTTGCCGTCTCAGCTAAAGTACTGTAAATACCATCTCTTTGCTGACGATTTCCAGCTTTATAAATCTGTCAACGAAGACAATGTGTTCCATGATATGAGATTTCTGAAGGACGATCTAGCATCTGTCTCAGTCTGGGGTAAAACTAACAGATTGAGGCTTAATGCTGGTAAAACTAAAGCGATGATTTTTTCGCTGAATCTTTGGACGAAAGACATCCCCAAACTGGATTTCGAAGGGGTTACGATTGATTATGTAGACAGTGTGAAGAATCTTGGGTTGACGATAGATAACAGACTTAAATGGGACAAACATGCACGAGTTGTCTCGTCTAAGGTGTTTGCTGGTCTTTGCAATATATGGCCTTGCGCTCGGCTACTACCCCTAAAAACTCGTAAGCTACTGGTCAAATCGCTGCTGATGCCGCACCTCACTAATTGTTGTTCGGTACTCGGAGACCTGCCAATTAGTGCGAAAAAAATACTGGAGAGGTCATTTAATGCCTGCATCCGGTTTATTTACGGTATAGGTCGTTATGAGTCGGTGTCTGAACACGCTGATAAACTGCTCGGCGGCAATCTATTTACTTATTTCGATCATCTGAATAATGTCTTCCTTCCACTCATCATCGAGAAGGAACCTGAGTACGTTTTCGACAACCTCAGATTCGGTACGTCGAATA
>CM055404.1:100860486-100898502 GCA_029228625.1 Pseudolycoriella hygida | reverse complement strand
TAATTTTGACTACATAGTTTTTCTTTCTCTTTGTTATTATTATTGTTTGTTTTGACTTCTTTCTGTTTTGTGATTTTTATTTTTTATTTTGTGATTTTTGTCTGTGATAATGTTATTGTACTTTAAGAGTATTATTTGTAACGTTTCCATGGTTTTTTAACGAGGGTTATGACAATAGTCATAGCCACTCTTTTTCCATGTCAGCTTGAGAAAAGTAGACAATAAAATTAATATTCATTCATTTCCAATAATTCCATTTATTTCCAATAATTTCATTTACTTCCAATAATTCCATTTACTTCCAACAATTCCATTTATTTCCAATAGTTCCAATTGCAAGACATTGCAAGATGGCTGACAGTGAGTAGTATTAATTGATTGCTCCGCTAAGAATTTATTTATATATTTGTCCAGATAACGTTTCAAGTCAAATTTTCTTTATGTGCACTAATGTTTCTGATCCAGCTAATGAAACAAGGAAATAACTTTGTGTGAAAGACATAAATAAGTACCTAAAATCACAATTTCAACTGGCATTGTTATTCTGTGACATTGTGTAGAGTGTAGATGATAAAATGTGCTTTGCTCTATCTATCAGTTTGTAACTAAGCCGGTTAACTAAAAACAAATCCAAAGTTGACTTTTTCACCAAGCATCATCGCAGTAAATTCCATTGGTCCAGTCAGTCTTCTGCTGCTAAACCACTGAACCTCCGTCTACCTAACCTCAATATTTGTTCTGAATGAAAAGGCGAGGCACAGAGTTATCAGGTAGTGTCTGCAAAAAGACCAAAGAAATGGAAGAACTCAGAGGGTTCATCTCAGAACAAAATGAAATGCTAAAGAATTCAATTAATAAGAAAAATGAAGAGCTTCTCCTTTCGGTTGAAAATAAACTTACCATGAAGATTCAAAGTCTGGAACTAAAACTAGATTCAAAAATTGAAGCTGTCAAAAATGAAAGCGAAGATTCAATCCAGAAAATTTCAACTGAGATAGATGTGAAGCTGTCCGCGAAAAACACTGCTCTTGAAGTACGCTTGGATAACTTGGAGCGCCAAGCCAAATTATGTGAAGTTGTCGTCAAGAACATCCCCTATCAAAGGAACGAAAAAGTATGGGACATTATGGCAAAACTTGCGGAAGCTGTTGGTTTTACAGAAAGAAATTGGGTCAAGGCAGTGTTCCGCATAAGGCAGTCGAAAAATAATAAAAATGCACCACCGGTTGTCATCAAGTTCTACGAGGAGCACCACAAAGGCACATTTATGAGTGATTACTTTAAAACACGCTCTGTCACCAAAGAATTCGGTAATATTCAAAAAAGCCATGCAAATGAAGCATCAAAGTGTTATCAATTCTGTAAGCATCAGAAATGGGTTTATTTTTTACAAAGTTGGTGTCGACTCCCAAAACGTTAAAATTAACTCATTGGCACAATTGGAGAAGCTTAGCGGGGAATCTAATCAGGCAACAAATGATCAAAAGAAAAATGAAGCTGAAAATCAACCAAACACGCATCGCCCCATGGACACAGCATAACAAAAGTGCAAAGTATAAATCTATTGTCTGTGTTTGGTACCTTATTTGTTTAGTTTTAGTATTTGGTTTTCAGATTGCTCTAAGGGATGTAAATAAATTTTTGCTAGTAGAATTTTTGTACACAAATAAAGATTTTGAATTTTTAGGTTATGAGCGGTTCAAGTTAATTCATAAGAATGGATATTGGTCTTCAGTTGCGAATTCAAATGATACGCTAGATATGAGTTTGGACGAAGCTGTGGTAAATGATGTTGGGAGTGTGGTGGATACTGATGGCCGGTGAAGGGAGTATTAGTGGGGGTGGAGTGGGCAAGGTAAGCATCCCGAAAATTCTATTAAGATCGATATTCAGTGACAAAAATTCTTTGAATTTTTGTCACCTTAATGTTTCGAGTGTGAGCGCCAAAATTGATGAGTTGAAATATTTATTCCGAGAATCAAATGCACATTTAGCGAGACCTGGTTTAAAAGTTACATGACAAGAAAATCAGTCAGCATAGATGGATACAATTTGATTAGATCTGACAGAAGCAGGAAGAGGAGTGGTGGAGTTGCTATCTACATAAATAGCGCCATCAGGTTTAAAGTTATAGCGTCATCGTCAGTTGACAAGAAAGAAACTCCTCATGCAAATCAGTTTCAAACAGACTACCTGTTGACTGAGCTAATTTTTCCGGATGTTAAAATACTGGTCTGTGTGTTTTATAAGGCCATTAAGACGAGAGAGTTTGACGTTGTTGATAAAGTTCTTGGAATGCATACGCAGAATTATGAGCATGTAGTTGTCTTAGGTGATTTCAACGAGAACTTGTTAGACTCAAAGCCCAGTGCGACTGCCAGGATTAATGAATTTTTGAATGTCTTTAAAAACCATGGTCTCTGCTTGCTATCCCAACTCCCGACTCACTGTCATTCCAAGGGAGCATCACTTCTAGACCTTGCTTTTGTGCGGGTACCTAAAAAAGTCCACAGATATACACAAATCGGTTCTGGCTTGTCAAGTCACGACTCTCTTGTTCTTTCATATGATATGCCTACCAACTTCCTTCGTAAAAAGGAGAGATATACCCGAAGAATAAATTTGATCAAGAGTGACGCTTTGTTAGAGGACTGTGTTCAACTTGACTGGGGTTCCATTACGACATTAACTGACACAGATGAAATGCTGCAGAAAATGAATCGAAATTTCATGGTTCTTCTTGACAGGCATGCACCTTTGGTAAGGTCAAAAGAAGTTAGGGCCGATAATGCACCTTGGATGACGGATGAAGTAGTCCGTGCAATTGTTGAAAGAGATATTGCTTACAGGTTCTGGAAGGTTTCTAGAACTGCAACATCACGCGAGGGTTACTGTAGACTAAGGAATACGACTACCAACATTATTAGGGCTTCAAAAAGGAAATATTACTGTGGTTTCTTTAGTAAAGCGACAGACTCGAAGTCATTTTGGAATGTGATCAAGAAAATCGGCCTGGGTATAGACAAGCAAAATCTAAATCCCCCATTCACAGCAAATGACTTCAATGCCTATCTGCATGACGTTGGCAAGAGTGCTAATGACAAGTTTGGAAGTTCCTTTACGCCTCTACATATCCCATCCAAGCCTACAGGGGATCATGGATTACTCTTTGTGTTCCGTACAGTGACCCATGAAGAAGTCCTCCGAGCTATTATGCTCGTTAGATCCAAAGCTATCGGGCTGGATGGTATACCAATGTCATTTATAAAACTAACTTTACCAGTCACCCTCCCCTTCATAAGTCATCTATTCAACTACGTATTTACTTCATCGAAGTACCCTGCAGCATTCAAGAAATCTAAAATTTTTCATGAGCACAAGGATTCGCCCACTTATGAAATGAAGGATCACAGAGGTGTTCATATTCTGCCGGCCCTGTCTAAAGCGCTTGAGCGATTAATGAAGTGGCAGATATCCGATTATATTTCCAAGCATAAATTGTTGCAAGACCGCCAGTCGGGCTTCAGGGCAAGGCATAGTACCACGACCGCGTTGCTAAGGGTTGTTCATGACCTATGTAGCGCCCATAACAACAAGCGGGGTGAACAAAAGTTTACGTCGTTCCTACTATTGCTGGACTTTTCAAAAGCGTTCGATACTGTTAACCATCAATTGATGATTAGGAAACTTCGGGAAAACTTCTTCTTTGATGTCACAGCTCTAAAATTAATTGAATCATACCTTACTGACAGACTTCACTGCGTTGAGATTGATGGGCATACCTCAAATTTTTTACCGATGTACTGTGGGTTACCCCAAGGAACAGTAATTTCTCCCTTACTGTTCTCGATGTACGTAAATGACCTTCCCGAAGTACTGAAAAGTTCTAGCTCTCACATGTTTGCAGATTACTTTCAGTTATACCTGAGCAGCCCGGTAGATGAAGTTCACCACGCAATTAGTTTAATAAACTCAGACCTTGAGAGAATTGCAAATTGGGCCTCGGGAAATCGTCTGTCTATAAATGCTGGTAAGTCAAAAGCTCTAGTCATCTCTAAACCTGCAGATCTGGTAAATCCAGTGTTTAAGATCAATGGTGAAGAGATACCGGTGGTTGACAAAGCCAAGGTGTTGGGTGTGTGGGTGAATAAGTTCCTCACGTGGGGTGAACATTGTGGGAAGGTGCGAAACAAGATATACAAAGGGCTGTGGGCTCTCTGGAGAGCCAAAACATCGCTTCCGCTTCCTGCTAGGTTGAAATTAGTGAAGGCTTACCTTATGCCACACTTCATGTACGGTAGTATAGTTATGCCAGACCTAGATGCAGAGCCTATGGACCTGCTCCAAGTTGTGTACAATGATTGCCTTCGGTTTGTTTACTCAGTGAGCAGGAGAGAGAGTGTGTCACGGTACAGTAAATCGATCTTCGGGTGTACGCTTTCGGATTATAGAAAATTTGAGGAATGCAAATTTTTGTACAATTTGGTTTTCAGTAAAACCCCGAGCTATTTGTATGAATTGTTAATACCAGCAAATTCTTTGCGAACCTTAAATTTCATTGTTCCGATTAGTCATTCAGAAAATTATCGGCGGTCGTTCTTTGCTCATGCCATTACCACTTGGAATTCTCTCCCAGCGACAGTAAAGAGGAAGCCTACTCCCACCACATTTGCTGCGGCTTGTCTTGATCACTTTTCGAAGTTGTGACATATAGGTGCAGTGCATATGTGTGATCACAGCGTTAAATTAACAGATTGAAAAATCGCAAATGGATTGAGGACTAATTTTCGTTCTGCTCTTTTAATTTGTTTTATTTTTTTCTTCTCTGGATAAATATATTTTGTTCTTTTTTTATTAGCTAAATTAACTTGAACCTTTAACCTTTAAATTAACCTTTTAAAATTTAATAAAGCATCACTCTAAACTAGGAAATGAATTATGGATAGGAAGATAAATGAGATAGTTATAAATTGTAATTTTTAAAAAATCTATACTGTACATTCAGATAAGGCGGATTTGCTTTGTGTACATTAATTAATAAATACATACATACACACATACAATTTATTTCCAATAATTCCACTTTTTGCCACTATTTTCAAAAATTCAAATTTAATTTTATTTGCAAAAATCTGAAAACGTTCTTGGTAAGAGGGTAAGAGTTCTTGTCTCGCATTGCGAAGACAATAGCACATGTTTCGAATATTGTGTTGGCATAAGTGCTGACATATGAAAATTCTCATAGGCAAAAAGCGATGAACGGCTATCACATCATTATTGTTTACAGTCCAAAGCTAATGTTATTGTGTTCAATGCGAAGTGTGTTTTGCTTACTGAGCCTCATTTTTAATTAAGGTAAGAATTTGTTTGTGAAATTTGTGGCCGTGCATAGAGGACGTCCGCATTTTTAGAGACTTTTTCGACACCCCCCTATCCCCCTACCCCCTGTCATGCTTTGTCTGTTTTGCTCTCCCCCAAGGACGTCGGATGCGCTGCGTTATGGCTTTGGAGGGAGGTGGGTTGTGAGAGTGTTACGTAACACACGTAACAAAATGTAACTTTTCGAGCCGCTGTACTACAACGTTCTGCAGAAGAATACATTCCGAATGTCACACTCTTCTGTTAATTCGGTCAACAATAGACAAAAGAGCATCTGATCAATTCAAACATAGATGATGTTTACATTGAAGGTGTGTCGACCAATATTTGTTTATGCTTACGATTGCGAAAGACAAATTGTTTCGGTCGCTGATGGGATGTGTTGCCCTTGGAAAGATGTCGAGGAATGAGCGACGCGACGGGTTTTAATTTCATTTTCATTACAATAAATAATTTTTTTTAAATAAGTATTGTTTCCAATATGTTTTCCAATTCTAAGTAAAATTTACTTTGTTTACTATTCGCTAGGCGACATACCAGTTATACCGAAGAATAAAAGAAGACGATCATAGTTTCAAACAGGAGAAAAAGGAAATGAGAAAAAGAAACGAACAAAGGAAATGAAAAACGAAACGAATAAATCAAAATATCAAATATTCAATGAAAGCAATACGATTAAATATTTTCCAGCATTTTATTTCCAAAATTTCCATTTTATTTCCAGTAATTCCAATTTATTTCCAAAATTTCCATTTATTTCCAAAATTCCATTTTATTTCCAATAACTCCAATAATATTTCCAATAATTCCACCATACTGTCCCAACAATTCCATTAGTGGTTTCCCCCTCGGCCAAACAATGAATTCGAGCAATCAAAGTGTGCGCATTCCAAGCGCTTTGTGTGCATGTTGATATGTACGGTTATGTGTAGCAATCTGCGAGCTGGCCACAAATTCCTGCAAACGTTCTAAGCTATATTCTGAAGTAAATATACAATCTAGGTCTACCAAACTTTAGAGAATAAAAATAGAGATATGCCCCTCTACTTAGCAAAACTAGAAGCCAATTCCCTTTACACATCAATTACATCAATTGCTACTGTTGGCAAGAGTGTTTAGACAATAACATTTCATCCACTACTTAGGTCGCCTTCAGTTGCCGTTTCTAGAACTCAAATGTCCCACATAAATAAAGCAAATTCAAAATGAATCACGTGAAGTTGTAACACAAGTAACACAGAAATCGATTGAAAAGAGTGTAATTTGCGGCAGCACTGATGGGGATTCCCCGGTTCATTTATGACTTCGGAATTGTTCGCAAGACGATGGCAAGAGAGTAGACGGAATGTCACTGATTCCGTGGTCTAAAGGGAGCATCCTTATCTGGGACGCAACATGCAACGACACGTTTGCACCAAGTAATCTACGATTCAGCTCGAGACAAGCCGGAAAAGTCGCTGACGACAAAGCGTTACGTAAGGAGAAGAAATACGAGTCGTTATTATCCCAAAATTACCACTTCGTTCCATTTGCTGTAGAGACCATGGGACCATGGAGCCAAGCGGTTATAGATTTCTTCACAGAACTAGGCAAAACAATCACATGGGCAACCCAGGAGTCGCAGTCTAAATCCTTCCTCAAACAAAAACTGATTATAGCCATACAGAGGGGTAATGCAGCCGCAGTGATGGGAACTTTCAAAGACACAGACAGGATGGAAGAAATATTTTACCTACTATGTCTTGTAAAATGTGCTTTTATTTTTGTACGAATGCTGGAAATAAATTTTCTTTTATTAAACGACAAAAACATCTCTCTTTCCGTCAACACGATAACTCGAGCAAATTTTACCGATTTTCAACGGCCGCCGCGTAAAGTTTTTTTGGGTCTTTTGTACACAACTCGAGCAAATCTTTTCCAATTTTCATAAATCTTTTTTTAATCGATAGTTCGTATGAACGTTCAACAATTTATGGAAGAAAATTGTTTGAGCTTGGGCCATGTAATGTAGCTGAGACCCCAAAAATGAGTCTCTTTGGGGTTTTTGTGAGAATTTGGAGAAGTTTTTACACCGTTTCTTCGGACGGGTTTTTCGATATTGCCCTTTCGGCTGTTTCCAATAGAATTTAATGTGGATGTGATTTCATATAATTAAGATCTAAGGGGTCATTCATAAAGGATGTCACGCTTGCTATAAACTCCACAAAGTCCAAGTCTCCTAACTGGTCAGAGATTTTGTTTATAGTACTCCGGCTACCCCCCCCCCTATTTGGGGGGGGGGTTAGCCAAAGGTCTATAAACAGAATTTGCTGTCCTGACTGAGTTATTACCTTTTTATGGATACTCATTTTTTATAGCAAACGTGACATCCTTTATGAATGACCCCTAAGGCAATATTAATTTATATACGTTCGAGTCGTTCGAGTCTTTTTGCAATATCTATTCTGATGCGTACGGGTCCCTTGCATGTTTTATTTACTTTTCTCAATGCTTTCATAATACTGATACGTCCCCGCCTTGACCCCGCGTCGCTATAGGAAGTTTTTATTTGTCGCCTTTAAGATAATCAACTACCACTTTGAAGGCCTACTCGTATTAGTATTGTTAACTATCAACTTCTACCATCAACATTCAACTCAATCGAATCGATAGTTCACTTTCAATTCGACATACTTTTATTCCCTACCAAATTTTAATCCCGTTTTCCTTGGATATAGCTTCCATCTTCTTAGTTCCACATAGCCTATCGCTTAAGAATTAGTCGCGCAAGAACGGAAAATGGTTAGCGATATAAACCGTTTTTCATGAACATTTCACACATTTTGATAGTTGTTTGGTTATAGACATTTTTCGTTATTTTCTGACGTAAGACACTGACTGACTTACTTATTTATTTACCGCTCTCTTTTACCCATAAAACTCTGAGACATTCACATGGAAACTAATGCGCTATCTCCCACAACTTCACAAATAGTTCTAAAATCCTAAATTGACATACTAACTCCAACTGCCCTACATTTTTCACGATTACCGCTCGCATCTTCCCACAAAATTCTGAGATATCCCAAAAGAACCAATGCTCTACCTCCCATAACTTCACACATAATTCTGAAACACCTTTTGCAAAATCCTTATCTTTTCTCGATGTTTCAGACCATCCCCGACAATATATCAAAAATTAGTTTTTCAGTAATTTTGGACACCTTTGACCGACTCTTCTTGGGATCGAGACCTTTCATTTGCTGCTGTTCAGTTTAGAATTTCATAACCTTTCTTGATCATATGGACAACAAAAAGAACATCTAAAAAAAATTCTAAGAGTATGCTGATTTCTTAAGTGCCGTAATCGCGAAATCCTTAGGTGATTTCCGTGATTTCGTAGACCTTGAGATGCTTCCTTTGCTTACAGCACCTTACAATTTTGTGCGTCCCTTTTTCAACGTTACGATTTCGGAAAGAGCTACATGTCAACATCAGAACTCACACACATTGAACACCTCACATGTTGTTGAGAATGCCGCTCAGATTCCAACGGTCAACCCTGACCTGCTATAATTAAAAAGAAAGATGTTGACATTTCAAAGATTTTGGGACAGAGAATTTTGCCAACAAGATTAATTTGTAATTGGAAATTCGTCTAAGTTATAAGAATTAAGTTGGATTAAAATTAATAAGTTAGAAAGTTTGAAATTAATTCAGTAATTCAGTAATTCAATTAAAATTAGTTGGATCAAGAACCAACTATCAGAAATAATTCTATTAACAACACATGTATTGAATTTCATACTCTACAGGTACGCATTTCTAACTTACATCAATTTATGCGATACCAATCCTTTTCGTAGCAGTGTGTGTTATCGTACTTGCTTGTTAAACGAACTCTTTGAAACTCTTTAACATACAAGTACAATACGCACACAGCGCATGCGCTACGAATAGGATTGGTATCGCATAAATTGATGCAAGTTAAAAATACGTACCTGTAATATTCTCTTGGAAATAACTCCTCAATCCCCAGTGTGATATCACCAAATTACGAACTTAACCTTAGGAATTACATTTAGATAATGCTCCCGGGAAATATTTTCATACAAAATTCCCGGGAAATAATGTATTCCCTGGAATTTTGTATGAAAAAATTTCCCGGGAGCATTCCCTAATTGCATTCTTCGTCCAGTGAAACCAAAATTTCAAAAATCGATTGAGATTTACTCAAGTTATTGTGTTTCCAACGCTAGCATTCTCTTGGGAATAACTCCCGAATCCTTAGTCTGATATCGACGATCTACGAACTTTTTTATTTATTTGTTTATTTATTTATTTCATCAATGGCCGAGGCCCCCTGACTACTTACAATTATACATGAATTCGACAGGAAAAAAGACTTATACAATGTAAAAAGCGAAAAAAGAAAACGAGAAAACTCGACTTAAAAAAAAAGAATAATAATAAATTGTGAAATAGAGATATCATGGCAGTTCCAGAGAAACAGCGAACAGGAACCTCATGAAAAACGAGACGTGTGGTAAAGAATATTGATGACTGTGCGGTGCTGGCATACTAAACTATGTAGGCTTGAAAATCGATCCATCTGAAAAAGAACGGATTAGCGGAGTCTAGTCGACTGGACAAGACAGTAGCGTAAGTCGTGTAGACCTCGAAACGTTTTGAAAGTCGTGAGACCCGGTAGAAAAATCAGAATTTGATTCGATTCGCCCAAGCGTAAGAGCCTAAGCTTCAGTAATCATGATAACTTTGTCTTACCGTTCAGCTTAACCGGAATTTTCATTGGCTTACGATCGTCCTAAAAGATTCTCGAGAAATGCCCTGATCCAAAGCTGCAAAAAACGGTTAAATTCGATGCACATGTTATAAATCGGTTCGTGATAACAGTTCTGTGAAATAAAATTTTTAAATCAAGTAAAAAATTCAAATTAAAAAAAAAAAAATCAAATTTATAATCAAGACAAGCTACTCGTCGAAGGTAAAGACGAAAACAAAAACAAAATCATCAGTTGTCTAGCGTTTTACGAATTCTCTAACGGTGACTGTGTCAGGCCAGAGCTTTTTGTTGACCACATCGTTAAACAGTTCTGATGTAACGGTAACCTTAAACGATAGAAAGGGGTAACCGTGCCCAAATCTACATTGGGTGAAACCAGTTTCTTGCATGACACATCTTCAATTGACGATATTACATTATTCCGCAGTAGATAATTGGTAACTTCTTCTTCGGTAACTGACGGATGCAAGTTGGACACATAAGCAATCTTATGTAATTTAAAAACATAAAATTGACTATACAGAACACGGCACAATTGTCGACAAATGAGACAAAATAACTAGACTGAACAATCCGTTTTTTAATTATGCCAAATTTTATTATTGAAACGACCGATTTCGAAAACTAAGTTTTCACTTTCGAGGTATGGTCCAGACTAAAAACCAAAAATAATTTACATACATAACAACCATCTTATCACAGTGACATTATTTTTCAAATACATTAAAAACAATTTTTATAAAGTCTAATACAATTAAACGCTAATTAATATGATTTGAGTTCATAAACACTTAATAATCTACATAAACTACACTCTTATCAAACATTTAAGATCGTCAATGTGTGAAAATAAATAAGGGGTAATTGGTTCTCGTCAAATAAATACTGTCATATGGTCAAACATGTATTAGGTTAATCGCAATCATAGAACAATTCCTCTTCCATACTACTATCAATCGTATCATTTAAGGTAATAATACTTTCGTCAATCGTTCTCTTTTTTTTAAATAATTTTAAAAGAGGGGAAATTACATTACCATTGTCAATGTTCAATAAATTCGTATGTGAATTTTTGGCAATATGGATAGCTTCATTATATTCGATATTCCATGGGCGTCTCACTTCTTCGATTAATTTCAGCGTCGTAATGTCAATGGAATGTTTTGTGTCAAAAATGTGTTTTCCAACAGCTGTTTTTTGTTTCCAATTAGCAGATTCTACGTGCTCATTGAAACGGATAAACAATTGACGGATCGTCATACCATAATAAAACCTACCGCATGTACCACACTGGATGCGATAAATTCTCGACTTATGGATATCAGGTGGAACGTCTTTAAGTGAGCCTAGAGCATTCCTTAAAGTGAATTCATTTCTATGGACGACTTGGATGTCATATTCTTGATATATCTTCTTCAGAGGGCCTGTCGCACTGGGGTAAAACGTGAAGCCAACTCGTCTAGTTGGTTCGTCGGGTCGTATAGACTTATAGAACGTGGATATGTTCTCTAATTGTTTTTTCCTCTAATGTTTTTGGATGATACAAGTTACCATCTTTTCACTGTATCCATTGATTCTTCCAATTTCAATAATCTTTTTTGTCTCCTTTTTAACTTTTTCGTCTGTCAATGGAAGGTTTACCATAAAATGAGCCATGGAATGGTACGCAGCCATTTTTTGTTTAATGTCATGATGAGAATCTGATGTGATAAGTCTTTGTGTGCTGGTGGGTTTTCGATACACATCCAACGTCAAGACACCGTCTACAATTTCAACCATTGTGTTCAAGAACGGAAGTCTATTTTCCGATTGTCTTTCAATTGTAAATTTTACAGAATCTTTTTTGATGGAGTCCATTTTGTCTTCAAACATTTTCCGCACGACGTCGAATTTTCTTTTGTTAAGGACAACAAAGATATCGTCGAAATACCTATGGTAAACTCTTGGAAAATTAGGATTTTTTGCCATTGACGTCTCAAAGTCGCTCATGAATAACTCTGCGATAAAGCTGGAAAGTGAGTTGCCAATACTGGTACCTTGTGTTTGTTGGTAAAAGGAACCGCGAAATTGGAAAACATTTTGTTTCATGCACAAATGGGCGAGGTCCACATATGCATTGACTAAGTCGCTGTTCACTTCATTATTAACCAACCATTGTCTCAGCAGATTCATTGAATAAGGAATTGGAATACTAGGGTACAATGATGTGATGATCATCAGTTCTATAAAATCTGCGGTATTATGCTTCGGTTCAGGCTGAGAAACGTCAGATTGTTCAGATGTGGTCATCAGGTGCGATTCATTTGTAACTGATGAATTACGGAACTGATTGTCGGGCATCTTTACATTTTTTGGGGTCGGAGACTTAGCTGTCATAAACACGGAACTTGAAGTCGGTTTTGCACTAAGAATCGGTTTACGGTTACGGTTGGCAGCAGGAAGTGAACGTTGGGAATAAAATGGCAATGATGTTGGAACAACTACAGTGGAATTGAATTTACTGAATTGAGAAGATGAAAATTTGGACGAGCTCATTTGAATAATGCAGCTGTCACAGAACCATTGAAGATTCGGCATTTGTCTATAATGCAACAACGCATCATTATTAAAATTGACACATTCAGCGTGATAAATTTGCCGACAAATTCCATCGCAAATAATTTTATTTGGATTGACATTTCAAGCCGTTATCACACACCGTACAGTTGTTCATTTTCAAAAAGTTGTTCAGCAAAACCGATGGGATCAATTAGTCAAAAGATGTGACAGCGCGCGGATTTATCTAAGCGACGTTACACTTGCGTAAACTCTTACGTTATCACATTAACCAAAACTAATTAAATTGACCAACAATTACACAAAATACGAATTAGATACAAACAAAACTCGATTACACTTCAACACTACATGAATTCACTAATCGGTTGCACAAAAATTAACACTTCAATTATAAAAATAGCAAGAAAAAATTGAAAAACAGGCTGAGTGTTATCAAAGCACGATGAAAGTTCTGAAATTTAACCTGAGGAATTACATTCTTCGTCAAAAAAAACCAAAATTTCCAAAACTGATTGAGATTGGCTCAAGTTATTGTGTTTCCAACGCAAGCATTCTCTTGGAAATAACTTCCGAACCCCTCGTCTCATATCACCGAATTACGAGCTTAACCTGAGGAATGACATTCTTCGTCGAATAAAACCAAAATTTCCAAAATCGATTGAGATTTGCTCAAGTTATCATGTCTCCAGCGCTAGCATTCTCTTGGGAATAACTTCCGAACTCCTCCCTGCACCTATTTCATTGAATTACGAACTTAACCTGAGGAATCACATTCTTCGTCGAATAAAACGAAAATTTCCAAAATTGATTGAGATTTGCTCAAGTTATCGTGTCTCCAACGCTAGCATTCTCTTGGGAATAACTCCCGAATCCCTGGTCTGATCTCACCGAATTACGTACTTAACAGAGGAATGACATTCTTCGTCGAATAAAAGAAAAATTTCCAAAGTCGATTGAGATTTGCTCAAGTTATCGTGTCTCCAACGCTAGCATTCTCTTGGGAATAACTCGCGAATCCCTGGTCTGATCTCACCGAATTACGAACTTAACCTGAGGAATGACATTCTTCGTCGAATAAAACAAAAATTTCCAAAATCGATTGAAATTTGCTCAAGTTATCGTGTCTCCGAAATATGGAATTGTTACAGACATTTTGAGTATTTAACGTTTTTTTGTGGACATTTCTCATAATTTCGATCATAGTATACTTTTTGCTACAGACGTTTTCGAATGATTTAACGGCGTAAGACCCTAGACTTTCAGTCAAGGGAATAATTTTTTGAATAGAAGAAATTCGTTTGTTTAATTCAATTGGACTCATCGAAAATTTTTGATAATTCGTTTTCAGAGGCAAATCACTGTCGCAGATTTTACCACCATGAAAACGTTTATGGTGGATAAAATACACAGTTTGTAATGCTGTGAATAATACTTTATTTGCTACGAAGTTACGCATTGTAAGTGTAATAACAAAGAGAGCGACATTTAATCTGATCCCGCTTATATAATCTATGTATGCATTTATATAATTTGATAACAGATAGCAACACGATTTTTGGCGGAAGAATGAGAAATAGTAATCGATGATGATTACAAGCGAAGAATTCTAAGAAATCATGAAAATACAAATTAATTGACACATCCTAATAAATCACTCGGCTTTTAGTTCTACGATTCAAAAAGCATTCCTCGCTTCGATGATATTTGCATCTGATGTCTTCTTGAACTATTTTAAATCTTTCTATGCCTTAAGAAATCTTTGCGATATTCGCCTCCCAAATTTATGAACACTTTCTCAATCACCATTTAATACTTAATTGCACTCTTTCTGTATTGCACTAAAGGGATATTAAGTTTTCCCATTTCTATTGCTTAAACAAAAGTGTAACATGCTGGATTGACAATTTTCCCGTCACCTATTTTCCTCTTCGTTCACAGTAAAGGAGAGAAAAACAACAAAACAAACGCGCTCATTAGACCCGTACAAAGTAAACGGATGCGTTTACCGCGACGTTTGTAACCACACGAATTTCGACCCAGGAGTTGGTGTGTTTTTCGTTTTGAGATCTAAATAAGAGAATTCTTCAAGAAAATTTGTCCATCTGTCCGACCGTCTAGTCTGTCTGTCACCACGATTTGAAATATCAAATATAAAAATGGACGATGCTATTTGCCCGCGAGGGCAAATAGCTATTCCACACTGGAGCTGCTATTGGCCCGCGAGGGCAAACAGCCATTCCACACTGGAGCTGCTATTGGCCCGCGAGGGCAAAGAGCCATTCCACACTGGAGGTGCTATTTGCGCGGCGCAAAAATAACACTAACATTTTTTATTAGCCTAATTTTTGCGTGTCAGTAGTCATTACACGGTGGAGCTGCTATTTTAATATTATTCGATAACATTTAGTGTTCAAATATATTTTTTACTAATATTCAGATGAATTCTTGTTAGTTCTGGTTAGAATCCAAACAGATTCCGCCAAAAAAATGTTTTCGTTCAAATTTATCTTTGCATAGTTGGTATAAATGACTCAAAATTGCTTATTGTGAATTGGCAAAATCTAAAATATTTCGCGGAATCTGCAATAAAACAGTTTGAAAAAGGCGGTCGAATCTTTTAATCACGATATGGACTATTTTACTTTAAATTTGCAATTCGAAGATTGCAAGAGTCTCATGGACCTTAAATCAAAATATGAGCGCGAAACCTATAACATTCTTTCTATTAGTGATTCACACAAGTTGAAAGGTACAGGGGAATTCGTATCTAAAACATTTTATGAAAGGTTATGTTTAGAATGTAAGGCTGGCCCAGAACGAGCTTCGAAAAGTGAAGGTATTCGCAAATCTTCGACATACAAGAGAGGATGTCCGTTTAAGGTAATTTGAAGGACTTTATATATTTTGCATCAGCCTGAAAGTAAGTAGAATTTGCGAATCATTTTAGGTGAGAATCGCCTTGGAAAAAGACAAATTGACAGTCAAGAAGGTGCATTTGGTTCATGAAAACCATCTATCCGACGAAAAGACCTATCAGCATTACCCCGAAAATATGCGTTTGAATGAGAATGAAATATCTGAAGCTCAGAAAATGCTAGCTTGTGGTGGCAAGAAGAAGCTCATCAAAAATGAACTAATGAAAAAAAGAAAGAATCCGCTTGCAGTGAAGGCGATCCATAATCTACAAGCCAAAAAGAGAATGGAAAGGCAACAAATATCTCCAGATAACGAGCTGGCAAAATTAATCGAGATCATGAATCAAATTCCGAATTCAATTGTGCGTGTGATTAAAAACGATGTCAATGAGTTGATAGGTAAAATTCTTACATGGCCTTGGATCAAAAACATCAAGTAACATAAATTTACATTTGTAGGCGTATATTTTCAAGATCAGCGAATGGTCGACTTCTTTGAGAAATTTGCCGAAGTTTTATTTTTCGACGCAACAAACAACGTTAATAGTAGAAAAATGCCGTTGTTCATACAATCTATAGTCGACGGTAACGGTCAAACTGAAATAGCTTCATTGTACATCTGCAAAAGTGAATCAAAGGAATCCATTGGGCCTATGATAGACGTATTTCAACAACATAATCCAGCTCGGGAGAGAACTAGAGTTATCATCGGAGACAAGGATTTTTCAGATAGGTCAATTTACACTGAAAAGTTTGCGAATGCTGTGCTCCAAATTTGTTTGTTCCACGTTTGTAAGACATTCAATCGGGAAATTACTACACAAAAAAGAAACATCACCAAAGATCAGCGAATTCAGTGCTTGGAAATAATTCAAAAAATAGTTTATTCCAAAAGTGCGGAAGAGTACGAGAAGCAGTATCGGTTGCTGATGAGTCTGCAACTACCGGACGTCATTAGTTATTTTAACGATAACTGGCATGTGATACGCGATGAGTGGACTCTGTATGGAAAAAATAAGAAAGCCAATTATTTGAATGCGACAAACAATCGCCAGAAAAGCTTGAATGGCAAAATTAAAGCTTTGGCTAGCAGACATGACAACCTAATGACATTCTTCGAGAACTTATCCGTATCCGTGTCCATGATAACTTCCGAGAAAGACATCACAACAGTAAGGAGCGACATGAAGGTACCACGACTTAGGTTTTCGGATCCAACTTTGGACAGGTAAGACTTTCTACATTTTTTGTTTGTTTGCTACTGTTCAGCTTCTCTAAATTTTATGAGTCTGATGCAATGCAGTTGAGTAATTTTTTTGTCGTACTAGATATAACAGCTTCCTAACACCATTTATCTTCGAGAAAGTGAAGGAGCAATACGAAACGAAATGTTTCGTGAAATTTTTATCCATCGATCAAAAACAGGCTGTCACCAATAGTAAAGGTCTTCATAGCGTATCAGCCAATAAATGTTCCTGTTTTTTCTATTCTACAATGACATTGCCGTGCAAACATATTTTTATGTTTTTGATGTCAAATAATATGGAGCTCTTTACACCTGAGCTTTGTGCGACGAGATGGACTAAAAAATATTATAGCGATTCACATCCTGTTCTGAATGGATCTGTTAATACGTCAACATTAAAGCCAATATACATCTCGACAGTTAGAATTCCAGAGGAAAAAGATCGTTACAAAAAGACTGCAAAATTAACCTCAGAGATAAATAATATTGCAGCTTCGATGTCAACTGGTCAGTACACGTACTTTTACGAAAAAGTAAAAAGTATCCGCAACGAAATGATTCACGCGCCAACAACAGGAGTAGAAAAAACGGAGAATGTAGACACGTTTGCTACAAACGCAGCGCTATCAATTTTGCCAGCACCGTCATCTCTGCCAGCACTCTCAACTTTGCCCGTACTTTCAAACGAACAAAGAGAACTACTTAGCATTTTTTTAAATTCCGCAGTTCAGATGGTAGAACAAAATGATCTAAATAATACTGAAATCGGGAATCGTTCTGTAGATGCAACCGAAAGTGCAGATCCTGTGACTGCGATCGAACATACAGATCCAGTGGCCGAAACCTCAGAACCAAAAGAAAACAATTCGTCATTTTTGCAAGATTGCAACACTGAGAATATTCGTTCCATTCGTATCCCTAACAAAAGCACTTCAGTTGGACGTCCAAAAGGGTCTACGACGACAGTCATTGGCGTTAAGCGCAAGAGAAATAGTGCACAAGCGACGACGGTGCAGCCTAAAAGGAGATATATTGAAAAATGTGACGATGATCAGGCTTTGTCAGTTTTGGAGTGGTTGACCAAGAGAGATAGAAGCGAAATTATGAAAAATAAGTTACGTGTTACTGACATTGTTCATGATAGCTTGATATTTTGTCGAGTTAGAAATCCGGAAGTAATCTTAAAATACTTTCAAAAGTTCGTTAACAAAGAATGCTATGCATTCATTCAGAAATTAAAAAATTCGAATTCACCTTGGCCGTGTGGCACTTGCCACAAAATATTGACCGGTTCACAGGTATTATGCGAAAAATGCCTAGACTGGCATCACTTAAAATGTGTCGGTAAAGAAAATGCTAAAGAAAATCCCTTTTTTTGTGTTCATTGTTAGGATTCGAAAGAATTACTTATTTTTACTTTTGAAATCCATTGAACTTTTTTCCTTAACTACTTAATTATGGAGAAGATACTTTTTTATTGGAGTGAATAAAAAGTTATTTTATTTTAAATATTGTTTCAAGTCACAAACCGCGGTTAAATAGCAGCTCCAGTGTGGAATGGCTATTTGCCCTCGCGGGCCAATAGCAGCTCCAGTGTGGAATGGCTATTTGCCCGCGAGGGTAAATAGCAGCTCCAGTGTGGAATGGCTATTTACCCTCGAGGGTAAATAGCAGCTCCAGTGTGGAATGGCTATTTACCCTCGCGGGCAAATAGCCACTCCGTATAAAAATTATATAATTTGCAACACTTGAAGCTTAAAGCAGATGGAGGAACGGACATTCTCTATAAATTGATTCATTTGGACAACTCCAGATTCGTACCCTTGGAGATTGAAGACTTTTGTGACTTTATTGGAATTATTGTCAAACTATGCTCAGAACCTCAAGGTCCTAAAACTTAGTGGTTTAAATTGGGACGTGATTACTGACGTTCTATGTTATTTCGATTTCGTCGAAAGTTTAACTTTAGAAAACATTGACAATGAAGGAAGCTGCTATGAGGAATATTTAAATGAAAACGATGCTGCCAATGCAAAGTTAATAAAAATAAATTTCGAAATGGAATACGAGACACCGGTCATTAGAAAAATGATCGCTGACTTCCCCAATCTCAAGAAGTTTCAAATGTGATCAGGACCAGAGCTTACATTGTCGGACTTCCAACTAATCTAAAAGGTTTCACGAAACTCGAATCATTGAAATTAAAAGGAGGGAAGCAATTAACCATTGACGACTTTAAATATTTACGGGATCACAGGAATCGTTTTCAATCCTTATGCTTGTATGTCATCGATGGCGCTTTCGTTTCGTAGATCAGCACTTGGAAGAGCTCGAGGCTACGTTTGAAGTGGTAAAATATATGGCGTGCGGCAATTTGTATTTAAGATTTAATTTTTGATATTCTACCCCAAGTAACAATTTAAAAACCAATAACTTATTGGTTAATATAACGTCATTATAACGTTGTTGCCAGGACCGTTATTTAAAGGTAATTGCCCAGTTATAAGGACCGTCAACAGACCGTTATTTGACCAATAAGTTTCCTTTGAAAATCTTTTTTGTTGAATAGAAGTTATTTTACGGTTAAATAACTTAGGTCTTTTTATAACTGAGCAATGACGGTCAAATAACGTTATAATGACGTTTTTTTAACCAATAAATTATTGGTTTTCAAATTGTTACTTGGGAATAAATTTTCTTTTAGAAATAATTCGATTTCATAAAAGTCACAAAAGTGTTCAATCTCCAAGGTGACGATTCTGGAGTTGTCCAAATGGATCAATTTATCCTCCATCTCCTCTAAGCTTCAAGAGGTACAAACTATATAATCATTATATTCGATATATCAAAATAACATCGCCCATGCGAGGGGTGACGCGCACTTCTGCAGTTTATGGAATAAGTGGGAGTAAATGGATTAAATGATACGTTTTTCAAATTCGTCAAAACCTCAAATAGACTTGATTTTGATGGCAAACCATCCTAATGTGTCAAAAAGTGAAAAAACACTCTTTTGAAAACTTAAGAGAATTTTTGTTGAAAAATGGAATAAATAAATTTATTCCATTTACTGGGGGATGCGGGAATCGTTAATAATTTTCATTTTTTGTTAATATTATCAATCTGCGACGAAAGCACATATGAGCAAGTTGTAAATGTAACCCGTGTTATGTTACTTACTTACTTAACCGGCCCACACAGGTCCCAAGCGTAACGATGACTTTCATAAATCTATATCTCCACTCAGAAAAGAGATAGAGTAATCGAGTCTTCAGCAAATTTGCTCAATATAATTAATCTTTTAGACAAAATTATTATTGATGTTGAAAATTTTAGTCGACTGCCCGAAAACAACTTCTAATTTTGAACAATTACTGGAAGTAAATCTTCTTTAGAATACAGTTGACAATCTTCAAAAGGATCTTGGAATGGAGTGCAGTTTTTGCAATATGTGTTAAATCAAGTAGCCCAAGGTTATTGGCAATTAACTCTGTATGAATTCTCAGCTTGAGGAAGATCTCTTTCGTTCCAAAATCCTTCTGAAGATTCTCAACTGCATTCTAAAGAAGATTTATTTCTAGTAAGTGTTCAAAATTAGAAGCTGTTTTCGGGCAGTCGACTAAAATTTTCAACATCAATAACAATTTTCTTCCGAAAGACTAAATAATTTTGAGCAAATTTGTTGAAGATTCGGATACTCTATCTATTTCCTGAGTGTAGATATAGATTTATGAAAGTCGTCGTTACGCTTATGCCTGTGTGCGGCCCTACAACCCATTAAGGGTCTTGGCCTTCTCCAACATGCTTCTCCAATCGGGATACGATTGTCGTCCATACGCTGTACATGACCAAGCCATCGTAGTCTATTAATTTTTGTTGTTCTATGTCCGGCTCTATAAAGCTGCATAAGCTCATGATTAAATCGTCTGCGCCATCTGTTCGTCATATACTGGTCCGAAAATTGTCCGCAGTACCTTTCTTTCGAACGTGAGCAGCGATTGTTCGTCTTTCTGAGTCATGTACCAAGACTCCGACCCATACGTAACTATTGGTCTTATCACAGATTTGTACAGTGCGCATTTAGAGTTTCTGCTTACTGATTTCGACTATAAAATTTTTATCAGGCTGTAATAACTCCGGTTGCCAAGAGTTTTCCGTCTTTTGATTTCGTCCATGATTACGTTGTCAGAATTAAGCAGAGATCCAAGGTATACGAACTTGTTTACCACCTTAAATGTGTGTGTGTCAATTGTTACGCTTTGGTCGTGTTGTCGATTCGATGGGGAGACAATCATGTATTCGGTCTTTGTGTCATTAACCTTCAACCCGAGGTCGGTACCTTTTCTGTCCAAAGCCGTGAACTTTTCCTTAACAGCTTCCATGTTTCGGCCCAAGATATTCAAGTCATCAACGAAGCCCAGCAATTGACTGGATTTGGTGAAAATGGTGCTGCTGGTGTCGATGTCCATGGTTCTCACTGCTGCTTCAAGGGTCAAATTAAAAAGCAGCGTCGCGAGCGGATCACCTTGACGTAGCCCTTCCTCAATGTCGAAAGCGTCTGACAATTTGCTTCGGATTCTTACTCGGCTGTTAGCTCCATCCATTGTCAACTTTGTTAGCGAGATTAGTTTTTTGGGAACCCCTAATTCCTCCATCACTCTCCATAACTTCCTCCTGTTGATACTGTCGTATGCTGCCTTGAAGTCTACGAACAATTGGTGTATTTCCATGTTGTACTCCTTACACTTCTCCAAGATCTGTCTAATGCTAAACAGCTGGTCCGTTGTTGAACGACCTACACGAAAACCACTTTGATATTCACCTACAGTAGATTTCATGTATGGAAGAAGGCGTTTGTATAGAATATTCGCAAATATCTTGTAGGCGATATTCAAAAGCGAAATTCCGCGATAGTTGCCACACTCCAATTTGTCGCCTTTCTTGTACAAAGGGCAGATGATGCTAGTCTTCCACTCTCCCGGCAACTCCTCGACATTCCAGATGCGCTTGATGAGCTCGTGCATCTCCATACATAATGCGTTACCACCGTGCTTGAAAAGTTCTCCAGGTATGTTGTCGGTTCCTGGGACTTTGAAATTTTTGAGCTTTAAAATTTCATGCTCCACTTCTTGTAGCGTTGGTTCTGCAATATGTGGCTGCGCGGTCTGAAATGGTAAGTTGTTGTTGGTGTCGTTTTGGTTCGGTGGTCTGTTCGGGTTCAGCAATTCCTTAAAGTACTCCGCCCATCGTCTGATGCACCTTTCCTCATCTGCTAAGACCAACCCATCTTTGTACTTGCACAATAAAGGCTGTTGACTGTAACCTTTCCTCGATTCGTTTACTTTCCGGTAAAAATTCCGCGTCTCTTTTCGATTACCAAACCTTTCAATTTCGACTAAAACTTCCTTGTCATGTTGTCGCTTTTTTCTTCGGAATAGTTTTTTCTTGAAATTTCTCTTCGAACGGTACTCTGTCATGCCAGCTCGAGTGCATCTATTTAGATTTCTTGCTCGAGCCGCATTTTTGTCATCCAGTGGTTTTCTGCATTCGTCATCGAACCAGTCATTTCTTTTCTTTCCCCTACAACTTTTGACATCCAAAACATTTGAACAGTGACGCCCATCTATGAACACGTGATCAATCTGGTTTTTGGTTCGTCCATCAGGTGATACTCATGTCGCTTTGTGGATGTCTTTATGTTCGAAATAGGTACTGCAGACAACCATGTTCCTTGACGCTGCGAAATCAGTTGCCAACGTTCCATTTTCGCTTGAATTTTCGTGGAGGCTACATTTACCAATAGTGGGACGGTAGTAGACTTCGCGACCTATCTTGGCATTCAAATCCCCAAGTCTCGATTCGGTGCTCTATCATACACGTTCACCAGTTTCTCGTAAAATAGCTCCTTCGCTTCATTATCTTTTTCCTCCGTTGGAGCGTAGACGTTAATAAGAATATAATTGAAACATTTTCCTCTTATCCGTAGAGTGCATATTCGTTCGTTGACAGGAGTGAAACCAATCACCCCGTTTCTGGCTCTACCGAAGACCATGAAGCCTGTTCCGTATCCTCTTGGGCTGTCGTTGCTCTCGCCGCTGTAATAAAACGTAAAGTCTCTACTGATCACAGAATCCTTCCCAGGCCATCTAGTTTCCTGTACTGCTGTAATGTCAAGTTTAGTCGCCCTTAGCGCACTAGTGAGTGATCTCAACCCTCCTGGCCGTAACAGAGATCTAACATTCCATGTTCCTAATTGTAAATCGTTGTCCTTTTTCCGTTGCCTAAGTCGTTGCCGTTTATCCTGTCCAATCCGAGGCTCTGTTGTTTAATTCATAACCATATCGCTTTTTTGAGTGTGGTATGGTGGCTAGCCACACGCACTACCCACTAATCCGTTTCCCCGATGACCCGTGGGCAAGTCATCAAGTAGAACTCTTAAGTTTAGCACAAAACTCCGAAGAGAATTGAGGTCCCGGGGACTACGACGTGGACGTAAAAAGAGCACTTGATAGTTAGACAGTTGCACGCCTGGCACATGACACGGACTACCACACTCCGCTCATATCCAATCAGGCGCTACCCTATCTAACTACCCAATCCCCACCCGTGTTGTGTTGTGAAAGTTTAATTTTCTAAACATCAGACACTTTATTAAAAGTCATAAAACTCGAAGGATTTTTTAAAAAGATATTGTCGTTTTCTGTGCCTGACATGAGATTCGCTTACATTCGGCGGCTTGTATCTATGGTGTGGTCATATTTATAGTTGAATTTGAAATTCAACTATAAATATGACTATACCATATATACCAGCCGCCGAATGTAAGCGAGTCTCATGTCAGGCACAGAAAACGACAATATCTTTTTAAAAAATCCTTCCAATTTTATGACTTTTGATAAAGTGCTTGATGTTAGAAAATTATACTTTAACAACATAACACGGGTTACATTTACAACTTCCTCATATATGTGCTTTCGTCGCAGATTGATAATATTAACAAAAAATGAAAACTATTAACAGCTCCCGCATCTCCCTGTCGATATCACGGTCAAATCGTACAATATTACCTTTTCAACGAATTCCACCTTTTTCAGCCCACATCGGCTACATACTTTTTCTTACATACCAAAATTTGATAGAACCATACGAACTCAAAGGGTTTAATAGTTTTGGGAACACATTTGTAGTGGATAATGCTGCAGTGTAGAGGCTACATTGGGTCAATACTTTATCAAATACGGTGTTGCTCATTAGACCAATAAGAATAGTTTCACACTTTTACGTGTTGTTGCTCGTATTGTTACTACATGCATGGAAAGAAAGCTGTTGAAATGGAATTTGATTTTTTGCGAGGGGAAGCACCGGCCCACTACTCTTTCATAACTCTCTATAACTATACAATTCAATGATCTTTGTCAATTGATTAAAATAACAAAAAACAAAAAAATAAAATTGTCGTTACACACAAAATTTAAACAGTGCACTGGTCAGTGGTGGCGGGCGAATATTCATGAGATTGTCGTTCTTGTGTTTGTCTATATAGTACGACTCCCACGCGTTTAAGTATTTTTCTTTTCTGACGTGTTTTATCAATAGACTGTTTTCTTTGATTACATTATGCGAAGGGTTGTCGAAAATATGTTTAGCCACTGCCGAGTTTATGTCTTTTTTCTTAATCACGTTTATATGTTCTTGCCATCGAATCTGACAGGGACGTGCCTGACCAAAATAAAAATGGCCGCAGGTTTCACATCTCATTTTGTAAATACCTGATTTTTGTAAAACATTTGTCTTGTCTTTATTATTGCATAGAACATTTTTAATTTTGTTGTCACTAGCGAAAGCCGTCGAGATGTTCACTGACTTTAAAATGTCTTTGATTTTATTTGTGAGGGGTGGAAAATGAGAAAGTCTCAACAACGCTACCGGTTTCTGCTTAATCGGTTTTAAAGTTGTGTGCGACTTTATGAACAGAGACTTTGTTTATTTTTCTATTATGTTTTTAATTGGAGGCTCACCCTTGCGATGTAAAATATTTTTCGCGTCTCTTCTTTTCGATCCTCTTCTGACATCGGGATGTTTAGCATTCTGTAGACCATGGAGTTAAAAGCTGCCATTTGTTTAAAGCAATGGTGCGAGTCTGAAGTGATGAAACTATCTGTGGTGGTGCCTTTTCTATATACTCTAAAATGTAGTTTGTTGTCGCTTTTTCTCATCACCATGAGATCCAAAAACGGTAAGCATCCGTTCACTTCTACTTCCATAGTAAACTTAAGTTGTCCTGGATAAATCACATTTAATCGATCTAAAGTATTCTTCGCCTTCTCTGTCTTTACAATAGCGAAAATACCGGACGCGCTTGAAGAAGCAACGCTATTATGCTGCACAGTTTGATGAAGCTGACAATCCTAAAAAGTTTTGGGAGCTGGTGAAGAGGGTAGTTGTCAGTGGTTTAGATGTCACAGAACCTCTGTCGGTTGCGAATGAGTTTAACGAGTTTTTTGTAAATGTAGGCAAGAGACCTGCACCCGCAAGGAAGAAATCTTCTCGTCGCAATGAGCCGCCAGCTCGAGGTTTTTTGGAAGGGTTTTACTTTGAGGAAGTGAGTAGCAGCAGGTAGCGATGGCATCAGTGTGAAGATTCTAAAACGGTATAAGCAACAACTGTCTGAATGTGTCACCCGCTTAATTAACAACTGCATTAAGACTTCTCATTTTGATGATATTCTGAAGATCGCTAAAGTTATCGTTTTACCGAAAGGTGGTGAAACAACTGATGTGGCTAATTATAGACCAATATCATTGCTGTCTTCACTCTCTAAAAGATCTTGTATGGAAAAATTTACGAGAGGTTAAATTCGATGAAGTTTTTTGACATGAAGCAATTCGGCTTTTTGAAGAAATCAAACACTCTAGCATGTTGTTTGGACCTCTGCTCGAATATCAGGAATGAAATGGACAAGCAAATGGCAGTTAGTTGCTTGTTCGTTGACTTCAAAAAGGCATTTGATTCAGTCAATCATCAGTTACTGATGGATAAGCTGAAGTCTCTTGGCCTTAGTGAACCTGCTTTTGGTTTATTGTGCAGTTATTTGAGCGACAGGAAACAGTTTGTCAGTGTAGGCGGAGTAAATAGCTCCACTCTGAGAGTGAAGTGGGGGGTTCCTCATAACCTGTTTGACGAAGGTTTCAAGGGTAAAGTTTACCTGTACGCTGATGATACGACCTTCCAATAAGCAGCGGGGTTGCTAGAAGACTTGCGTCGTTTGATGCAACATGACTTGCGGAGTCTTAGTGATTGGTCATCACGCAATTCCTTACTTGTCAACGAAGCGAAGACTAATTACATTGTGTTTGACGACAGTCTGTTCCCTGACTTTGACCTGGTATATGATGGGACGACTCTTCAGAGGGAAAGTCAGGTGAGATACCTAGGCTTGAAGTTGAACGACCGGTTTAAGTGGAACACGCACGTCAATAAAGTAGTGAAAAAGATTTCGCCGATTATAGGTGTACTGAAACGTCTTCGATGGCTCCTACCTCGAAATGTCCTTTTGAACCTGTATTACCTTTATGTTCATTCTCACTTGAGCTATCTGAATCCCATATGGAATTGCGCACCTGTTTGTCTAATAGACAAATTGCTTCTACTGCAGAAGAAGGGGTTGCGTAACATTTACGGTTTGGAGTACAAGGATTCAGCTAAGCAATGCTTCAGTTCGTCGATACTGCCTCTAGATTACTTCAATACGTGTCAGACGGCAGTTTTGGTGTTTTTGCTTTTTTGTACACAACTCGAGTAAATTTTTTCCGATTTTCAAATTTTTTTTTTGTTTGAAAGATCTAGACATGACCGACAGTTTATAAAAGAAACTTTTGCCTGTGCTTAGGGCTCAAGTGGGCCTAAGGTCGGCCCTAGCCAAAAAATTTTTTTTTGCTATGTTGCAGAGGAAATAGAGGGAAACGTTTTTGGCTATGTAATTGTGTATCCGGGGCCACTACTTAGGGCCCTAGGACGGTACTAAGGTGGAATCTAGCTTAAAAAAATGGTTTTTTCTATGTGTAGAGAAAATTGAGTAGAACATTTTTCTTTATTTGGGGGTCAATTTTGTGCTTTCGGAAAGGTTTTTTACACCGTTTCTTCGGACGGGTTTTTCAATATTGCCCTATCGGCAATTTCTAATACAACTTAATGTGGACGTAATTTTATACAATATTTACTTATATACGTTCGAGTCTCTTCGCAACATCAACTCTGTTTGCCGCATGTTTAAAATTGTGCCATCAGCAATAAAGATTAAGAATTACAAGACACCTGAAAGAACTAACAAAACATTTGAATTTTCAAACTTCTTAAAAAGTTCAGTTCGAATACAGAAACAATTTATCATCATCTCAAAGATCTTTTCACCTATTTCGACGAAATACAATACATTTCTTTACCTGACGAGCTTTACCGCTGTAAAGTAAAATAAAAATCTTCGTAACTCAAGTTACGAATGCTAAAAACTACTCTTAGTTTAAGGTCAAAATTTCGTTCGGCCCTGGCGTTTTAAGAATTTGATGAAACTAGAAGGGCTTTTTACAATTTTAAAGGATTGTTGCATTTTGTCTTATTACACTTCATAGAGTAAACAAAGTAAGAATTAATAAATTCGATCTTAATTTAATCTCATTTATTCAACAATTATTCAATGCACCTACATTTTCCATCGTATTAATATAGTCGGCTCAGTACCCGATTTCAATTTCTATGCATCTGTAGACTTTGACATTCGTGTTGTCATTTATTGTGATTAAGTTTTTGATAATTTACTATTAGTAAATCGGTGCAAAAATTCGTTTAATTTTATTAAAATTCGAATTAGTTGAAGTGTAACTCTTATTTGTTCATCAAAATTTCTTTTTTTAATGAAATCGATCAAATTGTTGTTGATCAAACTAATTCACTCAGCATTTATTCCATTTCTTGCATATGAAAGTTGTATTTATGTGAATCGTTTAATTATTCAAGTAAACTGTTGAATTTCCGTGAAGTTTGAATGAACTATTAAATACGCATTCAATAATTACAAATTATTTTTGCGTTCTGAGTGTTTCAAAAGCTGCAGCCACATCTAATTTATTCATGTTGTAAATATGAAAATCTATCATTCAGTATTTTGGCTAAAATATGATTCTGCAACTTTCGTAATTTCTTAGCAATTCAAAATTGTATCAAATCGTTTGATTCGTTTTTTCGAGTTTTCTGGTGTGTTTTTGCCCCTGTTTTGTCGAATGAGAATGAACGTGTGTGTGCGTATAATCGAGGGTATTATGCGGACAGCAATTCGAAAAAAAGAAAACAGTTTTGGACTTTGTGTTTGTTCGTAGGTAGTAATAAAATTACACGCGGAAACGAATTAAGGGAAAAATTTTTTTTAACGTAAGTTATATTTGAAGAATTTTAATTTGGTAAATAATTTAAGGTATGAATATTCCAAGCCTTCACATGCACACCTTTTCCATTTAACGCTACAAAATTTGCTTGCAATAGTTGTACGATTTGATTTTCTTTTCGATATTTCGTTTTTTCAGATAAATGAGAACATTTGCGTCCATCGTGACCATTTCTGATCAAAACTATTAACATGATAGAGATAAAAGCGAATAAAAAATTGTCTGATTTTGTTGATGTGTATTTCCTCGGATTGAAAAGGTTCAATATTATTATTGCTGAAAAATATCTTCGGCAATTTGGGATGGGAATTTTCAATAATTTACGGAGAAAGTATTTGTGACGAATATTGTTTAAAAAAACGATTTTTCTTCAATAAACGCAAGTGGTTTTTTAATGAAATGTAATCGAACCAAAGACTTTTTGAGCTCGCGAAAGTTGCTAGTAGATACAAAAAAAGGATAGAAGGTATTTTCACGATGACATTGATAAAAGACAGCTCCGACTTTGCTCAATGTTGCGGCTACTGTAATGAAATTTATGCATGGAAATAACGTTCAATGTAGTGGTTTTTGAGGGTATTTTGTAATGATTGTATCAGATGTTGATTTTGTAAAAATAAAATACAGCGTAAATTCACATTTGAGGCGTTTCCCGCATTCCCCTTATTTTCAACTTTTTAGTTAAATAACCGTCCTGCCACTAACAAGTTTTTGAAAGTTGAATTCAACTAATAAGTTATGCGTTTAGCCTTATTCCTTTGACTGAAAGCCAAGAGTCTAATGTAAAAAATTGTGTGGAACGAGTGTCGGTGACCTCTTTTGAAAAATAGAAATGAGTGTCCGTAAACTTTCTTTAAAAAAGTGGAAATGAGTGTCCGTAACAACCAATTTTTCGATAAACAATTAAATGCAGTCCGTAACCAAAACAAAATTGTGAAAAATTGAAATGATAAAAACTAGTTGCAGAGTTTTGGCCTGACCTGAAACCTAGAAACGTGAAATTCGAAAAAAACTTAATCGATCTGAGCAAGCAATAAAATCCTTCCATTAATTCTTGGATTCCGCTCTTTTCTCATGGCTCTAAATTGTTATGAGAATACGGACCTAGGAAATTCATGTTCGGGTCAGGTCTCCTTAGAAAAAGCTTACGTTATCGTAATAGCCGAGTCGAGAATCAGGTTAAGGTCAGGTAAAGTGTTCAAATTATTAAAAAACATAACCAAAGACCCGTACGTATCAGAATAAATGTGGCAAACAGAATAGATGTGGCAAATAGAATAAATCTTGCAAAAAGACTCGAACGTATCTTAATATAGTAATAAGCAAACAATCCAACGTTTTATGTTCTTTTATAACTATAAGAATTTCAAAGAACCATAGAAATTACCCAAAGTAATGTTAAAGGCCCTACCGAAGTACATCACAGACCATTCAAATCTAGAATGGTTATATCCAAGGATTGGGCCATTTTCGCCTAAAACCTTGAAACACGTGTTCTCTAAAATTTTGTTCTATACAACTTTGCTTTTGAAAGTAACCTCTAACCTCTTATAGTTCTAGAGATATGGGTCATCCCTCCCAATTCTAGAAGTGGTCATATCCGAGGATATGGTCTTTTTACCACAAATCCTCAGACACGTGTTCTCAAAAATTTTATTTTCTACAACTTTGCCTTTGGAAGCAACTTTCTACCTCTTATAGTTCCAGAGATATGGGCCATCCCTCCTAATTCTAGAAGTGGTCATATTCCAGGATTGGAGCATTTTTACCCAAAACCCTAAGAAACGCGTTCACTAAAATTTTATTCTCTACAACTTTGCCTTTGCAAGCAACTTTCTACCTCTTATTGTTCTAGAGATATGGATTATGCCTCCCAATTCTAGAAGTGGTCATATCCCAGGATTGAGGCATTTTTACCCTAAACCCTAAAACATGTACCCTAAAATTTCATTTTCTACAACTTTGCCTTTGACAGTGAGTCTCGATATTGCATAGTTAAGGAAATAAATACGAAAAACTGTTTTCGTATACGGCCAATAAACTCAATTTCGTCAATTCCACTGGTCCCAGTGGCCGGACCCCTCACCCGATTCCCAAAAGAAATTGTTCTCAATTTTCTGACATCAAATCCTTTTATTTGACACCAACATGAGCAATTTTCGTGCTATACTTGCTGAGGTATTTGCGAAAAAGCTTCACCGACCGACCGACCCTCGAAAAACCATGTTTTTGGTCACTTTCTCGACCATATCCCCAGAACCACATGATCGATTTTGCTCATCTTCGAACTTGTATCATGGGAGGCATGTACCTTTCAGGGCAAAAAAGTTTAGGCTGATCGGTTGAGCCGTTTGGAAAAAAAGTGGAGACGGACGGACGACGGACGGATATACATTTTTTTTATTGTTGATTCTGCCAACTGCCACCTCGATCTACCCCATGTTACATTAAAATTGTTTGTAGTAAACGTATAGGACCTTCGTACTTCGTACGGGTCGAACAATCAAGGAATATGAGATTAAAAACAAAAAAGTTTAAAAACGGTCAAATGACGGTTAATTGTATTGCCTATGAGTGAAAAAAACTTATAAGTTAAAAGACGGTTATATAACCGACTTTTGAATTATTAAGAAAAGGAATGACATATCATACATTTTTGTTGAATGACCGTCTCATAACTTTTTAGTTAACAACTCTTTTACAACTGGGCAACAACGGTTATATTACCGTTATTACAACGTTAGAATAACGTCATTTTAACCAATTAGTTAAAATTTGTTGCGTTTAACCTAGGTTAATAAACCGTCATTTAACCGTTTTTTAACTACGAAATGCTACTTGGGAAGGCATACTTATGGCTCTAGGTCGCTCCTGAGGTCTGCCCTAGACAAAAAAATGGCTTTTCACTATGTTGTAGACGAAATGGAGGGAAAAATTTTTGTCTATGTAAGTATTTGTCCGAGGTCTCTCCTGAGGACCCTAGGTCGTGTAAAGATTTATTTCACCAATTACAAAATTCGTTTAAGACAAAACCCAATATTGATAAAATTTCAGACAAAAACTTTAATTCACTAATAAAATTCGCGCTGAACAACTGAGTAACTACTAGTCTTAACCTAAAATGCGCAACCCCGTATATACTTTTATGTTGGGTGGTGAGAACGACTTAAACAATAGATTAACCAGCTGGTTATGGTGAATGATATCCAACAGCTGCTAATTCCAAATTTAATCCTAAGACTGAATGCTGATCCAAGTTAACCACAACTTTTGTCAACAACAATTAATTCCGTTTGTACCTAAAAGCTATGCGATTGTGTTAATTTCCCGTGGCAAATTTGATCCACCTTCTCTCAATAGTCATCGACCAGGATTACCTTGTTAACTGCAAGCTTTTCGTATAAATCTCCTCGATGGTCTTTTACTAAATAAACACGTGAATAACTTTTTACTCAGGTGTTGACACCACGAAGTATTGGCCCAAACTGCTTCAACAAATTAGATTCGCTTCTATGAAACATCAATCGGCTTGTACTTGTCAATCGTCTCAAACGGTTAATCTACCGTGTGCGTCATCTATTACCACCGGCGTTCTCCAAATTATCTCACCGGGTTATTTCAAAACTATCTTAGTCTAATGTTATGGATCACAAAATTATCTTTAGTCTAAAAAGATGCGAGTTACAGTCGGCCCTAGACAAAAAATGGTTTTTCGCTATGTTGTAGAAAAAATTGAGATGACCATTTTTGTCTATTTGGGGATCAATTTTGTACTTTCGGAAGGCCTTTTTTACGTCGTTTCTTCGGACAGGCTGTTCAATATTGCCCTCTCGGCAATTTCCAATATAATTTAATGTGGGCGTAATTTCATACACTTAAGAGTTAAGGCAATATTTACTTAAATACTTTGAGTCTTTTCGTAATATCAACTCTGTTTGCCACATCTATTCTGATACGTACGGAACCCTTGCATATGTTTTCGTTTTGCTATTCAGGATGTTAGGACACGGCAGTGAGCTTTTATTTAATAAGTTTACAATAATAGTGCTGTGTCAGCCGTGAATCTTAACCGAAGAGACCTACCGCATTTTTGAACTCCTTGAACAATCAGTCAACACAAAAAAGTTGACAAGCTACATGGTACGCGACCAATTGTAACATTGTTCAGATAATGTGGATTTAGAAAACGAGAAAATACCAATAAGCGGGACATTCTTACTGTGCGCCCCTTTAAATCAAAATAAATAAATAACAAAAATAAATCAATAAATCAAAGTGTTTGTTAGATAAATTTTTTAGAAATTACATTTGCAATTGGATTTGAATTGAAAATTTTTGATGTTCACGGGTGAGACACGAACTCACATCCTTCAACTTGCCGGGCTGATGCTCTACCATTGAGCTACCGTGGACATTTTCATTTCAAATCCAATTTTGAACCGCTGGTACAACACGTGGGTGTGTGTTCACTCATTATTTGTATTTCTATCTCCATTAAATTGTGTTTGTGTTAATTAGTATACATCATATCGATATATTTTTCAAAACTCTAAACCCATTGACACCCGCTTGCAACACAGAATGCATTGCAAGCATAGGAGAATCCAATTCAAGGATAGTGTACAAGTATTCTCTAATTGTTACGCTATATTCCGTGACGAATTATTTATTTATTTTTTAGATAAATTTTTTTGAAATTACATTTGCAATTGGATTTGAATTAAAAATTTTTGTTGTTCACGGGTGAGACACGAACTCACATCCTTCAACTTGCCGGGTTGATGCTCTACCATTGAGCTACCGTGGACATTTTCATTTCAAATCCAATTTTGAACCGTTGGTACAACACGTGGGTGAGTGTTCACTCATAAAAGACAGAATAGTGTAAACAATGAACGTCTCAAGTATTTTAATTATAAGTACCACGAAGTACAGTCTGCGTGACATTGAAGAAATCTGGAGATCTGACTTCCCAAAGTTAGAATCGCAACGTACAACTACAACGTTGATGGGTAGCTCGAATTTGTTTTAGTTAAAACTTAAATGCTATTTGCAATTCAATATAATTATCGAGGGTTAGCGTTTACCATTAGCGGCTGCTACTTGCGTGCTAATTTTTTTAGATTAGCGAACCACGCTAGCGACGCTAATATCACTACTCGACACTATTTTTGTAGCAAATATGATTACAAAAACCTCAGACCCGTTTTTCCTCTAGAATCAGAATCTGTTCTCAAAATTTCTCTATCACGTCTAAATTTTGAGTTATATCAAATTAAATTTACATGGGACCTTCGAATGTTAGAAAGAGATGTTGCGAAAGTCTCTTTCTTACATTCGAAGGTCCCATGTAACTTTAATTTGATATAATTCAAAATTTAGACGTGACAGAGAAATTTTGAGAGCAGATTCTGATTCTAGAGGAAAAACGGGTCTGAGATTTTTGGAATCATATTTGCTACACGAAAATTTTTAAAATTTGTAACCTAGTGTATTTTTTGAAACTAGCGTTAGCGTCTTGAAAAATCGTTAGCTCGTACAACCATGCCAAAATATTACACCTCCGTCACGATATGTAATATCGCAGCACAATTCTTCCAGTTTTTTTAGTATGAGAACAAGACTGTCAGGTTGATCTGACCTACATTATCCGAATATGAAGTAATAAGTTCCAGGTTCAGGTTCAATCCGATTGAGCCCATAACCTGATCTGAATTAACTCAGGTTTTTTCAGTTCAGTTTCAAGTCAGGTCAAACCTGACCTGATCTGCAAGGAAACGAGTACTAGTACATCAGAGCTATGGTGGCAATTAATTGCTCGATAATTTCATTCGCTAATATTTAAGCTTTCAAATTCAGCATTAGGTACAAACACGCTGATTGGAGACATACTGTATCTGCCTCGCTGTTATCAACGCCTTCGTATATTTGAATGAATTTATGATTCCCGTCCCCGAAATAAATTTAAAAGGTAGATATATGAAACAACATTGTCTAATATTTTTGCCTTCCGTACCACGCAGCACCGAAAGAACAGAATTCCCGACCCTACCCCGAAAAAATACCTACCTATTCAGCATAGACTAGACTTTGCTAATATTGCATCCTGTTAGCATTTGCGTTAGCGTCTTAAATAATTTCATTAGTGAATCTAACCCTTTTAGATATAAACTTCTTGATTTGAAGCAAAGATACACACAAAACGTGATTTCAAGTGACAAATAAGTAATCAATTCCCAAAACATGCAACGACTCATGTGCGCATAAAGTTATATCTTCATTTATCCATTATATAAAGAGCCTCTTAAGTTTAAACCATTAAAATTGGGTATATCCAAAGAAGTATAACAATAAATTATTATTTTGTGTTTCTAAACTTTCTTTACGAAAATGTCTTATAGCTTCTGAGATGCGTTCTCATTTTATTATATTAGGAACGTGTATGTGGAAGATTGGCGGAAGCAATAAATTTCCCTCTCCTTCGTTATTAAAGTGCCTTCAGGCCGCTTAAAATCTACAACATAAAGGCACGAAACGCTATGCTCCGAATTCCATATTTTACCATAAAAATAATGAACATGCGAATTGATATCAATATTGAGTGTCTGGAGTGGTGTCACTCAATAGAATGGGCTATTCTACCTTTTCTGGTTGTATGAAAACTCATTCGATGTGCAACAAGTGTGATTGATCGAAAAAGGTTTCACATTGTTAAACGTTTTTTCCCCGACGCTTTATATACCCTGTGTGAAGAAAATAAAGCTCTACATTGAAGATATCGACAATAACTCATCAATTTTATCGACATAAACCTAGTAAAATGATAAAATGTGGGAATTCGTGCAATGGAGGAAAAAGTTTCAACTATTGAGTTACTTCTTTTTGTGCTGTCGTCCTGTGGTTTACAATATTTCAATATTGTAACAAAAATACAATTAAAAGTTTTTTAACACTTTCGCAAATTGCGACACAAGTAATGTGTGAACAAAACATCGGTAGTTCTCGAGAAGTATTTGTATAGCATAATAAGGAGTTAAAGCCGCACAACCTCGTCTAGAGCCTTAGCCTCTCAATGCATGTACAAGGAATTTCCATGATATGTTAAACTAGTAAATACCCCGCCCCTAAGGGCTACGCATGCATAAGCATTCTTGTCCGCTAGGTCAGAGATTTTCGACTTGAGTACCTTAAGGTATGGGCCAGAAAAAATCCGGGTAACTTTAAAGATGAATAACTTTTTTTCGTTTACACGAAATTAGCTGAAATTTATAGGTTTTGGAGTGGGATATGTTGCAATGATGTCTTGTTAATATTGCTTCATAAAAGTTTTAACTGACTGAAATATCCGCGATTGCGTAAATCTACAGCCAAAAAAATCTGCACAAATATTCGCAAAATCCATTAAAGTAAATTTCGATTAATCCAAAAACAGCGATAATTGCAAAATCTGCTGCCACAAATGTATCAGCTCGATAAAATGAATGTTTTTGTGTCGAGGAATCAAGTGTGCCGCGAAAAAACGAGTCCATCTAACACGAAGATTCACTTTGAAAATAGTGCCATTCACTGAACATTTTCAGGTGCACTCATTAAGGCAAAGGGCCAAAATTGTTTTTCAAATGAAATAAAATCGAACGAGGGATGCAAAGGTAGAATGCTTTAGGCTCACAAATTTTTATTATTACTCGATCCTGGCTGCTATCGATATGTAATAGCCGAGAGAAATCACTGAAAGTAGTTTAACTATTCGTTGACCTAATTTTATGTAAGGTTTTTTTTCGGTTAAACAAAAGTTTCTAAACATGGAAGTGCACATTATTTCTAATTTAAACAGTTTTATTCAGAACATGCGTCTGAATGCCCTTGATAAATTTCAATACGAAGAACTGGGCAAATATTAAAAGTCTTGATTATTTTGGAGCAAAAATGCACAGTTTGTCAAAAATGTTTGCTTTCATGAAACTTATCGCTAAGCATCGATAGGATAAGTGTCGAAAAACACCTCTGGGAACAGTTTGGCATATATTTGAGAAAATACTAGTTATTTACACTAACTTTATCTTGTTTTGTCTGACACAGTAGCCTAAAAACATTATTTTAGGGGAAGAGTGACAGTCAATTCGAAATTGTAGATAGAGAGTTCAAAGTACTTGATCCTCCACAACTTCATCAAACAGAATTCTATCCGTCAGGAATCAAAGAATATTCGAAAATACATTTTCTTCTGTCAAAAAAAGACAAAAAACGTTTTATGCATGGCATCGTTGAGAGACAAATGAGTTTTTCAAGTTTGTGCAAATTTTTTTGGCGGCACTTTTACGCAATCACGGATATTTCAGTCAGTTAAAACTTTTATGAAGCAATATTAACAAGACATCATTGCAACATATCCCACTCCAAAACCTATAAATTTCAGCTAATTTCGTGTAAACGAAAAAAAGTTATTCATCTTCAAAGTCACCCGGATTTTTTCTGGCCCATACCTTATACTAAAATGTATGTAAGGGCCTGAAAAATTTGATGTAGATGAAAAGGAAATGTTACGAGTATTTAGTAGTATTTTAGAAGTTACAATAAGCTAATGCAAATTTGGTTTTCCCCGGACTACCATTTCCCCGTGCAACAGTTTCCCCCGTACTGCCATTTCTTCCGTATTACTGTTTTCCCCGTACTACCATTTCCCCGTACCACGATTTCCCCCATACAACCATTTCTCCGAACAACCGTTCCCCTTGCTAGTATTTCCCCGTACAGCCGTTTCTCCCGTACTACTGTTTTTCTCGAACTACCATTTCACCGTACGACCATTTCCCCTGTAAAACCGTTTCCACTGCACTTCAATTTACTCCGTACTACTGTTTTCCCCGTACTACAATTTCCCCCGTACTACCATTTCCCCGTACTACAATTTCCACATACTACCATTTCCCCCGTAAGACCATTTTCCGCCGCACTACCGTTTACCCCGAACTATTGTTTCTCCCGTATTATCGTTTTCCTCTACTTCCCACATACTTCCATTTCCCCCGTACTACCATTTTCCACGGTACTACCGTTTTCCCCGTACTACCGTTTTCCCCGTATTACCGTTTCCACCATACTGCTTCTTCCCCCGAGATGCTCATTTTATTAATTTAATTAATTAACCGGCACTACAACTCATTAAGGGTCTTGGCCTTTTGCAACATGCTTCCCAACCGGACCTATCCGCAGCTAACGACTCCCATCTGGATACTCCAACAGTTTTTAAGTCGGCAAGAGCTGCGTCAAACCATCTGGATTCTGGACGCCCTGCACCTCTCTTGCCCTCCGGTCTGGTTTTAAGGATTTTTTTCGGAATACGATGATCTTCCATTCGTTGTACATGACCGAGCCAACGTAGTCGGTTTATTTTGGCAGTTCTGACTATGTCCGGCTCTCCATAAAGCTGACTCAGCTCATGATTGAATCGTCTGCGCCATCGGTTCTGCCTTTGATCGAATACTGGTCCAAATATTGTCCGCAGTACTTTTCTTTCGAACGTGTTCAGCGATTGTTCGTCTCTTTGTGTCAACTCCGAGCCATACGTAACCACCGGTCTGATCACAGATTTGTATATTGCGCATTTTGAATTTCGGCTTACTGACTTGGACTTTAAGATTTTCAGAAGGTCATAATAACTCCGGTTGCCCAGAATTACTCGTCTCTTAGTTTCGT
>CM055404.1:100810290-100832568 GCA_029228625.1 Pseudolycoriella hygida | reverse complement strand
TTGCTATATTCAATTGGTGAACATGGTCGGGCAATTTTCAATGTATTGTTTCCTAATGATGGAAGTTTGGATATAATGTTTACAAAACCTGTAGAGCAATCTGTACCGGGAACGGAAGGTGGAGAAGAAAAAGTAATCGTTCCAGTTAAGATCACGTTGAAGGAAGTTATTGAGGCTTTTGATAGACATTGCAGTCCAGCAAAGAGCACAACGATGGAAGCATTCAAATTCAACTCAATGGTACAAAAGGAAAAACAATCTTTTGTAGAATTCGAGACAAAACTTCGCACCCAAATTCAATGTTGTGCTTTCGATTGTTCGAAATGTAAAACGTCGTACGCTGATCGAATGTTATTGGATCGTATCGTCACTGGTGTTTATGATAAAAAATTGCAACTGCGGTTGCTAGATGGGGAAACCAAGTCATTGGCACAAATTATCAGTATGTCTAAGTCGTTCGAGGCGGCATCAAAAAACAAGCAGATACTGGAAAAAAATAATGTTGGGCCAGTGGAAATTAAGTCAATTGAAGTAAATGAAGTCGATTCAAACAAGGTGGATGCAATAAAGCGGCTTTCATGTTTCAATTGTGGTCGTGTGTTCAATGATCAACATCGTCGTGTTTGTCCCGCTCGTAATATAAAATGTAGGTCATGTGATAAGGTCGGTCATTTCGAAAAATATTGCAAGACAAAGCCTCTTCAAGGTGATTCATCACAAAGACATCAGTCAACAGGAAATAAAGTGGTAAATTCTGTCAACTGGCGACAAGGTAATTACAATGTTTTTGATTTAGATCAGGCTGACCATGCGCTTAAAGTAGGATCGTTAAGAAATGTTAAAATTGTTTCAAATAATTTAAGTGTTGGTCGTATCAGGTGGTACAAAATTGTCACGATTCAAGATTGTAAAATCAAATTCAAAATCGATACCGGATCGGATCCGAATTGCATAAATATTGGTTTTATAAAAAAGATTAATGTCCCTATTGAAGAAGTATCGGAAGTATCGGAAGTATCGGAAGTATCTGATCTTGTTTTGGACTACAGTTCAAACGAAGTAAAAGTTTTTGGTAAAGTTAACTTAACCTGTATTGATGTAAAGTCAAATGAAAAAATGTTTTGCGAATTTCTTGTTGTAGATGATGTGTTTGAGCCTATCTTGGGTCTTGAAACTTGTATTAAATTTGGTATAGTCAAGCGTATTGATACCATTGAAGAATTTCCAACTGATTCTGTGGAATTTGTTAAACGAAATAAGGATATTTTTGATGGATTGGGAACCATTCCTGGAAAGTGCTCTATTGTTTTGAAGGAAAATTCTACACCAACTCTTCATTACAAAAAGCGTTTTCCTTTGAGTGCTCATGAGAAGTTGAAGTGTGAGCTGGAAGCTCTGGAAAGGGATGGTATTATTAGTTTCGTTGATTACCCAATTGACTGGGTTAACAATTTGAAGTTGGTTGAAAAGCCTAATGGGACTCTTCGCGTTTGTCTTGATCCAAAGCCTCTTAATGCGTGTATTAAACGCGAGCAATTTTTGATCCCGACGTTCGAAGATTTGGTGAGTGGTTTATCGGGTAAGCGTGTGTTTACAGTTTTGGATTTGTGTAACGGGTTTTGGCACCTAGAACTGGATCGTGAGAGTTCAGATTTGACGACTTTTATGACGCCTTTTGGTTGCTATCGTTGGAACCGTGTTCCCTTCGGATTAAACAATGCTCCTGAGTTGTTTCAAAAGAAAATGGTTATGTTGTTCGGTGATATACCGAATGTTATGATATATTTTGATGATATTGCTGTTGCTGGTCGTGATTATTTTGAGCATGATAAAACTTTAACGACTTTGTTGGATCGCGCGCGTGCGAATAACGTAAAATTTAATAGCTCAAAAATTCAGTATCGGACTACCATGATCAGGTTTATGGGACATGTGATTTCGGACGGTAAAGTTGAACAGGGTGACAATTACATTAAGGCGATCACTGATATGCCTAGGCCGGAAAACAGATCAGACCTTTTGCGTTTGCTGGGTTTATTTAAATTTCTTGCTCGCTTCATTCCAAACTTATCGCAAAGGTCAGCTGCGTTGCGTAATCTTACGCGAGGTGATGTTGAGTGGAAGTGGACTGAAGCACATTCAAAAGAGGTTGAGGACTTGCTTTGTGCGGTTGTTAGTTCTCCTGTCCTTGCTATTTATGATCCGAATAAGAGTGTTGTTGTTCAGACGGATAGTTCTAAGGATGGGCTGGGAAGTGTTCTACTTCAAGATGGTATGCCTGTGGCATACGCTTCTCGTACACTTTCGAAAAGTGAACAAAAGTGGGCTCAAATTGAAAAGGAGCTACTTGCGATCAAATTCGCATGTGATAGGTTCAACTATTTTTTGTATGGTCGCGAATTTGTTGTACATTCTGATCATAAACCTTTGGAAGCATTAGTAAAAAAGGAAATCGATGATGTGACGCCGCGTTTGCAACGCATGTTTATACACTTGTTGAAGTATCCCGCATTGACGATCGTATTTAAGCCGGGAAGGGAGATGTTGGTGGCTGACTGTTTGTCGAGAGCACCATTATCGGAGACTGGTGAATATAGTCAGGAACTGTCGGACATGGTTCATTCCTTGACACGAAAGGCTTGTATGTCAAGAGAAAATTATGATTTGTATGTGAAATTGCTGGGTGAGGATGAGCGTTATAGACGCATAGTTGGCTATGTAGAATCGGCCAAGATATAAGGAACTTGATGACTTTAGTCGTTTGTTCCACAAGTATAAGGACGAATTGCATTACGAGAATGGCCTATTATTCAAGGATCATCGCTTAGTTGTTCCAACTCAGTTGCAAGATGATATCTGTAAATGGTTGCATGCACCGCATTTGGGAATTGAAAAAACGCTTGCGCGTGCTCGTCAACAATTCTTTTGGCCAAATATCACTTGTGATATCACGGAATTGGTCAGAAGTTGTAAGGTTTGTGAGAAGTTTGCTCGTAATAATCAGAAGGAGCCTTTAGTACAGGATCAAACACCACGTTATCCTTTTGAAAGAATATCTGCTGATATTTTTGAGTACGCGGGAAGGGATTGGATCGTTGTGATCGATGCATATTCGGGATTTATTATTGTTCGGCAGCTACACGATAAGAGTGCCCGGCATGTTATTGAAATCTTGGATCAAGTTTTCTGTTGTTACGGTTACCCAACAGAAATTAGGAGTGATAATATTCCATTCAACTCAAGGGAGTTTGAAAAGTACCAAGATAAAACGAACATTGTGATGAATTTTTCTAGTCCTCGTTATTCTCAGAGTAATGGGTTGGCAGAAAAGGGTGTGGCAATCGCAAAAAATATCCTTAAGCGTTCCTACGAAGCAAATGAAGTTGGGAAATTTCAGTATCGCATTCTTGAGTATAATACTACTCCGGTTGCGTCCATGAAAATGTGTCCATCAGAATTATTTTTTGGTAGATTAGTGAAGAATCGTTTACCTATTGCCGGTGGGTTGTTGTATCGTAATAGCTTATCTGAATCGGAAGTACAAGACAAGATCAGTGCAAAGCGCGAAACCCAAAAAAGATATTATGACAGAAATGCTAAGTCGTTACCAATATTGACTCCTGGTGAGAAGGTTATTTTTAAGAAAAATGGGAAGGATTGGTATTATGGTACAGTTGTTCGTAAAGTTAATGACCGATCATATATTGTTGTTGATTCTTTTGATAATTATTTCCGTCGTAACCGACGATTCATAAGACAAAGCAATAATTATGATTTTAACTCTAGTGATTTAATGTATCAAAATGAGCCCTCTGTACCATTGCCTGAAATTGATAGGGACAAATTGGAACTTGAGGCGGAGCGATTAATGGTTCGGCCCGACATGATCGGAGAAGAATTGAATCTAGAATCTAATCGCAATGTTTCAGGATTCGCGAGTGACAAGGAAACTAGTCGTGAAGCTGTCGCTCATAGCGATAATGATTCACAAGGTGCACCGGAATATCCACCTGATGCAAACAATCATTATCGAACGCGGTATGGTCGGGAAGTCCGACAACCTAAAAGATATGGGTATTGAAGATAATGAAGTAAATAATTTTAAAATTTTAATTTTAATAACTGAACTAAAAAAATTAACTGAAAAAACTTGAATTGATATAAATAATACATTAAAATTTCAATTAAGTAAACTTAAAAAAAAATTATAAAAAAATAAAGCGTGTAAAGAGTGTGAACGCACTCTTAGATATAGTTAACTTTTGTCATGCGCATTGGTTAGAAAAAACTTTTGTAGTAGAGTAGCGTCGCCTCATTAGACCTTCGACCATCATTGTAGTTAGTTTATATAAAATAAACTCTTAAACATTTATAATAAATCTTTTATTATAAAAAACTTAAAACAACCATTTCTCTCATAATTTCGCTTCAAAAATTAAATGCTCGAATTTCGTTCACTTCAGTCACTGATAACTGAAAAATCATTCAATAAAGTTAGCAGAATGAATTTGTTCTTTGTCCAATGGTCATCCTTAGGCATGGAAAGATTAGTTTGATGATTTCAGATCAGATTTTAAACATGCATAGGGATCGGATTAAACCGTAGATTACTTTCGGGAGGTTATTCGAGACCCCACTGCCGTGTAGATTCGAGTGTCTAGAAGGCTGGATCCCAGCGATGGACCCGTACGCTATGCGAATGGAGTGGAATGAAAGCTGGAGTATTTCCTCTGAAACATACTAAGCGGAAACTTTCTCAGCTCTGATGGGAATGTAACAACTTTTTACTCCTGGGTCACAAAAGAAGAAGATCATTGTAATGCTCAGATAGTGAAAATAAAGGCATCCGTCAAAACCTACTTGCTGACGACATGTTCTTGGGGCCACGTCTCCGACGGTTTCTTCAAAAGCTCTTGATCGATCTTTGAAATCGACCTCAATTTTTCGATTTTGGCGAACGGACAACATTTTTTTTGCAGATTTCGGCTATTGCGGCCTCAAAAATATGTATTACTTACTTAACCGGAACTACAACCCTTTAAGGGTCTTGGCCTTCTCCAACATGCTTCTCTAACCGGGCCTATCCGAAGCTAACGTCTCCCAGCTGGATACTCCTACAGTTTTCAAGTCGGCTAGAGCTGCATCGTACTACCTGGATTTTGGGGTTGCACTTCAAAATCCGGAGAAGTAAAATCCAGAGGCCCAAAATCCGGAAGAATCAAAATCCGGACAGTCGAAAATCAAGTGGATTCAAAATCCCATAAATCTCCATAAAGCTGACTAAGCTCATGATTGAATCGTCCATGCCATCGGTTCTTTCTTTGGTCAAAAGTTGGTCCAAATATTGTCCGCAGTACTTTCCTTTCGAACGTGTGCAGCGATTGTTCGCCTTTTTGTGTCAAAGACCACGACTCCGAACCATACGTAACCAGTAGTCTGATCACACATGTGTATATTGCACATTTTGAATTTCGGGTTATTGAAGTGGACTTTAAGATTTTCAGATGGCTATAATAACTCCGGTTGCCCAGAATTACTAGTCTCTTAATTTCGTCCGCGATATCGTTATTAGTGTTCAGCTCCGATCCAAGGTTTATGAATTTGTTTACAATTTTCAATGTGTGTGTGTCGATCGTTGCGCTTTACTCCTGATGTCGATTCGAAGGCGGGATGATCGTAGAATCCGTTTTTGTGTCATTAATTTTCAACCCAAGGTCGGTCCCTTTCCTCTCCAAGGCCATAAACTTGTCTTTGACAACATCCATGTTTCGTCCAAATATGTCCAGGTCATCTGCGAAACCTAGCAACTGACTGGATTTGGAGAAAATGCTGCCACTGAAGTCTATGTCCATGGTGCGCACAGCTACTTCAAGTGTAACTTGGTTAGCGAGATCAGTTGGAGATTCCAAATTCGTCCATTACTCTCCGTAGCTTATTTCTTCTAACACTGTCGTAGGCTGCTTCGCGAACGGGTTAGCTCAGTGGTTACGTACTGGCTTTCCGCCAAGAATATCCGGGTTCAAGCCCCGGTGAGGACAAATGCTGATGCCACATTTCGATAATTATTGTGAAATTTTTTATTATAACATTGACGCAACGTCGAGAGGGCTTCTTGAGAGGGATTTCAAATCCATTGTGAGGTACGTTTATGGTTTGCGATGGAGGGGCATATCGGCGGCCGTTAATAAGTTTCTCGGCTGTTCGTGGGAAGAGCATCACAAGTTTCGTGCGATGGCTTTTATCTACAGGTTTATTCATTCTGGGGAACCCTCTTATCTCTATGAGCTTGTTAGCGTTGACGTGACAACTAGACTTGCGCTTTGATAGAAGGCGGTGTAGGCGATCTATATTTGCTTAGGGTTTTAGAGACTGGAACTCGCTTCCTGTTGGCGTCAGGTATGCTGGGACGGCTAGGATTTTTCGCAGAATGTATTTTTCGCACTCGTGCATGAATTGAATAGTGACTTTTAGTCGTTTTATTGTTTGGAGAGCTTAGATGCGAATGAATTTCTTTCCTTCGTTTCTGCTGTTTTATGTTTCTTTCTTATTTTATTATAGAAATGATAATGTTAGTTCTTTGTTGTGACTAATTTGTGCACAATGAAAATTGAGGTGTATGTCGTTGGTACCCCCCATTTATGTGCTGGGGGTGGGGAGTTCAGAATAAGTAGTACTATTTATGTGCTCGCTGATGGTACCAACCCCAATTTTTGTGCTCATAAGGTAATCGAGCACAAAATTCCTGAACATTGCAAGCATGTCAAAACGGTCATTTTTGTATGGGGACTGCGTCACGCTCACATTTTAACATTGAAATTCTTAGCTCAGAATTTTGTGCTATTTATGTGCTGTCTAAGTTTAAATTTTTGTGCTGGTCAAATATGTCAAAATGGTCATTTTTGTATGAAAGCCACCTCACAGAAAACTTTTAGCACTCTAGTCTCTTAGCTCAGAATTATGTGCTATTTATGTGCTGACAAACGTGCAAGTTTCCATTTTTGTGCTCATCAGGAGACCGAGCACAAAAGTACTGAAAATTAGAAATATGTCAAAATGGTAATTTTTGTATTGGAGCCACCTCACAGAAGAATTTTAGGAGTCAGGTTCCAATCTCATAATTATGTGCTATTTATGTGCTGACAAACGTGCAAGTTTCAATTTTTGTGCTCATCAGGAGACCGAGCACAAAAATGTTGAAATATGTCAAAATCGTTATTTTTATATGAGCCTGATTTCGAATAATAATTTTTTGTAAAGTTTGAACAAAGTTATATTTTCAAAATATAAAAAAGAAAATTTGTGACGTCTTTTTCTGTTCTTTTTATGTTGTATGGTTTTTCCCTGAGGTCATCAAACACCTGCCACGTGTTACTCAATTTCACCGCTGCCACATAGTGTTCGGTATCGGCACTTATCGTTGGGGGTTGGTATAAAGTCACACCGAACAAAGCATAGGTTTTCTCAAAAAATTCAAGAGAGACAGGCAACTCCTCCAACTTGACTTCGTTAATGACTTCAAAATTATTTTCATGTTAATGACCATACTTCGCAACAGGTATCTACCGAAAGTTTTGCTCGTTCAGTATTATGTTTTTTATCGTCAAAGTTGTCAAATTTCCTACCTCAATGAACAAGTGATCACCAAATGTTCTTGTAATGCAGCTACTAGTCTTGCAAAGTGTACATTTAGGTTCATTGTCTGGAAAGTTCATGAATATTGCCAGCTTCAGATTCCCAAAATCATTTCTGAACGTATCGGTATTGACACCCAGAAATGGAAGAATTCTAGTGCACGAATATTTGCACCGTTCCGTGGAACACTTATAAATTTCGCTACAGCTAGGAGTATTTTTCAACGCGTTCAACACAACATTGGAGACAACAATGTTGCAATTGTTCTTTTCAAACAATGTACTCATCAATGTAGCACGCAATTTGTTGGCCTTTTTGATATTTTCACTAAACGAAGAAAACAAGAAATAACTGATGTCATAAAATAAACATAAATGGAATTACTTTTGGGCTAACGAAATTGCAATTTCATATATCTTGTCTACGGAATTAAGCGCTACACAACGGTAGGGCTCAACGTAAGCGTAGGCAGCAGCCAGAATCTGAAAATGAAATTTTAATGTAAAAGTGATCAAAACAAAAATTCTTTAAAAAAGGAAGGGTGACGTAAGTCCTTTTTTCTTCTTCCAAAACTACTGATATCAATTAGGGTGACGCTTAACGGTTTGATACGCAAAAAATATCTTGAACCAGTTTTTCATTACATTAACAACCCACCAACGTAAAAACATAAAAGCTAAAACATTGCGGGGTCCGGCATTTGTGACGAATTTTTAAAAAACGGAAAAAAGTTTCTATGGATCGGATTAAATCCGGAGCGATTTAATAGGTGCTCAATGGCGTAAAATTAGAAAAATGACCGTAATCCGAGCATCAATATTTTCTTCGGCAAGTGTCCGAATATTCTTGTTAATGAGCTTGTCTTCTAGGGTTTTTCTTCCTCTAAAAATTGTTTCTAAGAAGCTTGGCTCTAAAGCAATTCCCAGTATGACTTTCGCTTAATTGAAGTGGATACAATTTTTGCACACATGCTGCACTACTTTAGTCGTATGGAACTCATACAATGGATTCATTTCCAGTCTAGCTTCTTAGAAACAATTTTTAGAGGATGAAAACCCTAGAGGACAAGCTCATTAACAAGAATATTCGGACACTTGCCAACGAAGATATTGATGCTCAGATTTCGGTCATTTTTCTCCTTTAACGCCATTGAGCACCTATTAAATCGCTCCGGATTTCATCCGATCCATAGAAACTTTTTTTCAATGGGTCATTTGACACCGTTTTCCGGGCGGGCCCTCTAACTTTTCGACAACACATAATTTTGGACAGTGTACACTAACACCACAATAATTTTTTTTATGCGCAGACGGACCAAAAAGGCCACATTCCCTCACAAGATTGAGAGCGTTGCTCTTTTGAACAAGTACTTTTTGACCCAGCTGTCATTTTCGGTCCTGGATCGAAAAGTACTTTTTTGCCCAGTTGTATTTGCTTACTCCCGAAATTAAAAAAATGTTCGACTTAACAGCATATTCTATTAAACAATAATTAAAAATTAAACAGGAACACAAGTCCTAATATAGAAAAAAAAAGTTATCTCAAAATTATTTAACAATGTATGTATGTATGTACAATTATGTAACAATGTAAACCAAACAACATATCAGCAATGAAAGATGAATGACGAACAGAAAATTCATGAATTCAGGCAACTGTAATCTCAAATACATACAGTATACTATGACCATTCACAAATTTTGAATTTAATTTTGTTGTTATAATTTGTTCGGAATGTGACTTGTCCGTCTGCATCTAAAATAGTATATAACACACGGAGCAAAAGTTTTTAATTTCGACCACGGTGGTGAAAGAGTCGTCGGGCTCCGCCCTCTGACCTTTCACCACCTGGGTCGAAATTAAAAACTTTTGCTCCTAGTGACATAATATACTATTGCGCTCTTTGAAAGGTCCATGGATGAAGGCGCTGGTAAAGAACATTAGCAAATATGTATATGTTACCTGAAAGCAACCAAATTATTCCGATCGTAATTCGAATGGTAAGAATACCCGCGGGAAAAACATTAGTCCCGTTTGCATTGCACTACGTAGTAGCATTTCGTAGTTAAAAAACGGTTAAATGACGGTTTTTTAACCTAGGTTAAACGCAACAAATTTTAACTAATTGGTTAAAATGACGTTATTCTAACGTTGTAATAACGGTAATATAACCGTTGTTGCCCAGTTGTAAAAGGGTTGTTAACTAAAAAGTTATGAGACGGTCATTCAACAAAAAAGTATGATATGTCATTCCTTTTCTTAATAATTCAAAAGTCGGTTACATAACTGTCTTTTAACTTATAAGTTTTTTTCACTCATAGGCAATACAATTAACCGTCATTTGACCGTTTTTAAACTTTTTTGTTTTTAATCGCATATTCCTTGATTGTTCGACCCGTACGAAGTACGAAGGTCCTATACGTTTACTACAAACAATTTTAATGTAACAACATGGTTTTTCGAGGGTCGGTCTGTCGGTGAAGCTTTTTCGCAAATATCTCAGCAAGTATAGCACGGAAATTGCTCATGTTGGTGTCAAATGAAAGGATTTGATGTCAGAAAATTGAGAAAAATTTCTTGTGGGAATCGGGTGAGGGGTCCAGCCACTGGGACCAGTGGAATTGAAGAAATTGAGTTTCTTGGCCATATACGAAAACAGTTTTTCGTATTTATTTCCTTAACTATGCAATATCGAGACTCACTGTCAAAGGCAAAGTTGTAGAAAATGAAATTTTAGGGTACACGTGTTTCAGGGTTTAGGGTAAAAATGCCTCAATCCTGGGATAAGAACACTTCTAGAATTGGGAGGCATAATCCATATCTCTAGAACAATAAGAGGTAGAAAGTTGCTTCCAAAGGCAAAGTTGTAGAAAATAAAATTTTAGAGAACACGTGTCTGAGGATTTGTGGTAAAAAGACCACAATCCTCGGATATGACCACTTCTAGAATTGGGAGGGATGATTCATATCTCTAGAACTATAAGAGGTAGAAAGTTGCTTCCAGAAGCAAAGTTGTAGAGAATAAAAATTTTAGCGAACGAATGTCTCAGGGTTTTGGGTAAAAATGCCCCAATCCTGGGATATGACCACTTCTAGAATTGGGAGGGATGACCCATATCTCTAGAACTATAAGAGTTGTATAGAACAAAATTTTAGAGAACACGTGTTTCAGGGTTTTAGGGGAAAATGGCCCAATCCTTGGATATAACCATTCTAGATTTGAATGGTCTGTGATGTACTTCGGTAGGGCCTTTGACATTACCTTGGGTAATTTCTATGGTTCTTTGAAATTTTTATAGTTATAAAAGAACATAAAACGTTGGCTTGTTTGTTTATTACTGTATTAAGATACGTTCGAGTCTTTTTGCAAGATTTATTCTATTTGCCACATCTATTCTGTTTGCCACATTTATTCTGATACGTACGGGTCTTTGGTTATGTTTTTTAATAATTTGAACACTTTACCTGACCTTAACCTGAATCTCGACTCGGCTATTACGATAACGTAAGCTTTTTCTAAGGAGACCTGACCCGAACATGAATTTCCTAGATCCGTATCCTCATAGCAATTTAGAGCCATGAGAAAATAGCGCAATCCAAGAATTAATGGAAGGATTTTATTGCTTGCTCAGATCGATTAAGTTTTTTTCGAATTTCACGTTTTTAGGTTTCAGGTCAGGCCAAAAATCTGCAACTAGTTTTTATCATTTCAATTTTTCACAATTTTGTTTTGGTTACGGACTGCATTTAATTGTTTATCAAAAAAATTGGTCGTTACGGACACTCACTTCCACTTTTTTAAAGAAAGGTTGCGGACACTCATTTCTATTTTTCAAAAGAGGTCACCGACACTCGTTTCCACACAATTGTTTACATTAGACTCTTGACTTTCAGTCAAAGGAGGCTAAACGAAACTGCTTTCCCTGCTAAGGACAAAAAAGATTAAACAATGACACAGGCTAAAGGATAAAGCAGGGATCATTTTTTGGAAATAAAAATTTGCGTGCTTTCTTGTTGAAGGTTTACTGAATACTGATATCTAAATTGGAAAATTTTTTAAAGAACGTAAAAATAAAAAAACGATTCAGTTAAAAGACCGTCGCATAACTTATTAGTTGAATTCAATTTCCAAAAACTTGTTAGTGGCAGGACGGTTATTTAGCTAAAAAGTTGAAAGCAAGAAACGAGCTATAAACGTTAAATAACCGTCATGCAACTAACAAGTATTTCTTTAACTTATTGGTTATAAGACGGTTATAAAACTTATTCGTCCAAAAATCACTTCTTGGTTATAGGACCGTTTTATAACTAATAAGTAAAAATTTATTTTTGAACTTATTTGTTATAAAACCGTCTTTAAACTAAAAAGTAAATTGACGCAAGAATAAATCGAACTAATTTGTTAAATGACGGTTATTTAACAGAAAAGTTATATAACTAATTAGGCATTTTTCTAACCTGAGTTATAAAATGTTACATGGGTACGTACGTATACGTAGGTGACGCGAATCCACTTTGAAATTAAGTCGACTCTTCCGTAAGTTGTATTTAATCGAACAGAAAAATTATTTTAAACAAAAAAATTGTCTTCTTCTTTCGCCTGTTACGCCTACAGCTTCATCAGTCTTCATTCAACAAACAAAAACGGTAAGATGAAATACAATTGTTAAATTTGAAAATCGCCCATTGAATTCTGCACCAGCTGATGCACTCATACAAAGAAGAGTAGATAAATTAGTAACTGTAATTCAAAAAAATTGGCAACAATGAGCTGTTGCGTAAGCGCACTATCAGGCTTTGGGTGTGTGTGTATGTGTGTGTGTACTGGAATAAAGTTCGGAACAGGTCGACAGCGGTCAGGTCAGGTCATTTGAATTGACGTGACCTGGCCTGACCTTAACGGTGGCAGGACATTTCTCCGCCGCAAATAACGCCCGGGGCGTTAATAACACCCGGGGCGTTAATAACACCCGGGTCGTTATTAACGCCCGCACCCCGGGCGCTAATAACGCCCAGGGTGTTAATAACGCCCGCATGCCCAGCTGAATAATTGGATAAACGCTACAAAATGGCACTTTAATAAATAATTTTACTTATACAACATGTAACCAGAAGAAGTTGACTAATGGGAAAATGTTCCTTATACAGAACGTCAATAGAAGGAGTTGAATAGAGGAAAATTTTAAAATGCGGTGAAGGTTTATTTTCCCACTTTTTGTGTAATAAGTTTTTTAAAAATGTTGATAGTTACAGCCTTATCCTTTTAGAGGTGTAAAACGTGAAATATATAGATGACATTTGTACAGTGATTTCTAACAGCTTCAAAGGCCGAAAATTTCAACTAGAAAATGGTGACTGTTGGCGACTTTCCAAAAAGTGGAAAATAAACCTTGGCCGCACTTTACTTTAACAGAATGTCACTAGAAAGAGTTGACTAAGGGGAAAATTTTCCTTATTCAGAATGTAACTTGAAGGAGTTGACTAGAGGAAAATCTTCCTTATACAGAATGTCACTAGAAGGGGTTGAGTAAGAGGAACATTTTCCTTATACAGAATGTCACTAGAAAGAGTTGACTAAGGGGAAAATACAGAACGTCACTGGAAGGGATTGATTAAGAGAATCATACCGAATGCCACTAGATGGAAGAATTTTTTTCTCTGCTCTTTTATTTTTAAAAGTTGTCAATAAGAAATCAAAAAATTACATGAAAATTTTATGAAAGTCATTGAGCACTACGATTTGGAAATTTAAAAATTTGAGTAAAAGGGATGAATAAAAACAATACAAAACGAGATGTGTACATTGAAATGTTCTAAACTTCTGAATTTAAATAACTTCCAATTTATTCTTGTGCTCAATAGTGAGCGTGTACCGAATTATATAGCTGGGCGTTATTAACACCCGGCCCGGAGTGCGGGCGTTATTAACGCCTCGGGTGTTATTTGCGGCGGAGAAACGTCACCAACCTTAACTTGACTTTGACCTGATGTGACCATTTTAATAATAATAATAATCCCAATTAAATGACACTGATTAGTCGGGAGCAGCACTGAGAAATGTCTGGTTCGACTGCCGGGTAGTTACAATGAGTGTCATTTTTTTTGAATCTGCTTGTTCCGTACACATTGAAGCGAATATGGGTGACGTCATACTTCGTAGTGTACCCAACTACCTATTTATGAAGCTTGGGTGAGCTTAGGAACGTTATTTTCATGATAAGCGTTGAAGAAAAATCCTTTGCAGAATTTGTCCACACCGGGGTTCGAACCCGTGTATTCTTGGTGGAAAGCCAGTACGTAACCACTGAGCTGACCCGTTCCGTGTGACCATATTTAAGAGGATAGTCAGTTTTGCCTTTTTAGACCCAGGTCATTTTTCAGGTTTCAGTTGCTTCAGGCCAGGTCAGATTTTTGCAAATCAGGCTTCTGGTCGCTTCCGTTCGGGTCATTCCAATATGTTCAAACGTAGTAACTTTACTTTAATTTTGACTTTCCAATATAATAAAACCGAACCGCTTTGTTTTGTTTAGTCTGGAATTGTTAAACTTCTATTAAATGAATAACCGGCACAGTCTCCTCTGCTTCAGAAAAAAAAATCGAAGATAATTAATGCCAACATCCAATAGAATGCGGGAGCAATTATTAAAATCACCTGACGGCTGTAGAATTTGCTGCTGCAGGCAAATTTATCAAACGGAGTTTCTGTATAAAATAGTTTCTCAAGTTATCGGCATCACATTAATTACACTTATTATACACATTTCCTTTCAGAGCCCTAACAAGGCAAATGCACAGGGGGCTTATTAGCTAAGGATTTATTGTCATTTCATTGTTAGTGTTCAAAATGGAAACAAACAGAACGTATTACTGAGTCTCCAAGTCGGTTGCTCAATGCTCATTTAGTTTTCGAATCGACTGCAGCTCTCGGGTCTGATCCCTAGGAGTATATTTCTGTATGTACCTGTACTCATTGATTGCTCATCTGTTTCCAACCCATACACTCACCCTTATGACAGATGTTCATGGTGTACATTTTATTGGAACTCCAATTCGTTTGTGTCGATAAGTTTCGTTCATATTAGCGATTCGATGTTGAGCCTTTCCATACCTTTCTTATCGAATCCAGAGATATATTTCCGCTATCGCCATTGCAAAACCATTACTTCACATTTACTTTATTTATTGATTCCAATAATTTCTCGACCTGTAAAGCCTTAACTCTTTTCTACTACAAGTTCATTACACAATATAATAAATCTCATCTAAGTTGTTCATGTCGTAAACAATTATTTTAAATTCTGTTCTAGTTACGACCCTGTTTCATCTTGAAAACCAATATTTGCTCAGCAGACCATTGTTATGTTTATTGATATTCTTATCACATGAATAGAAAAGCGAGGGTATTGCTTGGGGTTGAGAGGCATGTTAATGAGTTGTGTAGAAAACTAGGTTTGCTTTTTGTTGAATACATGTGTGATAAACATTATTATGAGAAATAACTGACTATGAGGAAATTTATGCTGATGTCGTGCAGAAAAATCAGAGCACTTATACAAACAGATTTTAATTTTCGTTAGAGATCGAGAATCAAACTCCCAAAGTGTTACCGCTGTAGGAAATAGAAATTGTAGAAAAAACGAGGAAATTTTACGGTTTTGTAAAGCAGAATTCCGGGTAATTTATTGTGTCACATGCGTCATATCACCCATTAGCAATCATTCATTGCAAAAAATTATGGATTAAATGTGTATTTATTTGAAGATATGTTGCAGCAATGTGCTCGTTACGCAAGTCTTACAAGCCAAAAGTTTACAAGAAAATTATTTCGTACACAAAGGAGCAGGGTTACGCTCGCTACTGACTTTTTTTAGCGACGCTAACGCTAACGCTAATTTCGAAAAATATTAGCGTCGCTAATCGGTTTCGCTAATGAAAATGAAATAAGCACGCTAATAGCGGTCGCTACTAGCAATCGCTAATCCTTCGCTAATAGAAAAAAATCTTGAACGAAGAATTCGGTTAAAATTTTTTGCCGAAGATTTTGTATATAAAAGATGCATAACTTTTCTTTTTAAATTTTGAGGAACTTATTCAGACATCAAAGAAATAATTTTGCATTAACAGAAACTTGTCTACGATTGGAGTACGTGTACTGAGCACATAGTAATTCGTACTCATATTAGTTTTGCGAACTAATTTTGGAAGCTATCAGAAGTTGTATCTTTACCTTACACTTACACCTTACCCTTACACTTGGTCAGTTTGTAGCCTACATTTGGGCGTAGAAATAATCTATTTTTGATTTTTTCTTCCAATAGATTTCATATTTTCAAAAGGTACCACAGTTCCCTCCTATTTTTGAACTAAAAATAAAACCGGAAATGGTGATTTGACCTACACTTTAAAATTTTTGCATTTGGTGCAAATTTTCAATAAAATGCAAAATTTCAAAGAGTTGGTCGAATCACCAGTTCCGGTTTTATTTTTAGTTCAAAACCAACCTATTTTACGAGGGATTTGTTTAGGGTGGGTCGATTTTAATTTTTTTTTTTTTTTTCGAAACTTCTGACCTCATAAATCTTGTATAATGGTCCCACAAATGTTTTGTAGAAGAACTTTTTTTTTTAAAACTCGATCTTCATTTGCCTCTTTTGGAAAAACTCATTTCAGGCACAGTACCATGAATCATGGCATAAGCGTCAATGTTTTCTCGAACATATACAAATTCTAAATGGGCTTTTTTCGTGTAATTACTAGTACCATTTCTTGCAAAATAAAGCTTGAAGGTGAAGTTCAACTTTGAACAGCATCAACCAACAATTTGACCAAAGAACGCTCAGATCGTAACGGGAACCCGAACGCTACTAGCTAGGTTGATCAATTTGATTCGAAAAAACATTTTGAAATGCATATAAAACATTTTCAGTGATAATTTTTGCGTTCATTTCCGTTTTTGTTCGCTTTTAAATTTTTGAAGTGAAATGCATGGTCGGCGACACCATAATCCGTGTGAGTCGGTTGCGCGTCAATCGATTTCAATGGGCTCATTTGTTTAGGTTTTTGAGGCGATTTTTTTGAATTGTCAAACGCCGAAAAAAACCGCCCCTGGCGGCGGCTAGAGCGGGTTAAAGTCGAAAATTTCCAATTTTTCTAAGTGGTCTTGAGGTCGGAAACAGCGGGGTTCAAAAAAACGAAATATAGGGAAAGTGAGACTTGGTTGAGAGAAGATCTATTCACAGCTGAAGTCTTTGACGATCGCTACGCTACGTATAGAAATGACAGGGACAATGCGTCAATAGGTAAGGAAGATGGGGGAGGTTGTGCAATAGCGATTAAAAAATGTTTTTTATCAAAACGTGTCCCTGAATTTGAAGTTGGTAATGACATCTGGGTCTCAGTTAAGTATGTCAACGAAGGTAAGTTATATATAAACGTGAAGTACATTGAATTGGGAACCAAGGTGGATGTTTATGAAAAACATTTTGACAAACTTATTGAAAACTCATGTCGTCAGGACTTAATGATTCGTTCATACTCAGTGGAGACTATAATTTGAATGATTCTGTTACTTGGTGGCACAATTCAGTTAATGATGAATACTGTGCCTCCGATATACGAGGCGCAATACCGGGTAAGCTTATAGATACTCTAACACTGTGTAACATGAATCAAATTAATATTTTACGTAATGCACATGGCAGGACATTAGATTTATTCATCACGTCCCTTCAGCCTAATCGTGTGAAGATTGTTAAATCGGAATATCCGTTAGTTCCGGAAGATGGTCACTATCCCGCGTTCCTAGTCAGTACAGACATGGCAAACTGCAAATTTTTAGTTGAGAAAAGACCACCTAGAGTAAATTTCCATAGAGCGGACTATGCTCGCTTGAATGAAGATCTGCAGAAGGTGGAATGGTCACGTAAATTGACTGACCTTGATATTGATAGCGCGGTAGAAACATTTTATAACTTATGGGAACCGTTTATAGATAAAATCCCTAAATATTATGTGCCGTCCAGAAACTATCCAATATATTACTCACACTCCTTAATCTCATTAATTGCGAAAAAAGATAGAATAAGAGAGAAGAAAAACCACGAAAAGTGTCCCGTCAAAAAGATCAGACTATTAGAGGAGTTTTCGAAACTTAGGAAGTCTGTGAAGGCAGATATTAAGACATGTTTTTCAGACTATGTTATGGATTGTGAAAAAAAATTAAAACTAATCCGAAATGCTTCTTTGCATTTACGAAATCATTGAGAAAAACCAACTCCTTACCTAATGTTATAAAGTATGAGAATGATGAAACTGATGATAGACAGTCAGTATGCAACCTTTCCGCAAAATATTTCAATTCTGTCTTTAATCCGATAGTCGATCCTGCTTCCATTTAAGCGCCAAGATACTTCAAGTCTAGTCCTAGAGAGCCTGGAGAACATATCATTCATCCCCATTCAGATAGAAGAAACGTTGAAGGAATTCGAAGTGAATAAAGTTTCTAGTCCCGATCAAATACCGATGATGTTCTTTATGCGCTTATCATTATCGCTTAGTTTACCATTAAGTATCATTTTCAATAAATCCTTGATTGAGAGAAAGTTTCCGACGAAATGGAAGACTAGTTTTATTTCACCAATACATAAATCAGGAGACAAATGCAATGTTACAAACTACAGACCAATCAGCATTATCTGTGCTTTGTCTAAGATATTTGAAAGATTGGTTTTTAACATAGTTTTTGAGAATATAAAATCCCAAATACATCACTCACAGCATGGATTTTTTGAGAAAAGATCAACGGAGCCTAACCTTATGGAGTACATCTCAATGGTTGCAGATGCCATAGTAGCTGGAGGTCAAGTGGATACAATTTACACAGACTTTGCAAAAGCATTCGATAAAGTCGATCATGTGATACTATTATCTAAACTTAAATCCTTTGGCCTTCCTGAGAGTTTAGTGCAATGGTTTTCAACATACCTGAAAGATCGGTCACAATTTGTAGCAGTCGGAGGTTCCAAATCTCAAAGAATTACCCCAACCTCTGGAGTGCCCCAGGGCTCGATACTCGGACCATTACTATTCATAATATTTATAAATGACCTACTAACATCTCTGTCTTCTTGCTCCGGTTTTGCGGATGACCTCAAAATTTATAAGGAAATTAGCAGTTCCTATGACTGTGAATTGTTACAAGAAGACATACGAAAAATTGTGGAATGGTGTAAGACGAACAATATGTCATTAAATGTTGATAAATGTGCGATCATGTCAACGACGCATAGTCCGAACAAACTGCTATTCCCATATACCATAGAAAATGAACTAGTCACGAGAGTATCTACGAAAAAAGACCTGGGAGTAATAATGGATGATAAACTTTCGTTTAATGAACACATTGTTCAGATCACACGGAAAGCCTACAAAATGCTTGGATTTATCTATCGCTGTGGTAGATACTTCCAAACACAGACAAGCTTCCGCTTACTATACAACTCTCTTGTCAGAAATAGGTTAGAATACTGTTCGTTAATATGGAACCCGTACTATACGAATGCAAGCGATAAAAATGAACGAGTGTAGCGGAAGTTTACCAGAATGTTTTATTTCAAATTCAAAATCGCAAACCCAAGACCACCATATCACGAAAGACTAGAGCATATGAAACTTCATTCGTTGGAAACACGTAGACTCGAAAATGACGAAATAATGCTGTACAAACCACTTCATAAACATGTCGACTCAACGGTCATCCAAAAAATATCTTTTCATCAGCCATCCAGAACTACTAGACAAAACCCGATTTTTACTTACCAAAAATGATCACAAACTACCAGGATAATGCACCAATCTACAGAATACAACGGAATCACGACATATTCTTTAAAGACCTAAATGTGAAAAACACTAGCTTGATTGCCTTTAAAAAATTAGTGAGGGACTCCTTTAGTTGGTAATGTTCCTAATCATGGCGGTAATTTCTAAAGTTATTATCTCTTATCATTTTGTTGTATAATTTTAAACCTTACTTTTCTTAAACCTAAGTGTCTTCTTCAAGTAATAATAATGTTTTTTAAAATTGTTAGAAAATTGTTAGTTCTTAAGACTGATTTGTTATTGGGCTTAGGCCTGTTAGTTGGTCTCTAAACAAAAAAAAAAATACAATTTTTTTTCCTGAATTACCCATAAAATTCTCTATCTACCTGAGTTTTTCAAAGATTTTTGAACCATTTTTAATGTTGTTTTGGTAGAGCCAAAGTTGAAATTTCAATATGAAAACTGAAAGTCGTGAAGACAAATTGACTTGTCAATTCCACATCATAGTACTAGTAATTGCACGAAAAACGCCTATTTAGAATTTGTATCTGTTCAAGAAAACATTGATGTTTGTGGAACTATGCCTGAAATTAGGTTTTCCAAAAGAGGCAAATGAAGATCGAGTTTAAAAAAAAAAAGTTCTTCTACAAAATATTTGTGGGGCCATTGTACAGTATTTGTGATGTAAGGAGTTTCGAAAAATATATAAGTTCAAGCCCACCCTATGTGGCTGCACCTTTTGAAAATATGAAGTCTATTGGAAGAAACAATCGAAAAAATACGCCCAAATGTAGGCTACAAATCGAGCAAATATTGCTTCTTTTTCTCCAGCGACTTATCGTAATGTACAAACCGAAACTGTAAGTATCGTATTTGCAGTTTTATGTCGAGGGGTGATCCATAAATCTCGGTAGCCTTTTTTGTGGAAACAATGAAATTTTCACATTTCCGAAGGACGAACGCATTCTGTGACCAGTGGACTGTCCCTCCTGTCCTCTTTTCGATAAAATATATAATATCGCTTTTTTTAGTTATTTATTTGCATCTGTAGATTGTATGTTACATTGATTCCATTTTTTCCAATGGTTTTTTTTATGGTTTATCATCGTCTTAGTTTAATTATTAATTTTCTTTATCAAAATAATGGGTAAACGTAAAATTTCAAAAAACCGTTTAGTCTAGAATCTAAAAAAAAGAGAAAAAAATAAAGAAGAAGAAAAAGAAAAAAGAGAGACACTAAAAAAAACAATCGAACAAACAAAAAGGACTGATTACTTAAGAGTGAATTTCCGAACACTTCGACCAGCCGAAATACATCACATCTCCGATTCCCCCGAGTTTGAGCGTATCGATTCCTTGGACCGTACTGAGAAAATCGTAGAACAAAAATTAAAAAAAAAAAAGTTTTAGGCTGGAGAGCCATGAAGAAACACCTCTGCACCACAGTCGTCGAAAACGTTTTCCTGCAATATCTTCTCAAGAAATTATCAGATTAAAGTGAAATTGGGCTCATTTGTTTAGGTTTTTGAGGCGATTTTTTTGTCGAAAAAAACCGCCCCTGGCGGAGGCTAGAGCGGGTCAGAGCCTTTTATAAGGATTTCGAACTGGGGGGGGATTTTCGGCATGGGGGCCCAATTTTTCCATTGAAGGGGCCCCAAATTAATTCTTAATAAGAGGGCCCAATTTTTCGTGCTTATTCCTATTATGTTCGCGTTGTGAAAATCTGATATAGTAGAAATAGTGAAATAATGTATTGACGAGAATTTCTTAATGATTTTCTTTCAAGCTAGAAAATAACTTATGCGAGCGTAGCGAGCGATAAAATCGTTATTGAATAAAACAAACTATGCTGGAAGCAATTAATTTTCGATAAGAGGAAAACACACTAAAAATAGTGTGAAGCGCCCGCAGGTGAAGTTTTTTTTAAATTGCAATACTTTGAGTATAAGATGAGGGAATCGCGAGCGCAGCGAGCGAAAAATTCTTGCTGAGTGAGACCAAATAAGTGAGCCAATTTTGGGTACAGAAATTGGGTTTTGTTAAAAAGATCGTTTTTTTTCGTTTTTTGGACCCGTACGAAGTACAAAGGTCCTATACGTTTACTACAAACAATTTTATTGTAACATGGGGTAGATCGAGGTGGGAGGAGGGAGATGCATCTTTTATCGTCTAGAGATGACGAATCAGCAATAATAAAAATGTCCGTCTGTCCGTCTGTCCGTCTGTCCGTCTCCACTTTTTTTTCCAAACGGCTGAACCGATCAGCCTAAACTGTCTCCCATGATTGAAGTTCGAAGATAAGCAAAATCGATCAAGTGGTTCCGGAGATATGGTCGAGGAAGTGACCAAAAACATGGTCGCAAACATCTTAGCAAGTATAGCACGGAAATTCCTCATTGTGGTGTCAAATGAAAGCATTTGATGTCACAAAACTGGGAAAAAATTTTTGTGGGAATCGGTACAGGGGTCTGGGCAGTGAAACCAATGATGGACGAAATTGAGATTCTTGACTATATACGAAAACAGTTTTTCGTCTTTATTTCCTTAACTATGCAATATAGAGATTTACTGTCAAAGGCAAAGTTGTAGAGAATTAAATTTAAGCGAACACGTGTTTCAGGGTTTTGGGGAAATATGGCCCAATCCTGATATATGGCCACTTACATAATTGGGCAGGATGACCCAGATCTCCAGAACTATGAGAGTTAGAAAGTTGGTTTCAAAGGCGAAGTTGAAGAGAATTAAATATAAGCGAACACGTGTATTAAGGTTTTGGGGGAAAATGACTTAGTCCTTGGATATAAGCTTTTCTAGATTTGAATGGTC
>CM055404.1:100776086-100806031 GCA_029228625.1 Pseudolycoriella hygida | reverse complement strand
GGTCCTGCAACATTCGGATACCTTTGGTATAATAGGATTTCTCCAACCCTGCAAAATAGGCCTCTGTTTCGGATATCACCTCATCATTAGAGTAAAATCTTTTTCCCTGTAGCCATCTTTTTAAGTTTGGGAACAAATAGTAGTCGCTGGGGCCAGATCTGGAGAGTAAGGTGGGTGGTGGAGTAATTCATAGCCCAAAGAGTCCAGTTTCACAGTTGCTTTTATGGATGAATGCGCTGGTGCATTGTCATGATGAAACAGGACCTTTTTCTTCTGCATATGCGGTCGTTTTCTCTTGATCTCGTTGTCGAGCTGTTCCAATAATGTGACATAGTACTCGCCAGTTATTGTTTTTCCTTCCTCCAAATAGTCGATAAATATTATGCCATGCGCATCCCAAAAAATCGTGGCCATAACCTTGCCTGCAGAACGCTGTGCCTTTGGGCGCTTCGGTCGGCTTTGACCAAATTCTAACCACTCTGCAGACTGTCTATTGGACTCTGGTGTATAGTAATGAATCCACGTTTCATCAATCGTGACAAATCTACGCAAAAACTCCGTTGGATTACGCTCGAACAAAGCTAAATTACGCTCTGAATCGTCAAGACGGTGCTGCTTTTGATCAATTGTTAGAAAACGCGGCACCCATCGCGCAGAAAGCTTTTTTATGTCCAAATACTCGTGTAAAATGTGTCGCACCCGTTCTGTTGATATTTTGAGGATGTCAGCTATTTCACTAACTTTAACTTTCCGATCAGCCAAAACAATACGATGGATTCTTTTGATGTTTTCTTCAGTAACTGCTTCACTTGGACGTCCTGAACGTGGGGCATCATCGGTGCTTGTATTACCTCGTTTAAATTCAGCATGCCACTTCTTGACTGTTGTATACGACGGAGAAGATGTGCCATAACACTTATCCAGCCATTCTTTGCTTTGCACCGTATTTTTTCCCATTAAGAAACAATGTTTAATCAACACACGAAATTCATTATTTTCCATTTTTTACGAACAACAAAAACCTGCGTCACTCTATTGACAGTAATTCGAAAACTATGACACCAAATGTCAGGAAATTTTGGCTGTAGACAAGTAAAGGGTGGTACTACTGAATGTTAACAAAAATTCTGAAGTAATGACGCCATCTCTATGTGAGGCCGCGGACTTTTCACCCCATGTAGTATATCTAAGAGTGCGTTCACACTCTTTACAATGGTATTTCTGAAATTAAATCTGAAAGAAAATTTTAACTCCACGACTGGGACCCGAACCCAGAATCTTCACCTTTCCGGGGTGCTGTTCTACCAATTGAGCTACCGTGGACATTTTCAATTCAGATCTAATTTCAAACCGTTGCTTACATGTGTTAGTGCATGCATTTGTAGCCAAAGCTGACGCATTTCTTGTTCTCACGAACTACACGCGCTTTTTTTGCCACCTACAAATACCTGTGTTTGTTTATTCTCATAACTGCATGTCCATTAATTCGTATTTGTACTTGAATGTCGACATCAATTCATCGAAAAAGGGTTCTTCTATGCTATCATTTGTTAAACGACAATGCTACGGACGATTCGACCAGAACACGGCGAAAATGCTGTACTCAGCCATAGTTAGATCACACCTTGAATTCTCGAGTTCAGTTTGGGCACCGCACCATAACGTTCACATTCAATCACCAGAAAGTGTTCAAAGACAATTTGTGTTTTACGCAAACACAGACAGATATGTTGACAAAACGAAGGACAAATACGTCCTTACGTGGATAGATGTAATGAACTAAACATGAAGTCACTTCTAATGCGCCGCACCAATGCTGCAATCTTTTTCATACACGACGTCCTTACTGGGAAAATTAACTCACAGTTTCTGCGAAAAAGAATTCAACTGTACGACGGCGTCAGGAATCTTAGAAATCCTTCAATAATTCGCATATGTCGGTCTAAGCACGAATACTCCACTTTTTCATCGTTTAATTTTGCATGTATGTTGTTTAATTTTGCTGCAGTCCATGTAGATCCGTCGTTAACTTCGATAAACTTCCGTCGAAGTATCTTGGAACTTGACTCAATATTTGGAACATTTGGTGTTTGCTAGTGTCTTTGTTTAGGTGCTTTCTTTCCACTAAATAAAAGAAGCCAGAAAGCTCCGCGCCCGGTGATTAATTTATTGATTGAATGTTTTGATATGTCTAAAAGCCTAAAGGATTTTTTTTTTTCACAGAAACTTCAATTTTATTTCGTGACTACACATCTTATTGAACGACCCATTAATTGACAACATGATGTGATATTCCTCTGAATTTCCTCATTTTGATTTTTGATTTGTGACGACTCCATCCTTTTGGTTTAGCCATTTTGACGACAGCCTAACGGCGATATTTTGTGTGATATTTCTTATATTTTATTTATTTTTTGTTCAGCCATTTTGACGACACCATTGTGATGATTAATGCATTTTTTAATGTTCTTAATTTTAATTTCAATGTTTTCGTTATGTAGTTCTGTTTGTTTTGTTTTTTAATTACTTTTCGAATTCATGTTATTGTAATTTTACTGTGTAAGTAGTTATTGTAACGTTTTTGGTTTTTTTAACGAGGATTATGACTTCCGTCATAATTACTCTTTTTTCACCATGTCAGCTAGAAGATAGTAGACAATAAAAGTAACATTCATTCATTCATTCATGTCATCTAATTGTACAGGGATACCGCTATCAACACATTGCTGCATTGATCGCATAGGACAATGAGAAGTATCTCAACAACAAAGCAAATTGAATGATTTTTCAGTTATCAGTGACTGAAGTGAACGAAATTCGAGCATTTAATTTTTGAAACGAAATTATGAGAGAAATGGTGTTTCTGAAATTAAATCTGAAACTTTACATGTCATTATCGACGAAAAGTACGACATCAGTTATTCTCCTAACAAAGATAATCTGCTCCACATGTCCGAAATCTCAAAAGTTAAAAGTAAGTGCATAAAATGTGCTGCCATCTATTTTTGCTAAGTACTGCCTATGGCATTTAGTCAGTCGACACTGTAATCAGCACTTCAATAGCAGACACGCCGACTTCACTTTTTCCCGTGGGGGGCGAAGAAGTCTTCCATGAAGGACATCCACAATTTTTGTGAAATTTGTAAGCGCAAATCTGAAAATGTACAGTGTCCGCTTTTGCTGTACCCCGGCCTTCTAAAAATGTGGATGTCCTTTATGAACGACCCCAAACGAAAATGATAATTTTTGAAAAATGTAAGTTTATTCAAGTAAAAGAATACAAGCTAGGTCACATGGCTTTTGAGTGCGAAAGTATTTCTTCGAATTGGATTTTTAACAACAAATTCGTCAATAATTTTGTCCAAGTCAATGTTATTCGCCAGATCATGATGAATATGCAACAGTGCTATATCGTTTGTTTTCTGCTGTTTCATATTCAATGTTACGTAAGTCTTCAAGCGACGTAAATCACTAAATGATCTTTCTGAAACACAAACCGTCTGTGGACTTGTTAGAAGTAGCCTTGTGAACTTCGTATACTCTGATACGACTTCCCGAAGATCTTTTCTCTTTTGAAGAAAGATTGATATTTTAGTCAAACCATCCAACTTCGTTGTCTCACCTTTTACGATATCGAAAAACATCTTTCGATGTAAATAAGGAACGCTGACAAAAAAAATTCTCCAATTTTTTCACATTTTCTTTAATAATTTGGAAAATAAAAATACCCGTGTTTTTTGCTTTTTCCATTAGAGCAATAGTATTCACTCTAGATCACTTTATATATCACATGCAAATGACAATTTGTATGGCGGGTGCGATCGGGTGCGATGATTTTTGTAACTTTGACCAGTGATAACTTTTACAATTTTATTTTTTTCGAGAAAAGAAAAAATACGGGTCTTTTTATTTTTCGAGTTCTTCAAGGAAATCAAATAAAATATATATGGTCAGTATTCCTAATTCAGCCTATCACAATCGAAATCACACTGACCATTGTGAACTACGTGTCTCTCGATTTCTTCGAAATTGCATTGATTCAATGCAAAATTTTCCATTTCGCTCAATATCTTGTAAGTATCCGAATCGAATCCGCTGGTCAAACTCATGATGGTCTGATCAATGACACCGAAGAAAATTGTTCTAAATCGGACTTCAGAAGTGGGTGGAAAATATGCTGAGTGGTTGTTAGCGTCCATTCGCTTCGGTGCTTTTCGATTTCGTTGAACGATCGGTTCATCCAATTCGTATTTTACAGCTTCGCCCGATGTTTCTTCCATAACAGACTAAATTCTTTGTCCGATCTCAACGAGCTCAAACTTTTCTTCAAAATTTCAACACGATTTATTATGCTTTTGAAATTTATTGTGGTCGCCTGTATGCTTTCGTTGAATTCTTCAACTTGCTCCAACGCCGCAACTGTTATGTTTAACAACACCAGCGTTTCAAATTTGCGTAGATACGAAGAATAGCCTCTGGCTTTAATTCCTGCTTCTGAAGTTTCGGATCCCATTTGGTCGCAAAATTGTAGAATTAGTTTGTAGTTCGATCTTACTGATTTCAGAGATTTAACTCGAACTGTCCATCGAGTTGGACAAAATGGTTTTAGCGAAGTCGGCTGATTTTCATTTTGGGCTTCATTATCGTCAAACTGCGATTGAATAGATTTGAAGATATTTATTCGCTTAGACGACGCTCGAATAAATGTTATCAAATCTTTTAGAACGGACAAAAAGTCGGCAACTTCGGGTACAGCGTACATCGCTGCTGCTTGTTTTCCGCAAAAGTCCTAGTAAAACCCTGTGAATTAAAAAAAATTTAAAGTTAGACGAATGTTGAATGGTGTGCTCATTCTGATACGACGTAGATTTGGTGAAATTCCATAGTTTGAAGGAGGCAAACCACTAAATTTGTAATTTGGTAAATGTTGAATTTCGAAATAACGGGTCGTCTACCGGTTTACCTGCATCAAGTGGACTGAATGTAAACAAGCGAACTTATGACAAATTGACATCGGAAGTCTCTGGTTAGCTTCTGTACGCTTTGGAATTTGGAATTTGGACATCCTGTACGCTTCAGCTTGTTGAGTGGCCTTCTCAGTGGCGAGTGATGTCGAAGTTTTGTTGAATTTGTTTTTGTTTTGATTCGCAAAAATCTGTTCAAAGGCGCGTTTGTTTAGCTGTCATATTTTTTGGTCGAAGCCGTCTGCATTTGTAGCCACTAATTTTTGCAAGGCGGTTATTTTAAATTGATGAAAACATACTTTCTCGTGGACTTTGCTGCAACAACAATTGTTCGGTGTTGGGAGTGCACATAGTCCAGAGCTATTGAATCACAGTTCGGTGTTGGGAGTGTGCACAGTCCAGAGCTATTTCGTTCTTGCTTAAGCAGGGACTTTTTGTGGCGCAATAATTCATACTGGGTTACACTAAGGCTGATAACGATCCTGGCGTAGTTAGACCACTTGCTTGCAGGTAGGGGATTGCTTTTAATTTTCCTTTTGGGCCAAATCTGTGCGAAATCTCGTTTTGTTGTTATCGTTTCATATTCTTTCAACAACTGGATACCAAAACGTACATCTATCGCCGCTTAAGTGCCCACCCAGCTCAGAAAAAACTGCACGTCATCCGTGAGAATGGCCAACAACCATGTGTGCACTGATGTTTGCTTCGTCGCAAGGAATTCAGACAAGTTGCTGATACACTGCTACTTCTGCGAAAAAAGATTTAACTCAAAGTGCTTCGAACTATCTTCTCAACATGCCCTTAAAGTACTTTCATCCTCGAATGCACTTTTCATGTGCCGGAGATGCATCGATCGTGTTACCAAGTTTAAGCAAAGTCTTCGCAGATCAAACGATACTGCTGCAGTGGGTCACGTTGCACAAAATAACGAACCTGAGTGCAATGACAATGCAATTATGTCAGATATATTGTCTACGTTGCAGAAGTTGAATGAAAACTTTACTCATCTCAACAATTCCAACGAGGAAATTAAGCGATTGTTACCCACGACCGACCATAGCTATGACAATAGTATAATGACTCAGTTTGCTACGATTAATCGAAATGTTACCAATTTACACGTAAAAGTCGACCATGGATTTAATTCCAAATCATCATCCGACACGCAAGTAACATCTTCGATTTTAGAGAAATTGAATCAACTTCAAGGAAAAATTCATATGCCGTCGACACCTGACATCCATCATAGAAAAGAACATAACAAAGAAAAAGGGATACCAAGCGCCACCAATATCTGACCCTCAAAATTGGTCATTCTCTGTCGATCAATCGCTACTCTCAACTGATAACAGTGAACTATATCACTTGTTACACGGCTTTGAACGCAATACTTGGGCATCATTCGATCACCTGAACCGCAAGTTGAATGATAATACTGAAGCAGTGCTACGGATCGAATCAGTTTTGAAGGAGTCCGATCCGAACAGAATTAATCAACAGTTATGCTCGCCAGTGTTGGATTCTATTGCGTTAGATAACCTACATGTAATCGATGACAAATGCGACAACATTAGCAAAAAACTTCTCAAACTAGAATCGAATGTCAGCGAACTCCACAAAAAATTCAACTCCGATGAACAGACAACGCAAATGCTACGAAATCGCTACCAAACGTATCTCGATGCAGACGATGAATCTAAAGACATGACCATACCTAAAGAACCATCCACGCTTGTAACTTCTAATAAATATGACTCTACTCCACTTAATTCGGCAATAAACCAAGTATTGACTCAACCGACCAGCGAACAAACCAATGCGAGTGGGAATACGCATAAGAGTCTTCACTTGTTAGGCTCAAGCATTGAATCAACATCATTCAACACTCATTTTCATTTGTCACCAATCGACGTTCAAGTTACGTCGGATAACATTATCGATTATCTAGTTGACAATGCCCGTATCAACAAAACTGATGTGAGAGTTCGCAGATTAGTCAAAAAAGGACAAGACATCGCTACATTGAGTTACGTCAATTACAAGGTTGAAACTAGTGACAAAGTCGGTGAGATAATTACTAAGTCTGATTTCTGGCCACATCATATACGCATCAAGCCATGGATCATAAAAAACAAAACTACTTTTTTAGACAGCAGATCGACGTAATCGATGAGAGTGATGCATCGATTGAATTAAATCCCGTCATTTCAATTTTGTCCCCCTCACCAGATCCTACTCCTCATGTAACCACGACACCGAAATATTTGTCGCTTCGCTATAATAACATTCGAGGCATGACCGCTAAAAAGGATCAAATTCTTCTCTCAACCACATCATGTGACTATGACGTTATCATTTTATCCGAAACATGGCTCGACAAAAACAAATTCAATGGGGAGTTCTTCGACAGTCGTTACACGGTTTATCGGAAAGACCGCTCTGACTCTAGCATTACTGCTATACGAGCCGGAGGAGTTTTAATTGCAGTTGATTCGAAAGCTCATTCTGACATTGTTGTGATTCCTGAGATTGAGCAATTAGAGGCCATTTGCGTGAAATTGAGCCTTAAATCGGCGAACATCTTTATATACGGACTCTATATACAATGGGGTTCAACTGAAGAAGTGTATTCGGCTCATCTTTCATCGATTATCAAAGCTTATTCCTTGCTACAACACGGCGATATTTTCCTTGTAGCTGGTGATTTCAACATGCCATCTGTTCAATGGACCTCTAACGACGACGGATTTGACTTTCTGCCATGTATTGGCGATTCGGTATCGATGCAATCAAATATTGCTAGAAACTTTACATCAAAATTATTAGAAGGTGGCCTATTTCAAATGACAGACGCGGAAAACAAATTTGGTAACGTACTTGACCTGGTATACACGAACATGCCTGAACTCACATTGGTCACACTAGCTGATTTGCCGCTCATTTCTCAAAAACAACAAGATAAAGCACATGTACCACTTCATTGCATGATTGAATATGAACCATCGTTTTGCCCACCATCTGCTTCGTCAGAGAAAATTTACTGCTTCAAAAAGGCTCCATTTAATTTGATTCGAGAGGCCTTGTCAAATATCAACTTTGAGACATTGCTTGCTGATAAAACAATAAACGAAATGGTCGACACATTTTACAAGTCCTGCTATGACATCTTCGATGAACTCATTCCGAAAGCTTCAATTCGTATCTCGAGCCATCCTCTTTGGTATGACAACAAATTAATCAATCTTAAAAATAGGAGAAATCGTGCGTACCGTAAGCTACTGAACCAGCGTCACAAAAATGGTGGCGATGCTGATGACACTAGGTTTCTAACAGCTAAGAAAGAATTCGAGTCATATCAAAGCGAAAGTTTCAATGAATTTTTAAAAGGTTTAGCCCTCAACTACAAAAAGCAGCCGAAGAAATTCTGGAATTATATCAACTCCAAGTACAAAAAAACGTCTCTGCCAGCAACAATTTTTTATGATAACGAAAGCGCATCGAACGATTTGGATAAAGCTAATCTGTTTGCTAAGTTTTTTGCATCAGTGTATAAGAAGCACGATAATGAAGAGGATGATGACCTCGCATTCCTTTCGTTCATAACTTCCAGGAACGACGAGAACTACCTTAATATCGAAATAACACCGGATATAGTGCGTTTAGTCCTGCCGCGTATGGATTTAAGCAAAGGTATTAGTCACGACAAAATGGCACCGTTGTTTCTTCGAGAATGTGCTGATTTGATATGTGTTCCGCTCGCAACCATCTACCAGAAGTCGCTGTCCGAACTATGTTATCCTGATATCTGGAAGCTTGGTCGTCTAACTCCGATCCATAAATCTGGCAAGAAAGCTAACGTCACTAACTATCGAGGAGTTAATGTCTCACCTAACTTGGCAAAAGTTCTCGAAATCATCATTTTGACTCAAATGAAATTCAACATTTACCCTCACATATCTCCAACGCAACACGGCTTTTTTCCTGGAAGGAGAGTGTAGTCGAATCTTATTGAATTCTCCCTGCTGGTTCACGATTCTTTCGTTAGCGGTAAACAAACGGACACATTTTATGCCGATATTCGCAAAGCATTCGATGTCATATCCCACGTACTCTTGCTTTTCAAACTAGCAGCTGCTAAATATCGTTTAAGCAACCGATTACTGCTATGGCTTCGATCATTCTTTCGCAATCGAATTCAAGTGGTAAAGATAAACTCGAGCCTATCCTCAGAAATCGAAGTACACTCCGGAGTTGGTCAAGGCTCAATTATCGGGCCAATGTTCTTCCTAGTGTTCTTCAATGACTCAGATGACACACTCGGTCAAAATAAAGGATTGAATTTCGCGGATGATAAAAAGATTGTACAAAATAACATTTCCAATAATGACGACACTCGCCCGCTTCAACAATCAATAAACAACTTCTTTGATTGGTGCTGCAAAAATGGCTTTGAGTTGAATGAAGATAAATGCAAGGTGATGACGATATCCCGCCGCTGTCCAATACTGGCTGAATACCACATGAACGGCAAACCGATAAAGCGAGTTTACGATGTAAAAGATCTCGGACTAAATTATAAAAATGACTTTTTGTTCAATATGCACTTTGAGCTAGCCTCGAAGAAGGGTCATTCCATGCTTTCGTTTATCAAACGTCAATGCTATGGCCGATTTAATGTCGACACAGCTAAAATGCTGTATAATTCGGTCGTTCGCTCCCACCTCGAATTTGCTTCCTCAGTCTGGTTACCCCACCACGACGTTCATGTTCAAAAGCTCGAAAGTGTACAAAGACAGTTCGTACTTTACGCCAACCATGATCGCCATATCGACCCGAATAAAGGAAGCTACCAGCTCCGTCCATACGCTGACAGGTGTTCCGAACTGAATCTGCAATCCTTTACAAGACGCCGAGCTAATGCAGCAGTTTTCTTCGTTCAAGATGTGTTGACCGGTAAAATAAACTCTCAAGCTCTTCGTGATAGAATCAACCTATACGACGGATCTCGAGCTCTACGAAATCCATCACTGATACGATTTGATGGATGCAGGCGAGAATACCAGATTTTCTCCCCATTCAATTTCGCCTGTCGTTTGTTCAATTTGGCAGCGGAGCATGTTGATCCAACCCTACCCTCACATAAATTTCGCCACTGTGTACAAGAACTTGATGATTCAGTGTTTGACTCATTTGCAACTTGTTGAAATACCCGCATGGACGCTTAAATTGTTGACAACAGCTACCTTTAGTGCTCGACTTTGCTTAACCTTGGACCAAACTTTCGACGACGCTTTTTGCTTAATTTTCATTTATTTATTTTATTTCTTGTGACGACGCTCTTTGCTTAACTCTCATTTATTTATTTTATTTTTTGCGACGACGCATTTTGCTAAATTTTTATTTATTTATTTTTTTTTTTGACATATTGTTTTGCTTTTTTCTTTATTTACAATTTTAACTCTAAGTTTTATTTTTTTTTTCTTTTGACTCGAATTCAATTGTTGAATTCATGCAATATTTTGACATGCTAACGCTACATTTTGATTTTTTTACTTTATGTATTTGAATATTTGAATTTTGTGTTTTTCTTTGTATTTTTACTATGCTGTGATTGTGTTAGATATACTACTTTAAGTTGTATGATTTGTAACGTTTTCATGGTTTTTTAAGGAGGGTTATGACAGCAGTCATAACTACTCTTTTTCCATGTCGGCTTGAAAAAAGTAGACAATAAAATTAATATCAATCAATCAATCATTGCATCTACTGCTACAAGACCAGCACAGTGTTCATATAACGCTCGTGGTTCCACTTCCAGTATTCGGGACCGCAATCCGGAGTATCCACCACTCATGTTATTAGCGCCATCATAACATTGGCCCCTGCACTTGTTAAATGGCAGTTGAAATCTAAGCAGCACGTCTTTAACAACAGCGAACAAGGTTGCTGAATCCGTCGAAGCAACGTCATAAAACCCGAGGAAAATCTCAGAAATGGTCAAATCTTCATCAACAACTCTAAAATTTATCGACATTTGTTCTTTTCTGGATGAATCCGTCGTCTCGTCAGACTGTAGAGCGTAAAACGGTTGTTTTGAGATCGTTTCTAATAAAATCGATTGGACATGGAGAGACATCACTTTCAATATTTCGTCGATTATATTGTGACTGAGCCACCTGTAACTCGTACGTTGCATCCAATTCTTGAGCTGTAAATTATCTAACGAGCGTAGGTGCAGCAGCTGAATAAAGTTAGATTTGTGCTCGTTGTTTCCTCGTATTGACAATCCTTGAACGGCTAAGAATCGAATCGTTTCAAATATTTTTTTTTAACAGAACCTGGCATCTACTCGTTCTTTCGCCAATTGACTGGACATTAACGTTGAAATGCTTGTTTTTGATTGCTGATAAACTGTAGCTACTGCATTACGATGTACATCTGTATGTTCGTGTGATTTAAATCTTTCGACGGCCTTTTTCCAATTCGAAAATCCACTTTTTACAAATGAATTATGGACGCCGTTGTTATTTACAGATCCTGATGGAACGTTGACTTTCAGTACATCATACGCCTTTTTACACGACGAGCAAAATGATTTTGCTAATTCCTCATTGTACTCAAGCCATGGAAATTGCACTTTCCATCTGGCTAAAAACGGTCGTTTTTCTAGGCATGTTTATGTAAAGATAATTAAAATTATCATCACACGAAGGGTCGATACTACGCAAAGGCTATCAACATACCTGCACTAGATTCCAATGCGAAACTAGACGATTCGACATCAGGCACATCCACCTGAACGTCAGGAACATCCACCTGAACGTCAGGAACATCCACCTGAACGTCAGGAACATCCACCTGAACGTCAGGAACATTACCAAAAATTTTCAATCCGTTGGGAGACGACTGTAACGCTTCTATTGGCTGTAGAAACTCTTTTTGAGCTCTTAGTTCCATTGATTTTCTCCACATCTGAACGTACTTATCCATTTCAGAACACTAAGGCACAAGCTCTATTATCATTTTTGTACACGAACAAAGTAGAACACATTACCAAAACAGGCGATTGAAATATGAACCAATATAAGAATTTGATTTTATAGACGGTACTAGTTACAAGTAACACTGCTAATTTAATTAAAAAAGTGCGAAAGACTGAAAATTTTCAAGCTTTTAAAGTCAAAACAAATGGCAAAAAGTTTATCTTTGAAGTTATAATTTATCAATATAAATCTGCTCGGCCATTGAATTATATTTTGCGTCATCTGTGACATTACCTAATCAAAAGCTACAGACATAGCTGCGAAGTTGGTATCGATACTAGGATTCAAGCGAAACAGGTACGTTTTTCTAGTTGATTTTATTTTGATAGTTGTTTAGAAGTTCATTCGCAATAACATACTGAAAGTTATTGAATGACTTATCATAGCTTGATTTCCCGTGGGGGGCGACGCCCCCAACGAATTTGCCCGTTGGGGGCAACCGCCCCAGCTAACCGTGGAAGTCGGCGTGTATGTTCAATAGCTTCGGCGCACAACTGCCGATTAACTTCATTAAAATCATGACTATTTCGAGCCTAGGCCACGACACTAGGGAGCCTTGGCTCATTATATATCTCATAACTGCTTCGTATAGCCTTAGGCGGTAAGCCAAAATTTTTACTGAAACCTCTTGTACATGTCCAAAAGGCAGTCATAGCATTCTGTGCCCTATTCTTCATAAGCTCGTTCTAAATCAATTTACAATCGAGTGTACCTCCCAAATTCGCTGAGCTCGATGTCTTCGCCGAATAGCTTCAGTTTCCCCACAAGCGGTTGACATGTATGCAACTCTTGCTTAAGAGAACTAGGTCCGTCTTGTCTGGGATGACTCTGAGGACGTACCTCCGAAACACCACCATTCTACCACTTTCAAAGCGCCTCATGCGATCTCCCACTGTACATTCAAATCGTTGATATCTTCAAGACAGAGAGTTCTACTTCCTTTTCCGCGAAGTTGCTGTACGAAAGACATCATGCCGCTCGCATGATGATTACTACACCCACTAGCATCCGAAGAAAAGAAGAAGCACAAACTAAAGCGTTTGGTGCAACATCCAAAATCTTATTTAATGGACGTCAAGTGTCCTGGATGTTATAAAATTACAACGGTTTTCAGCCATGCTCAAGGAGTTGTTGTATGCGCTGGATGTTCCACAATTCTTTGTCAACCAACTGGTGGATGTGCAAAGTTAACAGAAGGTTCATCAGCCATACTAAACGCACGCTTCGTATAAGATGTTTTTAAAGGATTTTCTCCAGCGGACATGGCCTTCGATTTTTCCAGGTTTATTATGAGGCGAACAAAGTGAAAAATGTTCAAATTTGCTTAAAATTGCATTAATTAAAGGTTTGTTCAATTGAAAAAAAAAATTGCCCATGATCAGAATCGTCAGCGAATTGGAAAGAAATATACCGTAAACGGCATCAGAGCTCATGTCACGCCAAACTCTAAGATGCCAAAATCGGTACGTCTTTTGATAGATACTTCGGCAGAGCAGAAAGTACTCATTTGTTATGTTAAAGTACAAACCTTAAAATGGATCTCAAATAATCGGACAATGTTAATAGCGAAATTTTTATTCAATAATTTAAATGCAAATTTTAACAATACTTTAGTGATTGGTTTTGTCTTTTCAAATAGTTTCAACTTGGGAAACACTTAAATGTATGTGTGCAATTCAAAGCGCTTTTGTATAACAACTTTTTTCTACTCTAAATAAATACGATGAATGAGATTTAAAACACGATTTTAGGCATAAGAAAAATCTACAAATGATTGAGATTTGTTTATTCAATTTATTAGTACTCGACTATCATGCCCTAATGTGTCGTAAGAACGCTACGCTTAAATTAGTTGTTCCAATGAAGGAATAAATACTTCAACTTTCTTGTGTTAACTTACAATTAGATATTGCAACATCAATGGCAGTCCAAATTTATTTATTTGTTTTCCTTATCGACTAAATACTTTTTTGTTGCTGTTTTAATAAATAAATGAATTGAGGTTTTAGGTACAACGAAGTTTGTTGAAACATTCCGCGAGCACCTGACTTTAATTATGCAACTTGAACAAATTTTTATTTATTGGTTCTAGATACGCCGCCGGGGCCCATCCTTCAACATTGAAATCTAAACGGAAAAAATACATTTTCAACTGATTTGATCATTTTAATGCTTTGTTTCAACGCACCTAACACTTTGACGAACCACCAACCGGCACAACCAACTTTTAGTAATTCAACGGTGTCACCTTCTTTCATTGACACCTCAGAATGTCCGACGCCACAATAATCAGCCAGTGAAACGTATCTAGTCCCCTGCAAAATAAACGAATTAGAAACAAGGTACAAACGTAAGACCCGCACGAATTTGCACGGGTCTAAATTTGGCTTTCAACGTACCGGCAAAACTTCATCGTCGTGACTTGTAAATTCATCTTCACTGTTCGAGTAATCCGAACTCCAGGCTCCACCTTCGTGATTTTCATGTTCATTTACCGTACTGATTCCAGATTGTCCCTCATCGCTAATATGCGATAAGCGATTGTTGGTCTCGTTCGTATCACAACTCTTCGTCCGCTGCGGTGTTGATCCTCCCGACATGGGCACATCCCACGAAACGGTCTGTCGCAGTGCTCTAGGAAACGAGATTGATGATAAACAACGAATTTCATTCGATTTGATTGATGTTACCTTTGTGGCAGACCGTACTGTTTGATCTTTTCACCCTTCAACTCTTCCAATTGGTTCAACAAAACGCGCTTGATTTCGGACACCCATTTGTTTTTGATCTCAACGGTTAGCGCTTGGAAGGTATGGACTTCTTGTCGTCCCTGCAACCATACTTCGAAACGTCTCGAATCACCGCGGACGGACTCGGTTAAGCCGATTTGCGACATTTTCAGATAATGTTTGAACTGATAAGTGCTTTTGCTATGAGCAGTTTTCGCTGCCTGTTTGCAGAACAGCATCGCTTTCTGATAAAGGAAGATGTGCCTCTGTTGGGTTTTCAAACGCAATCGAAGATCCTTTTTGCTTTCCGTCCACACTTGAAACGAATCTTGCAGCAACAGATCGCCTTGTTGTGTGAGATCGGCCTATAGGAAAGCCAAACTAAAACTTCTACAAATTTCTCTATAGACAAAAATTACTCACCGGAAAACCAGTTATTGCTATTTGGTGCATGGAATCGTTAACGCATTTCAAGACTATTAACATGCAGTCCAACGCTTTCTGTAATTCCTTGGCACATGTGCCACTGTCAGTAAATCGTAGCAGATCCTTCAGCAGCAACTGATATTTGGTAATTCTTTGGACTGGTTTTAGCAGATAGGCGGCCAAGGGTAATTTATGACCCAAACGTTTTTGACACTCTTGCAAAAATAGGTGCGTGTCCACCAGAGTCTCTCTAAGTCTTTCGGATCGTGGAATGTTCTGACAATAGTACGAGTACAAACGATAAAACGTGTCACGCTGAAAAAGATGACACATAGGAAAATGAGAATGTTTTGAAAGGAAAGTGAGTGGAAGCGTATAAGAATGACCTCGGCATACGTACACTACACTCAGTTGCAATACTATAAACGCACCCGCATTTGAGCTGCCCCAGTACGTTCTACGGTTCAATGTGTGGATATGTGGTGCAGTGAGAACGAGTATCATAAAATACAATATTTCAAGTAGTCACAGTTGATGTCAATCTGATTTATTTACCGTTAGATGATTTTTGCACTTTTTGAGTGGTGCACTACTATAGACGCACGATGATTTCAATAGGAACTTTTCAGAAAGCCAAAACAGCATAACAGCTGATTGAACAATGTCATACGTGAGCGGTAAAAGCTAATCAGATAATAGTATTTGTCATACGTGAGTGAAACAATTGAAAATGATATGCTCCGACTCTCTGCATGAAAAACTCCTATTAGCTTGCACCAGCTAATTATCGATGAATGTAACTTCTTTTTGGTTGGTTTAATATTTTGTAATTAATTCTCGCACCTTGCCTCGAGGCAGCTATTTAATTGACGTAGAAAAGGGCGAAATTTTGGTTTTTTTTTTAAGAAGGAGAAAGTCTTCACGAAATAGCTCGTCGTATCAATCGATCTGACAATGTTGTCGCAATGTCTTGAAGAAAATTATGTTCTTCTCAAAAGTGTTTCGTAAAATTAATATGAAACGCCAAGATAATACTAACAATCTGTGATTGTCGAGAATATATTCCTCGTCAGCCTGATATTCAGAATCTTCACTTACGTGAAGCGAATCATTGTGCGGTTGTTTCTTCAACAGTGGTGGACTCCATTTTCCACTTTTTTCGACGTCTAGCTCTTTGAACCACTTAAAATGGCATTCCATCTTTGATACATTTATTTTCTTGGGTTGATTTACAGCCATCGTATGCTTTTAGTCATACTCGTCAATTAATCTTTGATTTTTTTTATATTTTCTTAATTAGATGCCATCATTTACTAAGGACAATATGGGACAATCAAAATTATGAGCGACGTTGCACGTGAACGTAAACGTGAAGGAGGAAAACAAAAACTTTCTGATCGAGCGTCAAATACAAAAAAATCCAGCAACTCAATAAACAGCATCAATTCAATATTTCAATTAAATGTATCGAAATGGACTGTTTATCGCGTTCTGAAACATTCGCCGCACATTAAAAGACAAAAACTGAAATCCGTTCTACGATTATTACCGCACCATAAACAATCCTGTCTCGAATTTGCACGAAATAACATGAATACAGATTAGAAGAAATTATATAATTTCAGTTAAACGGCCCAAAAACTCTCAATTTCATGACACACAAACACATACACATACACATATGGGCTTTATTTGGCGCCTTCTTGGAGCCCTGGCGCCCAAACGAGGCCGGTAAAATCCCATATGGCGTAGAACGCCCAGCCGAAGGTCCATGCAAAATTTCACGGAAAGTTATCGAGCAGTTTTCGAGCGGGAGCCAAACAAGTTGTTTTTCATACAATTGACCCAGGAACTAGCTAAGGAAGATGTTTTCATTAACTTTGGCTTCTATGGAAATGCACTTTTGTATTGTTCAAAATGATCATTTTCTTAAGGTCATATCTCCGGATCCACAGAACCAATTTTAATGAGTGAAAAGACACTTCGCTTTATAATTTTCCGTAGAATCCGGGAAGAATATTTTGCGGGGGGTACGTCCCAAGGTTGGGAAGTCAAAACTTAGCTGCATGTATGGTTCCGCAGTTTACGAAAATAATTTTTCCTAATTTTTGTTCGCATGCGGACTTGCGGCACGTGCGCATTGCTACCGCGCGCCCATGATAATTAGACTATGCGTCAACGAAGTACGAAAGTCGAGACGAGGAAAAATGTTTTCATTTTGTAGAAAGAAATTAGTTGAGGTCCTTGGGCTCTGTGGAAGAAGGAATAGACCAAACCGCCGTCAAACCGAGCCGTGGCGACGCTTACTTCCACATGCGAAAATGATGCCCACAACTTCATCTACAACATATTCCAAAAGTATTTTTTTTTTTAGCCACCGACCCGATTGTGCAACATTTTGGCGGTCAGCACAACATACTACGCTACAAACCCAGCCCAACAACTTCCTCTATGACACCAAATCTCTATCTCGAACACCTAACAATCCCATACAAAGTATGCTCCAACCATACGCATTACACACACATACTCCTCCTATATGGGACATATATGGGAGCTTTCAGGAGACCTAGCTCCCAAACGAGGACGGTGACCCCATTTTTTCAAAATGTCATATGGCGCGCCATAGTGATTCTTCATACGCCATGGCGTATGAAGAATCACTACGTCTGAACTGCGACCTGCATTTACCGAAAATCGTAAGACTCAAGTCTAGGAAGCCTGCCATTTGGTCAGCCGAAGTGCTTATAAATTCCAACTTTAACCTCAAGGAAGTTTGGAAAGAAATGTGGTCGAACAGTGGTCAGTCGAGCGAGTTGTTTAAGTTTGAAACACACAGCTCAAAGTCTATAGAGTTTAGACTTCCACGCAAAGCATGGTGCAGTCTGAATAGACTCAGGACCTGACACAGCCGATGCAACAACATGTTATATAAGTGGAATATGGCCACGACCCAAGATGCCAATGTGGTACTCATCGTCAAACTATGTTGCACATACTGAAAGATTGCCCTATTTTCAAGTTCGAAGGCGACACAAATGACGCTAACTAATGGTTGGGGAAACTGAAAGTGTGATATTTTGCTGTGATTTGACAATACTTGTTTTGTGTTGAATTGTTTAGTAATTTCGATATTTATCTATTTGTAATTTATGTATAATTTTGAGCTTTTTAATTTACAGTTTGATTGTCTCACAGAGGAAACTCCATGCGCTAAATAAATAAACTAGTTTCATCAACCTCGGCTTCGATGGGAGACCACATTTTGTACTGAAAATGACCATTTTTAAAGGTCACATCTAAGGATCTAGTGTACCGATTTTGATGAGTGAAAGAGAGATTTCAAACAAAATTTTGAGTATAATCCGAAAAACTAGGCTTCAGGGGGGTTCGACCGACACAAAGGGAAAAATTCAAGAAGTAACTGTTTATCATGGCCCAACGGTTGTAGGGGGCCGTGACGCAAGTCTTACACGCCAAAAAATTCACAAGAAATTTTTTCGTAGACTAACGAAATTTTTGACTTCCCCCCCGAGCGACGTACCCCCCGGAAAATATTTTTCCTAAATTCTACGTAAAATTTTAGGTCGAAATGCTTTTTTACTCATTAAAATCGGTTCAGCCAATCCGGAGATATAACGCATTAAGCATCTTATTCAAAACGTTTTCCTAAGTTCTGAAATCAGAGGTGGGTGGCGAATTAAGTTTGAATACGCAAAAAAATTAAAGCGAGGAAACGTTGTGTTTTTAAAAAATTGCGTCACAAATGCCAGCCACGGTGTCCCTCAATCAAGATAAAGTCTAATGAAAATGAACCCATAAACGAAGCTTTGCTCGTGGTTAAGGGACCCTAGGGGAGCTTAAAAAACCGCATTATGGGATCTATTTAGATCCTTCCCCCATAGTCGACTGTTTAAAAAACGATTTTCTGCATTTCAAAGTTTTTCTGAAATGAATAAAAAAAAAATTGTCGCCAACAGGCGGTTTTACATCTTATATCAATACATAATATTATTCTAAGCAACGAATTCCTCTACGGCATCTTCACAAATATTTTAGTTTTTTTAATAAAGATTATTTGATGAACCAAATTGTATTAAAAAAGCACCTAAATCAGATTTATAAAAAAACTAAAATATTTTTGAACATGCCGTAGATTTTTTTTTGCTTAGAATAGCATTATCACAACAAAAACCCTTTTAAAAGGGAAATGTGACGCAAGTCCTTGTCCCTTCTTCCAAAACAACTGATATCAATTTGGGTGACGCTTAACGCTTCGAAACGCAAAAAAAAACTTTCAAAATATTTTCACATTTGATTAAAAAAATGCGTCACAAATGCTGGACCCACCAGTGTAATAGTTTTTTTGTTCTTTCAGTTTTATACGCAAAAATTTGACATCCTGTACAAAAATACATTCCTACATACAAGTCAAATTTTTGCGGTGTGAAAGCTGAAAGAACAGAAAAACTATAACACTGGTGGGTGGGTAACGGCATTTGTGAAGCATTTTTTTAATCAAATGTGAAAATATTTTGAAAGTTTTTTTTGCGTTTCGAAGCGTTAAGCGTCACGCAAATTGATATCAGTTGTTTTGGAAGAAGGGACAAGGACTTGCGTCACATTTCCCTTTTAAAAGGGTTTTTGTTGTGATATCAGTATTTTTGGAAGCAATTGAAACCGATTAAAAGTATCAAAAAAACCTGATGGAAGTTTAAAAGTGCTAGAGAAATCCCTAATAATCCCTTAAACCTAGGAAGCTCCATTGCATGACCTGGCTCATGTCGAGAATAACCGAAAAATATCAAAAACTCCAATGGAAGTTGAATACCTCACTCAACCGTGACACTCACCACACACATTATTTTAAATGGGATTTGTATGGGACCTTCCAGGAGCCCTAGCGCCCAAACGAGGCCAATGCCCATCCGAAGGTCCCTGCAAAATTTAGAGAAGATCTGACTGGCAGTTTTCGAGAAATCGCCAAAAAAGTCGTTTTTCATACAAATGGCTCTGGAACTACTAACTAACTAACGTAGGATATAATTCATTTTCTTTGGTTTCTATGAAGCAGCGCAGCGAATTCCATTAATAACGGTTTTTTCATCATCGCATTGATTTTTTTTGTAAATAAACTCCGATCATTGCCGATTATACGGTTCGCTATTTATTTTCGACAATTTAATTATTTCATATCTATACTTCAGAATTTCATTTATCAGATCACCACCCATGCATATTTGGTATTATTACAAAGCAGAGACTAGTAGTGTCAACAATAGACATTTTTTTAAATATTTATTTGCTTGGTGGATGCAGACGAGCCTGTAATCTGAGCAGTAAATTTTTTTACCCAATTTCAAGGTCCTATTTCGTGGTGAAAATTTCGAAATCGACATCCACAAGCCTCTTGCCCCACTATTACAAGACTTCCTCTTTCCAACGACACCCATATTGCCTTTGTACATTCTAAGTTGTGGGAGAAAATCTCATAAAAAAAAAATGCATGTTTTCGACTTTCAAAGGGATTAGATTTCCACAACTGCGACACAAAAAATGTTTTGATCACGGTTTTGACGTTTGGGGACCAGTGTGTGTTTGGCCGCATAAAAATAATTGCATAAAAAAATACGACCGATTTTGGTAGGCTGTTTTTCAAAAGAATCCCTAATAATGCGGTTTTTTGAGCTCACCTAGGGTCCCTTCACCACGAGCAAAGCTTTGTTTATGGGTTCATTTTCATTAGACTTTATCTTGATTGAGGGACACCGTGCAGACCCAATAACGAAATAGTTTTTTTATGCTTTCAGTTTTTACGCTGCAGAAATTTGACTTTTAATTATTTCCGCGAAGATTGTACTGTGCAAATTAAAATTTTTGCGTGTGAAAACTGAAAGCGTTGAAAAATTATTTCGTTGTTGGGTCTGGCATTTATGACGCAATTTTTTAAAAACACAAGGTAGCCTCTTAATGCGTCACCCACCTCTGATTTCAGAACTTTTGTAACTGAAAGGAAAACGTTTTGAATAAGATGCTTAATGCGTCACCCTTTTCTGATTTCACAACTTTTGTAAGCAGACATAAAGACTTGCGTCACACCTCCTCTGTAAGAGTTTTTTGTGCGGACAATGGTTTCGCAGTCAACGAAAAAATTCTTTTATTTGTATGTGGACCTGCGTCACGGGCGCCCATGACACGCCTCCTTTTTTGCCTTTAATACCGTTCCCCTATATGTTATATTTGCATCAATGTGGAACTGAATGCAATTAGTGTATCAATGACTATGTGCACCCGGCTGCAAATAGCATCTACGCTAAATATTTTCACAGAAATGAATAAAAAATCTCTTCAATTTCAACATACCCTTTGCACAAAACACAATGCCACCAGTTCTGTTGTCGAAATACAATTTTCCAAATCTTTCAAAAAGATGTCATTGTGAAATGAATACAATTCGTTCAAATTGCCGAAAAGCACGTCTTCTTTGCCTTCCAATCCAGGTGGTACCAACGACGCCATTTCGTCTGATAACATCTGATCACGATATCCCTATAAATCATGAAAAAAAAACGATTAAAACAATGTGAAGGCAATAGTTCTGCTTTCTTTTTCTCAAATTGAATTTACATAATTATTCGAGAAGACGTTATCATTCGATGAGCTCCAATTATAGCCGTAATTATCGCACTGTTGTTCGTGCATTAAATTAATATTATTTTTCATATTCATTATTTCATCCCAGTCCCGGTGGTAACTGTTACTGGTGTATGAATGATCGATGCTGTTGTTGTTATACCGTTTCTTAAAGTAATAATCATTTGAACTAACAGTGGATGGAAATTGATTTTTTTTAATCAACGAGTGTGAATCAACGTCCATAAATTTCTTCTTCGTTGTGTGATATCGTGCGCCGATATTTTCGATATACTTCTGCGACCGTACAGAGTCGTCGTCGATCGCGGCTCGATCGAGCAAAGAACCAAATTTCACGTAAACGTAGTCATCAACACTATGGAACCCTTTCAATTTAACGAAACTACCGATTAGTTTGTTGTATCGACTGTCCGTGTATTTCCTTCCAAGTGTTGACGGAGCTTTGAATTTTCCTGTCAGCGTCGTAGAATCTCCAATGAGTAATTGGCAGATGTTTCTAATGTCATCATACTTTCTAGAATGTTCACAATTTTCGTTGCATCTTTTCGCTTTAGTTTCTCGATTCAATTTTAATCTTTTCATACTGTTACAAAATCCGTTGGTATTTCCTGTCTTCTTTAATGTGTTGCACTCTTTTTCTTTGGTGAAATAATCGACTGATTCATACAAGTTTCCAAGTGATTTGGATTTCTTTAACGGTTTCTTGTCGAAGTTAATTTCCTTCATGTTCAACTTGGAACTGTGTCTACTCGATGCAAAGCTATTCGTGCTGTAAGTGCTGTCTTTCATGTAATCCAAACAATCGGTGTAATTTTTCTTGTTTAAATAATCCTTGAAATCTGGATCTCGAACTATATCCGAATAGGAGCTACTTTCCAGATATTCCTTTAGAACTTTGAATTCTTCGTCTTCATTCAATTGACTAGACGTTGTCAATAAATCCTTCAAAACCGAATTCTGCCTTTGAAGCTTGATGTTAGTCCCCATCGTCTTCTCATCTTTACACCATGACTCCACCGTTTTCAAATTTCCATAGTTGACATAATTATTTTTTCCGCTGATTGTGTTTTTATTACTCAGACCTAATTTCCGCACCGTGTCACCGTACACATAAAAATTGTCCTCACTAAAACGTTTCACAGGAAAATCATTTTCCGAAAATCGTTCCATTGTCTCTGCGTGTCGATCGTCGTCGCAATTGTTAAAGCCTTCAAACAGTGAAGCTCGATACGACAACGGTGATTCACTGCGTGAATGGAGATGACGAAATGTTTCGATTCTATTTTGAAAACGATCGATGAAATTGTTTGTCGTTAATTTGAATTTGTTTAAACGGAACATCTCTGCCTTACGCGGCTTATCTTTTGTATTCAGATTGTAATTTCCGAATTTCATGTTTGCTAATCAATTCTTTTGACGAACGTTTTCTTTTATTAGTCGTTTGTTTGGGTGTGTGGGTCGTTTCAACTGATTGGGTTGGGCTGAATTTGTCAAAAAGTTCGATTCGATTATTGTCATAAAATTCACACGGAATTGAATTGACCGTTCAGAGACCTAATAAGAGCGTAAACCAGCACACGCATTTTGATAAACAAACAAAAACTTTGAATGGATTTTTTTTGTACGAAAAACCTCACAACCGAATTATGATCTTATCGGACGGAAATCAAAGCGAAAACTGAATAGAAAACTTCATATTTTCGTTGCAATCATTCATTGGTTTAAAAAATAGAATTTAATTTTTGTATAATTAATGTTTGTGATGCACTGAATACTTTGGCAGAATGCAATTCAAATATATTTGAAGCGTGGCGAGATCATTGATTGCAATTAAATTCTTGTATCATAACTGCAAATTGGTCAGTTATTCGTTTTATTTTTTTGTAACGTGGACTCATTGTGACAGCACTTTGAAGCCGTCGATTAATAGAAGCTGCTGGACGAAACCTTTTTTCCCGAATCTACCAACGGATTTGTAAACTATCTAATTTCTTTCATGAGGAAATATCAGAGATAAAAAGTGGCGCTCCAAAATACAATTGTGTACTCTTGCGCAAATGCGAGCACATATGTAACTCATTTCTTTCAATTTTCATATTTCCATTGAAAATAGCTTTTGGACCCGTACGAAGTACAAAGGTCCTATACGTTTACTATAAACAATTTTATTGCAACATGTGGATGAGTTGGGGGGATGCATCTATTATCGTCTAGAGATGACGAATCAGCAATAAAAAAAATGTCCGTCTGTCTGTCCGTCCGTCTTCACTTTTTTTTCCAAATGGCTCAACCGATCAGCCTTAAGTTTTTTTCCCTGAAAGGTACATACCCCCATGATTCAAATTCGGAGATGAGCAAAATCGGCCAAGTAGTTCCGGAGATTTTCACAACTTTTTCACAAATATCTCAGCAAGTGTAACACGGAAATTCATCATTTTGGTGTCAAATGGTCACAAAACTAGGAAAACATTTTTGTAGGAATCGGATCACGGGTCTGGGCACTGGGACCAATGGAATGGACGAAATTGAGTTTTTTGGCCATATACGAAAGGCAAAGTTGTAGAGAATTAAATTTAAACGAAGACGTGTTCCAGTGTTTTGGGGAAATATGGCCCAATCCTGGTATATGGCCACTTCCATAATTGAACAGGATGACCCAAATCTTCAGAACTATGAGTTAGAAATTTGGTTCCAAAGGCGAAGTTGTAGAGAATTAAATTTAAGCGAACACTTGTTTCAGGGTTTTGGGGAAATATTACCCAATTTGGTATATGGTCACTTCCATAAAGTCGAATCGAATCTCCAGAACTATGAGAGGTAGAAAGATGCTTCCAAAGGCAAAGTTGTAGAGAATAAAATTTTAGAGAACACGTGTTTCAGGGTTTTAGGGGAAAATGGCCCAGTCTTTGGATATAAGCTTTTCTAGATTTGAATGGTCTGAGAGGTACGTCGGTAGTGCCTTTGACATTACCTTGGGTAATTTCTATGGATCTTGGAAAGTCTTACAGTTATAAAAGAACAGAAAACGTTGGACTGTTTGCTTATTTGCATATTTAGATACGTTCGAGTCTCTTTGCCACATCTATTCTGATACGTACGGGTCTTTGGTTATGTTTGTAAGTATAAAATGGAAGAGTGAACAAATAAATGTGATAAATTTTCCAAAATTTGTGGTCTCAGAAGGTCAAAAAGTTGCAAACATATATTGTGGTCTGAACTTTGGACACTTTGGATCGTCCGGATTGTATGTTAAACAGCACACAACTTTCGACGATTGAATTTTATACTGTGGAACAAGAACTTTTTCATCGTTTTCTTAACGATTTTTTCAAGTTTTCTTAGTTTTTCTCAATTTTTTCAAAGTTTCGCATTGCCGAAATGGCTCGCTAATTATAGCAGAAATTAATCCATTCGAATCGTGTGTATCGTCTGTTTGTTTTTTTGATGTTAGAATTTATGCAACAGAATGCAAAATACTGTAACGTGCAAGAACTCGGTAAGCTGTATTTACTTCCGTGAATTCGCATAATTAATGATGATCATTACATTGCAGCAGATTGACATGAAATGAACACGGCTGTAATGGTCATTAATATGATAATAATCCGCCGTTACAACCCGCCCGGGTCAGAGGCTAGATCATTTTATTCCGGAATTTTTTTTGGGAGCTTTTGCTCGCATGGATTCTCTTAGAGATCCTTGTTATAATGAGCAAATCGATTATTAGTAACTTCATGTTAATGGTAGAGACAACCGTGACGGGTGGTGAATTTTTATAATTTCTATTTCCTATGATTGCTAAATACACTCGACATTTGTACTTTCTATTGAACGCACCGTTTTTTATTTCGATCCGAATATCTTCTGATATCAATCCTTTCGTTACCAACATTTTTTTACTGTGTCGTTACATACGTGAAATTCAGATGAACACATCAGTAATAGCAATTACGCATGTGACATTGCGTTGAACGCGACTGTCATGTCTATTACGAACCGTCTGTAATGAATATTAACTTGTTCATTCCATTCATTCATTTCATTGATTAAAATGGCGGGTAAATGGATGTTCTTTAAATAATTTTTTTTCATTTGATTGTTTTGAGCTGCCGAGTGCTTTGGACGTCAAAATTATGCACAGATGACCAATCGTAAGTAGATTTGTTACGTACATGCGGCTAAACCCCGCATGTGCGTAACAATCTACTTACGATTGGTCAGCTGTAAATAACTATTTTAAGCTCTAGATGTGCAATTATGTCATCGTGTGCCTAATAAATTACTTTGCACCTTGCATAGAACCAAAGTCCAAAGTTCTGCTTTATGACACTTAATTGCATAAAAACATTTTAGTACAACGTTTTCCACGGTTCTCTTTTTTCTCTCGTTCTCTATTTACCTATAGTTTGCCATTCGTGATAGCATGGAGAGTGAGAGAAATAAGAGACCCGAAGAAAACGCTTGTACGACAATTAAAGTTAAATTTCTTTGGCTGTAATTGTAAACCAATATTCCAATTTTAAAAATGCAATAAAATCAAATGTTAATAATGTAGTGCGTTCTGACTTACTTTTAATATCGATCCCATTTCGCTGACGTAAATTCGTTCAGTTTCTAAAAGTTCGGCTAAGACATGTCCCCTTTTCAAACGACGTGATTCTATGTCCTGTTTTTTTAAATTTAACATTTTTCTTCATCCCAATTCGAAACTACTTCACTTACGGATTGATGTTGCAATGATATATCACTGTCTGGACTGGAAATTGTATCGCCACTGACTGATATTCCCGAATCCATAGGTCCTTCCATTGAATGCGGCCGTATTTCAGCTCCATCTCCCTGAAATTTAAAGAAAATCTTCGAGGAAATATTCATTGGAATAACGCTCCAGATTTCTATTGACTCTTTGTTTTTGAGTGGCACGAACGTATGACTCATTTTTCACTTTACTTGTCATATGGGCAATTACTGAGCTTTAGGTGGTTCTTTATAATATTTAACACTCAAAAGTACAAAGTGCAAGGAATTGAAAAAAAATCCTCCCTTCACTTGCAAAGTTTCTTTTTTAGAATCTAAGAAACTGTTGATTTTTACTTCAATTGACAAATCTATAATTTGCTGATCGTAATCCTTCAGATTTGACAAACTGGTGCACTCATACACAGAAACATTGAAAAATTACACTTGTAAGTCAACAAATCTGGCAACATGAAAGCACACACAAAGTCTAATAGTGCGCGTACGCAACAGCTCATTGTTGCCATTTTATTGAATTACAATTACGAATTTATCTACTTTTCTTTGTATGAATGCATCAGATGGTGAGCAACACGATTCAGGAACTATTAATTTGACAATTAACAGTTTCCAAAGCGAGTTGCTCAAAATAACACGAGTAAGTCCAATCTATAAATGATTTCTACATGCCATAGTGGATGCATACACTCATCAAAACAATAGTTTCCAAAACTTGTTGCTCAAAAAAACACTCATGAGCTTGGCTCTTATCACTAAATTGTGGCCTCATGTATAATGAGCTTTGTTTTCCCCGGGGCACTAAAAACCTAAAGGCGGGACTAGTTCAGAAAGAACCAAGACAGTAAATTCAGGTCTAGTAACTTTATATATTTCACTTTATTTTTATCCACCAGTGTAAAAGCATAGCAAAATTATTTCGTTGTAGGGTCTGGCATTTGTGAATTTTTTCAAAACACAACGTAACTTCGCTTTAAATTTTTTTTGCGTTCAAAGCTGAGTGCTGCACCTTTCTCCGAATTTTTCAAAACTTTTGTAACTGGAAGAAAATCGTTTTGCCTTAGATGCTTAATGTGTCACCATTTTCTGATATACAAAGCCAATAACCATTTTCTGATTTCAGAACTTTCGCAAGCAGACATAAAGACTTGCGTCACACCTCCTCTGTAAGAGGTTTTTTGTGCGGAAATTAGTACTTTCGCAAATTTATCTCTATTCAAATATACAAAATCTACATAAAATTTTTGAAGTTGAAAAGTGCTAGAGAAAGCCACCTTCATCACAAAACCCTCCTTATTGGATGACCTCACTCATGTACAGAATAACCGAAAAATATCAAGAAACATGATGGAAGTTGAAGAGTGCTGGAGAAATCCACAATAATCCCAGGATTGGGTCATATTTCCCCAAAACTCTGAAACACGTGTTAGCTTGAATTTCGTTCCACACAACTCCGCCTTTGAGAGCATCTTTCTTACTTTCATAGTTCTTCTCGATTAATAGATCATCCCAATTGTAGAAGCGGCCATATCCCGGGATTGGGCCCCCAAGCCCTGAAACACGTTTTCGCTAAAATATAATTCCCTACAATTTTGCCTTTGGAAGCAACTTTCTAACTCCGATAGTTCGAGAGTTAAGGCTCATTTCTCATTCTTATCGTTGCTGACCCACTAATTCTAGAATAGGGTGGGTCGAATATGAACTTTTATTTTTTTTTTTTTCGAAACGCCTGACCCTACAAATGCGATCTTCCTCTGCCTTTCATTGAAAAACTCATTTTAGGCGTTGTTTCATGAATTATGACATTAGCATCAATGTCTTCTTGAACGTATGCAGCTTGAAGGGAAACCTTTTAGTGCTAATTATTAGTATTCCCATAGTACTTCAAAATGCCGGTATCAATATGTTAATGTGGTATTGGAGGTTCAACCTCCCTTCCCGACTTTCAGTTTTCATATTGAAATTTCAACTTTGACTCCACCAAAACAACATAAACAATGACTGACTCAGACCTATTTCAGTGTAAGACATTAGGGGGTCCAAAAAATGAAAGTGTCGACATCCTCGGATTGGCATCGCAAAGGGGGAAGTCAAAAAGTTCTTGTATATACGTTCCTTAGTCTACGAAAAAATTTCTTGTGAATTTTTTGGCGTGTAAGACTACCGTGGGACCATGATTATAAAAACAAACATAGGCATGGGACCCGTACGTATCAGAATAGATGCGGCAAACATTGTTGCCGTGACGAAAAGACTCGAACGTATTTAAGTAAATATTGTCTTAAATTGTACTGGAAATTGCCGATAGGGCAATATTAAAAAACCCGTCCGAAGAAACGGTGTAAAAAACCCTCCCGAAAGCACAAAATTGACCCCCTCAGGGTCCTCAGAAGACCATAGACAAAAATGTTTCCCTCATTTTTCTTCACAACATAGCAAAAAACAATTTTTTTGTCTAGGGCCGACCGTAGGACCGATCTATTGCCAAAAGCAAATGCCTCGGACACATACCTCCACAGACAAAAATGTTTCCCTTAATTTGCTTTGCAACATAGCAAAAAAAATTTTTTTTTAGGGTCGACCTTAGAACCGACCTAAGGCCCACTTGAGCCCTGAGCAAAGAAACCGATCCCAAATTTGTTTACGAATATAACCGACCCAAGCAACGCAGGAGAGGCCTCTGATCCATACTTCCACGAACAAAAAAGTTCGCCTCTTTTTTATTTACAACACTGCACAAGAAACCTCTTCATTAAAGAAATATTCACAAAAAAACACCAAAAAGCGTGTAGGAACGTGTAGCGTGATTTGGGCTCACACTGAGGACTCTACAGCCCGAACCACTCAACAAAAACCATTTTTTGGGCGAGAGCCGACCTTAGTACTGACCTAGGGCCCTAAGTAGAGGCCTCGGACACATACTTCCATATAATAGACAAAAATGTCTCCCTCAATTTGCTCTGCAACATAGCAAAAAAAATTTTTTGGCTAGGGCCGACCTAAGCACAGGCAAAAGTTTCTTTTATAAATTGTCGGGCATGCCTAGATCTTTCAAACAAAAAAAAATTTTGAAAATCGGAAAAGATTTACTCGAGTTATGTACAAAAAACACGTAGGGCCCTAACAGAGACTCGTTTGTAATGCCCTAGCTAACTCCAAGGACTCAAATCCAAAAAAGTTTCTTCCACAAACTGTCGGTCATGCCCAGATCTTTCAAACAAAAAAATTGTATGGAAATCGGAAGAGATTTACTCGAGTTACACTTACGGAAATATATTTTTGCATCAAATAGAATTTTGTACTTCTGCGCAGGTTTTTGCAGTGTTAGAAAGCTGCGCAGAAGTACAAAATTCTATTAATGCAAAAATATATTT
>CM055404.1:100759502-100775586 GCA_029228625.1 Pseudolycoriella hygida | reverse complement strand
CTGTCGGTCATGCCCAGATCTTTCAAACAAAAAAATTGTATGGAAATCGGAAGAGATTTACTCGAGTTACACTTACGGAAATATATTTTTGCATCAAATAGAATTTTGTACTTCTGCGCAGGTTTTTGCAGTGTTAGAAAGCTGCGCAGAAGTACAAAATTCTATTAATGCAAAAATATATTTCCGTGAGTGTATGTACAAAAAACACATAGAGCCCTAGCAGAGACCGCAGAGACTCGTTTTTAGTGCCCTAGCTAACTCCAAGGACTCAAATTCAAAAAATTTTCTTCCATAAATTGTCGGCTATGCCCAGGTCTTTCAAACAAAAAAAATCATGAAAATCAGAAAAGATTTACTTGAGTTATGTACAAAAGACCAAAAACCACTTAAACGGCTCTAGCTCGGCGGCCCTTAGGTCGACAGTGCCCAGATTTAATCCCATAAGAGATTTTTGATTTACCTTTCAGTTTTCAGTTTTTGAAGATCGGTTGAGTTTTACTCAAGTTATCGCTGTGACGGGGGAACGAACATTTTTTTTATTGCTGATTCGCCATCTAAGGATAATGATCGATGCTCGCCCCTACTCGCGGGTCAAAATTCGACTGGTTACAAACGTCGTGGTAAACGCAATAGACCCCTTTTCGAAGAACATCGTTCTTCGTACGGGTGACGCATTTTTTTAATCGAAAATATTTCAAAAGAATTTTTCGCGTTCCGAAGCTTTAGGCGTCACCCAAATTGATATTAGTTGTTTTGGAAGAAATGACGAGGACTTGCGTCACATTTCCCTTTTAAAAGGTGTTTTTATTGTGATATCAGTTCTTTTTGAAGTAGAGAAACAGATTTTGACGAATTATATATATTCGAATCGCCGCCAAAAAGAAGCGCTGCTGCCGAAAATGATCCTAACAACTTACTCCACAACATAATCAACAGTTTTTTTAGCCATCGCCTATTTTCCGCCTTTTTAGCGGTCATCTTGATACAACACACCCTACCCAACAACTTTCCCTTTGACACCAAACCTCTATCTCATCCCTGGGGAGCCCTGGCGCCGAGGGGTGACGCACTTCATTTATTCCATTTATTCCCAATTTTTTTTTTGTTGTTTTTGCGAAATATCTGAACGAAACACATCACAAGTTAGACAAATAAGTTCAAAAATAGGTTTGCACAAATTGTAAAGCATTTTGACCATCTTGAGATTAAATTTTATTTTTTTTGGAATAATGGAATAAATTTATTTATTTTCAACAAAAATTCTTTCAAGTTTTCAAGAGTGGGTTTTTTCACTTTTTGACACATTAGTATGGTTTGTTGTGTGCGTTGCCATCAAAATCAAGTCTATTTGAGGTTTTGACGAATTTGAAAAAATTATCATTTATTCCAATATTTATTCCATTTATTCCATTCATTCTCATTTATTCCATTTATTCCATAAACCGCAGAAGTGCGTCACCCGCTTTTTTAAAATTTCAGAGATCGCAGAATCCCCAGCTGAATCTTCCTGCAAAATTTCAAGAAAAGTGATCGAGCCGTTTTTGAGCGCGCGCCTAAAAAGTCGTTTTTCAAACAAGTGCTAATGGAAACTAAATAACTAACTTACTAAAGTAGGATGTTTTCATTAAATGTGGATTCTATGAAAATGCACTTTTTGTATTGAAAATGATCATTTTCTTAAGGTCATATCTCCGCATCCACTGAGCGGTTTTTAATGAGTGAACACACACTTCGCCTTAGAATTTTTTGTAGAATACGGGAAAAATATTTTCAGGGCGGTACGTCGCAAGGGGGGGAGTCAAAACTTGACTGTATATATGGTTCCACAGTATCAGTTTTCTTAATTTTTTGTTCGTATGTGGACCTGCGTCACGAGCGCATTGCTACCGCGCGCCCATGATATTGACCTTTCGGCAATTTCCAATCCAATTTTATGTGGACGTAATTTCATATATTAAAGTGAAGACAATATTTATTTATATACGTTCGAATCTTTTTGCAACATCAGCTCTGTTGCGTACGGGTGTTTTGCATATATGTTTGTTGCTGTCTTTGTTGAAACACTCTACATCTGATTGACTGCTTCGTGTGCCAGCTTGTGGCATTTAAATTGTAAACGCTAACATTAACTAAATTCATTCAAAAAGAATGATCTCGATTCATGGAATCACAAATCGATAAAATGAGAAAGCAAAAATTGTTTCCATCTTAATTTCGTTCGCAATTTTTCTCTCTTTTTTTAAATTACTTTTATTAATTAAGAACTTAATAACCATAAAGTTAATATCCAACTGTTCTTGTGTATCATAAAATGTGTTTAGCTAATTAAATTCCTCAATAGGAAAATGAAATAGTGGAGAAACTGATAATCTTCAGCTACAACTCGTCTCGTATAGCACCGTGTAACTGAGCGCAATGCCATCACGTCAATCAAGCCAATTTCTTTCATTTTTTTTTCAATATAAAAAGAAAATTAAAAAGAAACACAAACCTGTATGATATCACAAACACACATGTATGACTCAGTAATGCAACCAGACTCATCCAGTTGGGTGGATTGACAATTGCAGCAAGTGTGTTCGTCGTAATAGAAACAATCATTCCAAAATATCGCACCGTCACAACCCAGTTTTGATGGAAAAAGTTTGCTGATACTTTTTTTATTTGTTGTTGAAGTAGAAATACCCGAGTCCAACGTTTCAATCGACTTGGATTTCGATTTAGCAAGTGGTTTTGGTATTTTCGACGGAATGAACGCTGGTTTTCTATCAGCCATTTGGGTGTTGCTGATTTTTTCTATTGTTTTTGAGTTGAAATCGTCCTTGTGCACGTGCTTGTGTTTGATGGAATTATTTAAATTCTGCGTGCTTTCGGAAAATTTATGTTCGGACAATGGCACCGGTTGCTCTTTAAACGGTTGCCGACTCATCAAATTTTTCAGATTACTCATCTTGTCTTGCGACTTCGTCTTTAAAGTGTCGTAATCGGGCTCCGGGTAATCAGTCAGTATTTTCTTGCTTGCATAATCGCTTTCATTGTGTCCCGAGTCGTAATCTGAATCGGATGATACCTTTGAATATTTACATTCATCCTCAGCTTTCTTTTCCAAGTACTTTCCTTGCAATGAGTTGTTGACGAGAGGCTTCTGTCTGGCGTACATTTTCTTTTTCGGTGAAAAATTAGCAAAGTGTTCGTTTTGCAATTTGTTCGACTCAGGCGTGGAAACAGATCTCTCTTTATTAGGCACTTCATATAAGTGCATTTGGGAAGCATTCCTTACTTTCGACGTAAATTTCAGCTCATCACAAGAGCAACGATTCTCAAAATTATCGTCAAGTTTCTTAATTTTTTTCATTGAACCAGCCGTTTCATCAGCGTCCTTCTTACATATTTCCTGTCTCGCTTCCGAGAAGATTTGATTTATTCGCGATAAATTACTAGTAGCTATCTTACTTTGACTCGCCTTTATGACCGGCTTGTGATCCAATGTTTTTGTTCTTCGATTCCAAGTCTTCTTAAAACTCCAACTTTTCGAGTTCTCATCCTCCACTTTGTCGGCTATTATTCCATATATTTTATTGTCCACATGCTTTTCATATCCTTTGCTATCGAAGTAGAACTGAATATTGTCGACTTTATTCTTCTTCCGAACAGAGTCCAATTTCAACTTAACATCATCTTCATCGTCTGAAAGTGTCAGTTTATCAAACTTTTTTAAGTCACTGCGATTGTGTTTTTTGTAGACCGCATACTTCATTGGATTATTGTACGAATGTTGAAACAATTTATCAATTTTACTTTTCGGTGTTTCGTGCTTGACCTCCTTTTCCGCATGGTCATTCGCTTTTGGCTTATTTTTATTTTCAGGTATCTTGTAATGAGACATCAATTGCATTCGCCTCTTCGGCATTATAATCACTCCATTGCTTCTGGTCCGAACTTTACCCAAATAGTCCAAATTCATCAGTTCCATTTGAGGGATTGCTGGCCCAACGTCATCCACGTGGTCTGGCTCGTCATCGCCGCGGTTGAAGATGCGTCTACAATTTGCATGAACCAATTTATAAGAATTTTGCGTTTGCATCATTCGTTCATTGTTTAATGCAGTTCGTCAATTGAGTTTCACTATTTTTATTTAATTAAACACTTTTACTTCATCATTGTGATATCACCGTTCTTGTGTGAGAAAAAATTCGTCATTCTTAAAAACAAAAAAAAACACTTTTTAAAAGCAACTTCGTTGTCTTTAATTGGCTTGAGAAAAATATGTTAAGAGGATATTGTTTTTGCGATGAAGTAATGAAGACGATTCGAAATTGCAAATGAGTTTTTTTTAAACAAAATTCATTTTTTTCCTATGCAAAGCTTGGAAGTGGAATAATTGATTTAATAGATGAATAATAATTAACATCCGACTAATTATTGAAGTCGTTGACAAGAAATGTTTGTTGTAAAAATAGCAATTTACAAATAAAAAAATTATACATTTCACAGCCGAGCAATCATTTAATTCGTTGTAATTAATTACTTTCATTGGGGTAGATTGCTCCGTAAACGATTTGTTCGAGATAATAACTTTCTTTCAATTAAATTGCTTTTTCAATTTATAACGTAAATCATAACTCGTCAGATTCGTTTCACGCGGAATAATGTAAAGCTCATTGAGTCCATCAAAGTATATTTGCATTTTATGGTTGGCTTGAAATTTTTCATTTTGAAATTACATCAAAGCTACAATTTACTGTACTCTCTCTACAAATAGGTAGACATAGGTAGTGAAAAATGAATTTATTTGTTTGTTAGAACCATAACTCCTACTTAAGAACAGGTCAAAAAAGCGAGCTTTTAATTAAAGGTTAAAGTTGCGATGTTTTGGTAAAGACAAATACTTAAATGTATGGCTAATCCACAGTAAATAAGTGACCAAGGCAATTAATAGAATCAGAATACAGCCCTGCGCCGGCGTTTCGTCGGCTGGGTCTTTAAGACTTGTCCAATGTTCAGCAAAAATGTAGAGGAGAGTTGTACCTAATAGGCTCTCAAAAACAATTTATCTCGTAAATGTCAGTGGTCAGCCGAATGCGGCCAAACGCTCGATTTTAAGCCGGCGTAACTCAAATAATTTGTTCCAGTGACATTAATAATAATAATAATAATAATAATCTGCCTTAACCCATGAAGGGTTAGAGGCTAGATCATTATTTGCTAGTTTCGCTGTTTGTGGTTCTACTTTTTGAGATCCTTTCATTACCGGAAAGTTTTACTGCGCCAGTGGTAAGCTGTGCGACAAACCAGTGCCATCTATGAGATGTAACTAGGAGCGAAACTAGTAGGAGTAGAATACCGGTTCTGCCAACAATGCTTTTTCCGGTAAGCCGTACGATGGCACTACACTCAACTTCACTTGACTTGAACGATTCAATCGGTACAAGTCCGTCTGCGGTTGAGTTTCGAACCAACGCACTGGTAACTCAATCTCGTAGTAGCAAGCAGACGTGTTAACCACTACGCTATTGAGTTCCAGTGACATTGACGAGCAAAATTGTCTTTGAGAGCCGATTAGATACAACTCTCCTCTACGTTTTGCTGAACATTGGACAAGTGTAGGATGTAGTCCTAAGGGTAGAGACTGTCTTGAAAACGAAACGAAAGCACACGGCTCTAAATCGGAATGCAGCCCGGTTTAGTTAGAAATTCTAAATTTACTCTGAGAGCATACCAATTTACAATGCGATATTTTCTCAATTTTAGACTTTCTTATTGCATCATCCCAACATAAATTAGCATTAAGGAAAAAAGGTCAAGACCCACAAATCGCTCCATTGGTGTAGATGAGGAAAACCTGCGGTGGATATGCCGCAAAACCCAAAGTATAGTCTTAAAATTGGAGAAACCAGTTGGAGTTGACAAACGAGGGAAGCAAAGCACGACTATCCAAGCAATGAGACATCGTTGGGCATAGCGTCCACCTAGCATAGCCGCTTTCGGTCTCATTCACAAAGAGTATTTCACACCATTTTGCTATTGAACAGAAATTTTTTGTCTTCAGCAAAGTTGTTCACCATGAAATAAGGATCAACTTTGCTTAAGAAACTTTTTTTCTGTCAATTATATTTCAGAATGCTGAAGTCGAACTTTCCGAAAAAAGCAGTATTCTGGTCAAAATTGCCGAACTCTTCCGGAGTTTGATGTAGACATTTTTAGTCTTCAGCTGAGCTGAGCAACGAAATGAGGATCAACTTTGCTCAAGAACCTTTTCCATCAATTTTATTTCGCAAGTTATGACCTGTTGAATTCTGTTAATTTGGAATTCGAAAATTTGTCCAGGAATAATAGGTCATAACTTCCGAAATAAAATTGATGGAAAAATTGCTTCTTCAGCAAAGTTGTTCCTCATTTCATGGTGAAAAACTTTGCTGAATACAGAAAATTTCTATCTGAAACTCCGCAAGAGTTCTGTAATTTTGACCAGAACACTGCATTTTCCGGAAAGTTCTACTTCAACATTCAGTAACGTCTGAAATATAATTGCTAGAAAAAAAGTTTCTTAAGCAAAGTTGATCCTCATTTCATGGTGAACAACTCTGTTGAAGACAAAAAATTCCTGAGAAGTTATATAAAAAAAAACCGCTGCTATTACCAAAATGAACACTGTGAGGCGTAGTAAAATCGACTATTTCATACCTAGGGCGTGACTTCGTCAAGTAAAGTTTGGAAACTGGTTTTTCAATTGTTGTAGAAGTTTAAGTATTTATAAGAATCGGAATGCAAATCAGCATTAAGAAGAAAAGTGAAGTCTATTCCTATCTAAGAAATTTATATTGTTACTTTCACTATAAACCTCGGACAAAAAAATTACAGAACGCAAAAATGTTCACTTCGTTTTTCTCTTCGAAAGAAGTTGCAATTTTTTTTTTTTTTTTTGAGTAACTAACGAAAGTTGCAGAAAGTTAGGTGAAAATAATTCATTAGTTGGTTATTCATTATCGAAAATGAGGTTTTGCGAGGGCTGATAAGACGTTTTCGCAAGCATGCAAAATGGGAAAAGTTTCTAAGTTTGACTTTTGATAGAAATTAGCGTTTTTCTTACGAAAGATGTACGTCACGAATTTTCCATGCTTGCGAAAACGTTTTATCAACCCTCGCAAAACTTCATTTCCGATAATGAATCAACAACTAAGTTAAACAACATTAAGTCATTGAGATCAGAGTTGTCCGCAAAGTTGTAAAAAATGTATGACAATATTGTGGTTTGCTGCTGGTAGACTACTAAAAATAAGAACAAATTTTCCTCACTTTCTCATTCAATTAATCTGCTCTGACACTGCTCACCATCATCATCAAACTTTATAGACCATACTAGTACCTTTCGGTGTGAGGTCTTTATGCAGCAACCCCAGAATGGTGAAGTATCGTCCTCTATGCCCATCTACCGCATGCCGAAGAGATGGTTTGCTCGTCCAGAGAAAGTCCCCTAACTTCTAAATCTGACTCAATTGAATCTATAAACCTTCTCCTTGGTCTACCCCTTGGCCTAACACGGGGGACCTGTGCATCCAAGATCCTTTTCGGTAGCCTGTTATTACCCATCTTTTGAACGTGCCTGAACCAGCGCAGACGACTGGCCCTTGCCGCTCCTTCCACTGACGAAATCCATAAGTCTTCCGGTATTCCCTAATGTCGTCGTGCCTAAAATGATTATCCCACTGCTCCCTCCAACTCTCACTACCGTACAGAATCGTCGGCCTGAAAATTGATCTGTGGATAGCTAACTTTGTTCCTTTTTGTTGAACACTTCCGTGTCATCATCAAATCTTATAATAGGCGCCGATAAGACAATGTTGAACGTTGAATTTCCATCGTGAAGAAAGGTTTTTTTTAATAATAAAATTTGAAACATTCCGTAAGATGAGGAGCTATTTTTTGAGCACTTCGACAACCAGCCCAGAGCGATTATAGTGCGACCCTAACAAAAAGTAAGAAGTGATGTTCTATTGGAGGAACAAGATTCATCCAAAGCCTTTTGAAATTTAATTTGGGAACGAAAGTTACGGTACATTCAATTCAAAATCGCAGCAACGAACCGTTTAAGTTCATTAACTCTTACAACATGTAAAATACCCATGTAATTTAAGTTAAATAAATACAGAAATGTTTGCTACAATTTCGAACCAAACCTTTATAGAAGGCAATCAAACCAATTAACACACTTTAATCCAAATGAGTCTGCAAACAGTTCACCGATTGTCGGATATTAAAATTATATATTGAAATTTTATTTTGAAAAAAAAAACAATCTTTCGCTCTCAATAAAACGAAACATTAATCCAATATTTGGCTTTTACTACACAGTCTGTTGATTTATTTTTATGCACTTAATCAACGTCAACGAAATTTAAATTTCACTTTTCACGTTTTTCCAACGCAAAAATACAAATATTTTTTCCATTTGAACTCAAACATTAAATTTCCCACGCATAATTCATTTTTTTATTGCTTTTATTTCGTTTCTTTTCTTGTTCACTGAACTTTATTGGCTGTTGCTACAAATCAAAGAACATACTTCGTTGGCGATATGCGAACGCGTTTTAATCTTAAGTGTAAAAGTAAGAGCACAATGTGTTCGTCAGAAACATCGGATATCGCGTGTGTTAACCGTGAGCTCTTGATGTTCACTAAACCGTTCATGTTGTACCTCATAGCATTAAGCCATAATTTTGTTTTTTAAATAAAATGTGCAAACGGTGCAAACTCTCTTCCTCTTATTCGCTTTATTTCTCAGTTCAGTTGGTAGTGTTAGCGATCGTGATGGTAATGATTGCCAGGCGACGATGGTTATGTTGCATTCTTAAATAATAAAAATAATACGATGTCGTGATATGATGTGTTTCCGAACCATTTTTTTCTTCTTGTTTTATGCGATAAATGAATATGTTATGTTGGCTGGTATACAGTCGAAATTTTGTAAAATTGTCGGCACGTTCATAATAGCATTTTTTCTTCCGGTCAATAATTTTATAAATGATTTAAATGCTTTTGTTGTGGAAAGCGAACTGCATAACAGTTGTTACAGTTATAAAAATTATAATGAGCAATGTGACCAAAGCACACCAACGTCCCTGCTGAAGTAGACTAAGTGTACTTTCATAATTTTTATGAATTATGTGCTTGACACTTGACGCCGCCATCAACAACATAAAATATACGAATTTCAGAAAGATATTATTTATGGACATGGGTTAACGACTTATTTCAACTTTGTAAGACTTTTCCCTAGACATTTAAAGCACTGAATTCGGTCTACAACTCGTGGAATTGCCTAAAATCAATCGTCCGAAAAAGTACACAAATAACTAATACTTTTGAGTGAGCGAAACTTGAGCAGTACAGGGGTATGAAATATATAAATTGAATCGAACAGAAGTATTCCGGTCTTAAGAGTGAATTTGGCAAAAGTTGGCACGATCATGACGCAACGTGTCGCGGAATTTTAATCTTTATGGCTTATTCGATTCTTCATTCGGACGAGAATAGGCCGATCTTAGAACTGATCGCGAGCATTTAGGAGATGTCTCTAATCCACACTTTCATACAAAAAAGTTGGCGTCTTTTTTGTCTACAACATTGCACAAAAAACCACATAATTAAAGAAATATAAGTGAAAAAGGTCAACAAACCTTCAAAAAACCACGTTTTTGACCACTTTTTCGACGGTAACTTCGAAAATTTTCAACCGATTTTGACTAACTTCAATACTATAATCAATTGTTAGATTATCTTTCAGGAAAAAAAAGAATTTGAAAATCGGATAAGACTTACCCGATTTATGTAAAAAAAACTCGTCGGGCCCTAGCATAGACTCGGTTTTAGTGCCCTAGCTAAGTCCAAGTACTCAAGTTTAAAAAAAAAAATCTTCCATAAATTGTCGGCCATGTCCAAAACTTTCAAACAAAAAAACATTTTTGAAAATCGGTAAAAATGAACTCGAGTTATGTACAAAAGACCAAAAACCACTTAAACGGCTGTAGCTCAGCGGTCCTGTGGCCAAGATTCAATCTCATAAAAAATTTTTCAATTACCTTTCAGGGGAAAAAAGTTTTTAAAAATCGGTTGAGTTTTACTCAAGTTGTCAGAAAAAAAGTAAACTAAATAATTTTCGATTAATTTCATTGTGAGAGAAATGTATATAACTCGATTTTTCAAAATTTGACAATTTTCATATGTATAGGTTGAAACATCTCGTCATAATTTTTATGTAAAAAATTATGAAGCAGGCCTGGAGGCAGAGCCTTTTATAAGGTTTTTGGACTGGGGGGATTTTTCATCGAGGGTGCCCAAATTATCTATTGAGAGGGCCCAAATTTACTATAGAAAGTTCCGAACTTTTTCAGTAAGTAGAGGTTGTCTTTTAATCATACTTCGTTTGTGATGGACAAAGATCGTCTAAAAAGCGCTAGCGAGAAAATTTTGCACTGTTGAACACATAAATTAATCGACACAATTAGGAGGAAACGCGACATATTTAAGGGTGAGATAGGTGAAGTAATCACGAAAATTCTAGCCTATACATATGACTTAACTCTATTAGTAGATAAAGCAGTGATCTGCAAAGGAAAATCGACTGCCTGAATGTCGCATGTGAGAAATAAATCTCGGAAAGAGGTACCTCTATAATATAAAACACAACATCACTGCACCTCACTACACTACATGTCACCACGCCTCACTACATCTCACTGCACCTCACTGCACCTCACTACATCTCAGCACATTTCACTACACTACACCTCACTACATCTCACTACACTTTAGTGCTTCCCACTACATTTCACTACACCTCAGTACGTCTCATTACACTACACCTCAGTACATCTCACTTCACTACACCTCACTACATTTCACTACACCTCTGTACGCCTCACTACATCTCGCTACACCTCACTGCACCTCACTGCACCTCACTACACTACACATACTACATCTTACTACACCTTAGTACATCTCACTACATCTCACTACACCTCACTACACCTCACTGCACCTCACTGCACCTCACTACACTACACATACTACATCTTACTACACCTTAGTACATCTCACTACATCTCACTACACCTCAGTACATCTCATTACACTACACCTCAGTACATCTCACTACACCACACCTAACTACATCTCACTACACCTCTCTACGCCTTACGACATCTCACTACACCTCTCTACGCCTTACGACATCTCACTACACCTCACTGCACCTCACTACACTACACATCCTACATTCAACTATAATTCATAATTGAATACTACATCTCTTGAGTTGTTGTACATCCCGGGCGAAGGTTCGGAGGTTCGGGAAATTTTGACCGTGAGGATATTTTTGCCGATTTTTTTTTTTGTTCGAAGATATTTTGCCTGATCACCCAACTTCTGAGGTGCCATACATTCCGGTCAAAGCCCGGATAACCACGCGATCTCTACAATACACAACACCACACAACACCACATCTCACTTTACTGCACTACATTCGCCTTCGTTCCAAACTATAAGCTTGACAATACGTGGTAATCTAAATCGGCACTAGAGCTGGAGATATAATTTTCTAAAATTAGGAATTAGGAATTCAACTAGGACAAAAAATTATTTTTATATTTCTTTTTTCGATAAATTTCGTTTTTCTAAGACATTCGTTCTTCTACGACATATGGAAATAACGCGTTAGTTTCTTTATAAATCGATTTCAAGTTTTCGTAAATTGATTTAAAATCGTTTTACTAAGAGAAAAACTGACTGCATGCGCAAGTGCATGCGATTTTTCAGTCAGTTTGTGATCAAAATCAAATAATAATAGTATTTTATTGCCATTTGAGAGGAACAATCGATTCTTGCCGAGATTTCCCCTCAAATGGCAATATGATGGTTTATTGCATGAGCGAAAAAGAGAAAACAAATATAGGAGAACGTCAAATGTCATTGTCAGCGATTAATAATTTCTCTTTTATATTACTAGATTAATAATTTTTAAGGGGAAACACTGCGCGAATGCAATAAAAAAACTAACGCATTATTTCCATATGTCGTAGAAGAACGAATCTCATAGAAAAACGAAATTTATCGTACAAAAATATAAAAAAGATTCAGTTGAATGATCAATTAACGATAAAATAATGATTAATAAATTATGAGCTTTTTCAAAAAAGGCTTCTATAACGAATAATTGAATTCCTTCAGAGTTCGTTGCAGTAAAATTTTATTGAATTACATTACTATAATTCATTGAATACTACATCTCCTGAGTTGCTACACACTCCGGGCGAAGCCCGGTTAACCACGCTAGTTGTAGTATAAATGGGCAGCAGTTGGAACAGATTTCAGAGTTTAAATATTTAGGAGCAATTTTTTCAGAGAATGGATAATTTGAGGAAAGGAGGAAAATGGGAAGTAGTGGCACAAAGTTAGATATTCACAGGTCAATCCAACTTAACTTAAAATTTAACTTAAATGTGGTCACATCTCGTCTATAGAGAGACAAGAGAGGTCAAAACATGCTAAAAATACGCAAAAACCCGGTAATTTACATAGAAGTCGTTACAATGCGTCCACAATATAGCTCAAAAGGTCGCATCTAAGTCATCTCCAGAGAAATTTAAGTATGCTCTTTCCAAATCAGAAGTCGCTTTTGACGTAAGTCACATAGATCCAGAAAATGGGCCGCTTGAAACTCGCCAGATTTCACATTTGACAAAATTTTCATGAAATATTCGTCAAATGTTAGCAAAAATCTTTTTCATTTCCACAGTTCTCGCTTAATTTTGTATTATAGGTTACCTAACAACTATTTTAATTGAAACTTAGCTCACTAATAGGGTATAGTGGGCCGATAGAGGTAAAAAAAAATAATAATACTCAAGAAAAATTGTAGTTTGCATGAAAGTTGCTTTCTTTAACATTTTCATGGAAATCTTCACATTTCATAATACTCAATTTTGTTATTTGAACAACGGAAAACAAGTTCAACTATAAATATGACCACACCATAGATACCAGCCGCCGAATGTAAGCGAATCTCATGTCAGGCACAGAAAACGACAATATCTTTTTAAAAAATCCTTCGAATTTTATGACTTTTAATAAATTGTCTGATGTTTAGAAAATTAAACTTTCACAACATAGCACGGGTTTCATTTACAAGTTGCTCAGTTGCTTTTGTCTCAGATTCATAATATTAACAAAAAATGAAAATTATTAACGATTCCCGCATCTCCAGGAAAAAAATTTAAAATCTATGAAGATTTACTGAAGACATACAGATGGAGATTTTTTTCGCTGATTTACCATCGCTAGGCAACCAAAGAATGTTTCCCCTTACTTACAGATTCGAATTCGCAATCTGACCAACGTGGTAGAAAAAGCATAAGCCCTCGTACTTCGTACGGGAAAATAATGATTTTGTTTAAATATTCACAAATCTTCAATACATTTTTTTTTGAGTTACAACCGATTCCTTTAAATTTGATTCACCTTTTCTCGAATTTCTGCAAAAGTTTCCTAAATTTATAAAAGAAGTTTCCCAAGTTTCCAAATGTTTCCCAAGTTTTCTAAGTTTCCCAAGTTTGCAGAAATTTCTCAAGTTTCACAAGATGTTTTCGAAAAATAGGCACTGCTGAAATGTAATCGAAAAATCTTTTATGGGATTAAATCTGGGCACTGTTGGCCCAAGGGCCGCCGAGCTAGGGCCGTTTAAGTGGTTTTTGGTCTTTTGTACATAACTCGAGTGAATCTTTTCCGATTTTCATAAATTTTTTTTGTTTGAAAGATCTGGACATGGCCGACAATTTATGGAGGAAATTTTTTTCTAATTTGAGTCCTTGGAATTAGCTAGGGCACTAAAACCGAGTCTATGCTAGACTGAGTTTCTACTAGGGCCCAACGTGTTCGCTTACATAAGTTGGATAAATCCTAACTGATTTTGTTGATTCTTTTTCTATTTGAGAGGTAATCGAGTATCGAATTATATTCAAAAACAAATTTGGATCCGGTGTCTGTGCTTAGGGCTGAAGTAAGCCTCATGTCGGTCCTAAGGTCGGCCCTAACCAAAGAAATTTTTTTGCTATGTTGCAGAGCAAATCAGCAAATTGAGGGAAACAGTTTTTTCTATAGAAGTGTGTGATAACGAGTATGTGTTAACGAATGTTATGACATTTGTCATAAATACTCTTTTTTTACCATGTCACCTAGAAGAGATAGTAGATAATAAAAGTAATATTCATTCATACATTCATTCATGTGTCCGAGGTATATCCTTATGACCCTGTAGAAAAAATTGAGATGAACGTATTTGTCTATTTGGGGGTCAATTTTGTACTTTCGGAAGGCCCTCTCGAAAATTTCGAATACAATTCAATGTGGACGTAATTTCATACACTTAGGACTTAAGGCAATATTCACTTAAATACTTTCGAGTCTTTTCGTAACATCAACTATGTTTGCCGCATCTATTCTGATACGTAGTACGGGTCCCTTGCGTATGTTTTTATTGCGGATTCCTAATGTAAGGACCATGATCGACACTCCCCCCTTCCTCTCGAGTCGAAATTGGGGTGGTTACAATGTGGGGTAAACATATAAGACCCCTTTTTGAAGAACTTAGTTCTTCGTACGGGTCTAATAAACGACAAATATGTGTGAATTGGTGGACTGCTGCGCTTGACTAAAAATTGAGTGCTGACGATATAACAGTTCAAAACTGAAGTTATTTCAAAATTCAAAAGTTTGTCTGTTTGTCTGTCTGTCTGTAAATTGTCGGTCATAAATTTCCAGCGTGAACCAACATAGGTCCGACCTGCTTTAAGAGTTCCGAGGAACTAAATCAAAAAGTCGCTTTGCATTGCCTTTTATAAGACGAAAGCCAAAGAAAAGGCAATGCAATAGTAGATTCTCTTGCATTGCCTTATATGATTCAAAAAAAGGCAATACAAAAGAAGATTCGCATGTGAATCTATCTACGTCCGACCTGCTTGAAGAGTTCCGAGGAACTAAAGCAAAAAGTCGTTTTGCATTGCCTTATATGATTCAAAAAAAGGCAATGCAAAAGAAGATTTGCATGTGAATCTATCTACGTCCGACCTGCTTGAAGAGTTCCGAGGAACTAAAGCAGAAAGTCGTTTTGCATTGCCTTTTATAAGCCGAAAGCCAAAGAAAAGGCAATGCAAAAGTAGATTCACATGCGAATCTACCAACGTCCGACCTGCTTGAAGAGTTCCGAGGAACTAAATCAAAAAGTCGTTTTGCATTGCCTTATATGAATCAAAAAAAGGCAATGCAAAAGTAGATTCGCATGTGAATCTATCTACGTCCGACCTGCTTGAAGAGTTCCGAGGAACTAAACACTTTTGCATTGCTTTTTTTAACCCAAAAAAGCAATGTAAACCTAATTTCGAGGGGGAAGAGAAAACCACAAGGGAAACCTAGAGACAGAGAACGAAATTAGTTCCTTTTGACCGCAATGAAGCAGTCCAACAAACATAAAGCGCTCTTATTATGGGTACAGTCTCCCATTATAAGAACAGTATCGCCATCCGCACCTAGCATCGTTTTGCAACGACGCTTAGCGCTGGACATCACCAACCGGCGATACTTTCAAGCGAATTAAAAAGTGGTATTTATACATTTGAAACTGCGTACTTTCTGTGAAGTATAACATTTATACAACGAAAAATGATTAGAAATTTTGTATAAGAAATTTGTTCAAGTAATTTCAGGGAGAATATATTGTTATGTGTGTGTGTGTGTGTGTATATAAAAGTAAAAAGGAAGAAACGAAAAAACTATTTTATGCACGTGGCTTCATTCAGTAATATTCTCAATGTATTTACGTTTGTTTATTAAGTGGCGTATTCAAATATTTTTTTTTATTTGTATGAAATGAAGTCATGTGGCGTATTCAAATATTTTCTTTGTAAGGAATTATTTGTATGGAACGAAATGATGCATTGATTTCTTTATACATTTTTTTGGTTGGTTTCTTCGGCAAAGTCTTAGAGTTTAGTGAGTAGAAGTCACCAGCATTGGTGAAAATGTCGGGCA
>CM055404.1:100707461-100732663 GCA_029228625.1 Pseudolycoriella hygida | reverse complement strand
GCAAAGTTGTAGAGAATTAAATTTAAGCGAACACGTGTTCAGGGTTTTGGGGAAATGTGACACAATCCTGGTATATGGCCACTTCCATAATTAGGCAGGATGACCCAGATCTCCAGAACTATGAGAGGTAGAAAGTTGCCTCCAAGGACAAAGTTGTAGATAATAAAATTTTAGATAACACGTGATTCTGGGTTTGAGGGAAAAACGACTTAGTCCTTGGATATAAGCTTTTCTAGATTTGAATGGTCTGAGACGTACTTCGGTAGGGCCTTTGACATTACCTTGGGTAATTTCTATGGATCTTTGAAATTCTTACAGTTATAAAAGAACAGAAAACGTTGGATTGTTTGCTTATTTGTATATTTAGGTACGTTGGAGTCACTTCGCCACATCTATTCTGATACGTACGGGTCTTTGGTTATGTTTTGCAATTAATTCAAAATCCCTAGCAAATGCCCAAAAACTGAGGAAACTTTTACCGATTCTGTTTTAACGATTCCTCCGGGAGCCAATACGACCGATCGACTTGTCTCCACCTTGGTGCGTCTATCTGACAGTAAGTCACTCAGCTCATCCGAGTCCCAGGGTCGGTGCTACGGTTGACCGATGGCCAAATTGGTGGATTTTGAAGTTTTGTAGAGGAGACCTCTAGCCTTTCAGGTAGACGCTATCGTCAGCCGGGGACCAAAAAATTAATTTTTCAATTGCTGTAGAGGAAATCGAGGGGTGCGTTTTTTCTATTCAACTGTGGAATATTGAGTGGAATATTTTTGTCAATGACCCAGTCATCCAGGTCGATCCTATGGTCAGCCGATGGCCGAAAAATCAATTTTTAAAGTGCACGGGCTCACGGGCTTCACAAAAAGGTACGCCCGTTAGCCTATAATCTCCGGGTCTATGCTAGAGTCTGTTGAGGTTCAAAATTTAATTTTTGATTTGCTCCAGTAGACGTCAAGGGGGAAATCAATTTCTCATTCAACTATTGGTCCCAGAAATCAACAAGGATTGTACGGTCGCGGGAAAACCTAAAAATTATTTTTGATAAATGGTGCAGGACGCTTTCGTGCAGCTTCTGATTTTGTGAATTTCATGACACTTAACAAAAGGTCTAAATAGCTTAGCCTTGCACAAAAATAAATTTACTTAGGGAAAGAAACGAAAAGACACGTACTTTCAAAAATTACTTTTTTTCACATTTTTTTATGCGATCTGTCCACAGCCTGACTTTCAAAGACGAGCAAAATTTGGCGATCGGTCGGGACGGAGTTATATGAGAAAAGTAGTTCTTTGTGGGTAAAAAATACACCACGCAAATTTTGAGCAAAGTCTCAATTTTCGGAAATTTGTTAAGTGTTTCCGGTAGGAGGTTCAATGTAGTGGACGAGAGTCCAACGATACGCGTGTAGGCATTTTGAACTTTTTGCCCAAGTGAGTGTGGGTCGGAGCTCAAAATAGGATATTAAAGTATTTTATTTAATTTAAAGTTTCCTAAAAGCTTTCGGCAAAAAACTGATTGTGGAGGTAAAGGTTTGAAATCAAAAACATGTTTACTGACAAAAAGTTTTTATAAATTATTATAACCATATCCCGGGCGAAGCCCGGGTATCCAGACTAGTCACATTATACAATTTTCGAAAACATAGGGAAATTGTTTAAAAATCAGTTAAAAACCTTTTCGTTTTGAAAATCCTGGACCAAGATATTTAGGAGCCGTTTCCCTCTCGCCCCCCAGACTCAAACACTCTAGTCTATCTATCTTAGGAGGTCTTTAAATTCAAATGAAATGGATACAGGTGGACACTTTTCTTATGAAGTAAAATTCCAAATTTCAATCCAAGTGCGCAAGGTTTTAGCTCTGCATGTCCATCTAGACCATCCATTCATTATCAACAAATTTACAGAGTGTTTAGTACCTCTCGCTATGAGGTATATATGCCGCAGCACCTCTTTCTACGTCACCATATGACCCTCGTCCAGAGGAAGTCCATGAAAACTTTTGCCTATGTCTGCCACTAGACAGAACACCCGAAACCTGTGCATTTGGCAGCCTAATTTCACCCATCTTTTCAACGTCCCTCGCAGGCGGCTAACCCTTGTCACATACTTCACCTATGAAACTTACCTATACTTTACAATTCTCGGAATGAAAATTTATTTTTCCTCCCGCTGTTGAGTGGGAGATAAAATAAAATTGACAGGAAATTCCACACCCAACTTGTGGAAATACTTTTTTACGAGTATAATTTCATCCTTTACCTTTGGCTTGGCAAACTTTACACCCGTTAAAACTTGGCTTACTCAATCAACAACAATAAGATACCTTACAAGGTCAATTCGAATAGTCAACTACCCTAATAATGTAATCAATAGACAGACATACAACCATATGTCGAAGCTAAATATAATAATCGATTCATTTACCTATCATTTTGGGGAAGATTATTTCATAAAAGTTTATAAACGTAACAACTTAATGTACAAACGTCCGGCTGAAAGCAATCTCTTTCAATTTCTTACCGTTCTGTTGTGCTAACATTGCCACTTCGTTCTGAAAATTCTTTACTGATTTCATCTTTGGCCTTAAAATCGTTTAGCAAAAGTTCTCCATGTCTGGCTGCTGCGAGGATCTCATCCTATTTTGTCATAATGTTCATAGTTTTTCATCTTTGGTCATTCAACACGTCAAATCATACCTTCAAATTATCATAGTCCGCTCCCTGTTCTTCGAGTAATCGCTGAGTGGCATCAACTGAATTAGGAAATTCTGTGTCATGAATAGCTCTCATAAACGAATCTAAATTGCATGAGACTTGATGGGTTAGGCCGGAAAACTTTTCCAACGACTAAAGTGATTGCGGTTATTAAAAATTACAAGAGATTTTAATCGGAATGTTGGAACTTACGATTCTTTGTTGAATCCATTCGTGGTGCGAATAAATGAGATCTCCTCCCATATCCTGTGTTACTTGAGACCTTTCTACGTGCTCGTATAATTCCTCTAGTGACGCGCATACGACAAGTTTGAACTTGAATTCTTCTTTGAAAAACTTGGAACTAACTTCTGATATTGCTTTTTGAAGGAATCCGGATGGCCGAAGAACGTATACTATGTGAATGACGCCAGGAAAGTACACCTACGAATCGAAAAATTAATCGCATTTCAAGTGTACTAATTTGTTGAACGAAGAGGTGCCATGGGAAGTGAATTCCCAATCGAAATGGAATTACCGAAATTTTTAATAAAACAGCTTTGACCGAAGTCCATCGGTCTTTGCGCCGGTCAACGATTAAATTAAAACCTAAATCAGCTTCGTGGAGCCTGTAAGTAAAATTTTGTTTAAAGAAAATGTTCACTATTCCATGAACATTGCACATACGCTGGTACGGATGTTAAATACAAAATTAACTTTTTATAATCATTGTCGCCTAATGTGTGAAAATTATTGTGATCGGGAAATGTAATCAGAGAGCATCCGTCTCTCGATCGTCCACCAGTGATGATCGCATATTGTGGATGTAGTAAATCGGCCACATCACCAATACTTAAACCAGCTTCAACGATACTTAAATTCGACGCATTCGACAATTGATTGTGATGCTGTAAACTGTTGTTTGTTAATAATGAGCTGGTGCTTCCAGACGAATTGACATTATTTTGAATTGGAAATGAGCTCGTCGAGCTGTTATCATTTAATTGACTTGCAGACATGTTGTAAACACCTTGGTGTAGCACTGTCTGAACAGACGATGAACTGGTGACTGATGTTTGATGTTGAAACAAATGCAGATGACTTTGGTTGAGCGATGTGTTTGTGGGTGATTGAGTAGGGTCATACCCAACTGTTAAAAGAATTATAAAAAAAAGTATTAAAAAACCCGCACAATTTATTTTTGTCACAAAGCTTAAAAAAAAGTAAGACAATGAGTGAGAGTAATTCGTTGACATAAAGAACCAAACCAAAGGAATTGCACACAGTATTTTCAATCCGTTGGGCGACGGACGGACATCAACTTTTTTCATATTTGGTATCTCCAAGCGACAATCGCCTTTTGCTCCGGTGTCGATGAAGTAACCCATGCTACAAACTCCGTGTAGACCCAAGAGGCCGCAACTTTGCTCGAGTCGTGCATCCCCTTAAAGTTCTAAATGACCATTACCCGGGAACCTTCAAATTTTTATTTAAAAAAAAATCCGTAATACAAGAGTAAACATGCTAGTTGCTACTACGGTTATTCAAAAAGATACCTTGAAAATGTTTGGATATTTTATATCGATAGGAATCTCATTAGTGGTGTAGCTTTCTCATCACAATGTTAAAAATGACGATTCATATTTTCGTAATCTGCTGTTTCACTCCTGTTTCATATCTATTACCGTGTTTGTTTACTGGCTCCAAGGCTAAAGAAAATGCAAATTTCTACAAATACGACGTGCACAATTTTCATATCAGAAACAGGGTGTACCGCATTTTCAAATCGACAATTTTTTAAGCGTAACCCACATGTAGCTAGCGCTTGTATGCTCGCATTTCCGTCTGTCGCCTGGTAACGCAGATATGCTCGTATTTCCGTATGTCGTCTGTCCGTATCACGCATATCTCGGCGCCTAGACCTTCCAAACTTTAGCCATACCCCTATTTCACATATCTAGGCTTCTAGACCACCCGGAGAGCTCAAACTAGGATAGCTCTTTGACTATAGATTAACACAAATAGAAGAGGAGGAAGTTATCGAAATTTCTCAAATTTCACAGAAATTTCTTGAACTTTACAGAACTTTTTAGAAATTTCTACAACTTTCTAGGACTTTCCAGATTTTCCTTGAAGTTTCTGGAGTATTCTAGAACTTTCTAAAACCTTAAAGAAATTTCCAAAACTTTCGAAAATTTTATGGAACTTTTTAGAACTCTCGAAAGCCTTCCAGAACTTTCTGGAACTCTCTAGAAATTTCTGGAACTTTCCACAATTTTGTGTGAATTTCTGGGGCGTAGACCGAGAGTGGTCAATAAATAGATGCAGTCAATGACATAATAACATATAGACTGGACGTCGTAACCATCAGCTGAAGCAAAAATGAAAATACGCAATTTGTGTATAGTATACACACCGCATACCAACACATACAAAATTCACGCTGATTTGTTCTGCTGAAAATACGTAATACACCTAAATTTTACATAATTTATCAACACTACTAAACATTTATTTACAGTACCTATTTTGAACATAAAGACATCCACAAAGCGACATGGATATCACCTGATGAACGAACCAAAAACCAGATTGACCACGTGTTCATAGATGGGCGTCACTGTTCAAATGTTTTGGATGTCAAAAGTTGTAGGGGACCGAACATCGATTCAGATCACTACTTGGTAAAGGTGGTTGTTAGGGCTCGAGTTTCGATTTCACACAATCGACAGCCGGCATTGGAAAAGTGGAACGTCGAGAAACTGCAGGACGAAAATATTAAACGACAATATGTGGATAGTTTGGAGAAGAAAATTATTGACGGAATGGAAAGCGAACAACGAAACGTAGACGATGCATGGAATCAAATTAGACGAAACGTAGAGCAAGCCGCAGCAGAGACGATAGGAACGAGAACGGGAAAGAAAAGAAATGACTGGTTCGATGACGAATGCAGAAAAGCACTGGATGACAAAAATGCGGCTCGAGCGAGAAATCTAAATAGATGCACTCGAGCTGGCATGGCAGAGTACCGTTCGAAGAGAAATTTCGAGAAAAAACTATTCCGAAGAAAAAAGCGACAACATGACAAGGAAGTTTTAATCGAAATTGAAAGGTTCGGTAATCGAAAAGAGACGCGGAATTTTTACCGGAAAGTAAACGAATCGAGGAAAGGTTACAGTCAACAACCTTTATTGTGCAAGGACAAGGATGGGTTGGTCTTAGCAGATGAGGAAAGGTGCATCAGACAATGGGCGGAGTACTTTAAGGGACTGCTGAACCCGAACAGACCACCGAACCGAAACGACACCAACAACAGCTTACCATTTCAGACCGCGCAGCCACATATTGCAGAACCAACGCTACAGGAAGTGGAGCATGAAATTTTAAAGCTCAAAAATTTCGAAGCCCCAGGAACCGACAACATACCTGGAGAACTTTTCAAGCACGGTGGTAACGCATTATGTATGGAGATGCACGAGCTCATCAAGCGCATCTGGAATGTCGAGGAGTTGCCGGGAGAGTGGAAGACTAGCATCATCTGCCCTTTGTACAAGAAAGGCGACAAATTGGAGTGTGGCAACTATCGCGGAATTTCGCTTTTGAATATCGCCTACAAGATATTTGCGAATATTCTATACAAACGCCTTCTTCCATACATGGAATCTACTGTTGGTGAATATCAAGGTGGTTTTCGTGTAGGTCGTTCAACAACGGACCAGCTGTTTAGCATTAGACAGATCTTGGAGAAGTGTAAGGAGTACAACGTGGAAATACACCAACTGTTCGTAGACTTCAAAGCAGCATACGACAGTGTCAACAGGAGGAAGTTATGGAGAGTGATGGAGGAATTAGGGGTTCCCAAAAAACTAAGCTTGCTAACAAAGTTGACAATGGATGGAGCTAACAGCCGAGTAAGAATCCGAAGCAAATTGTCATACGCTTTCGACATTGAGGAAGGACTACGTCAAGGTGATCCGCTCGCGACGATGCTTTTTAATTTGACACTTGAAGCAGCAGTGAGAACCATGAACATCGACACCAGCAGCACCATTTTCACCAAATCCAGTCAATTGCTGGGCTTCGCTGATGACTTGGATATCTTGGGCCGAAACCTGGAAACTGTTAAGGAAAAGTTTTCACGGCTTTGGACAGAAAAGGTACCGACCTCGGGTTAAAGGTTAATGACACAAACACCGAATACATGATTATCTCCCCATCGAATCGACAACACGACCAAAGCGTAACAATTGACACACACACATTTAAGGTGGTAGACAAGTTCGTATATCTTGGATCTCTGCTTAATTCTGACAACGTAATCATGGACGAAATCAAAAGACGGATAACTCTTGGCAACCGGAGTTATTACAGCCTGATAAAAATTTTAAAGTCCAAATCAGTAAGCAGAAACTCTAAATGCGCACTGTACAAATCTGTGATAAGACCAATAGTTACGTATGGGTCGGAGTCGTGGTGCATGACTCAGAAAGACGAACAATCGCTGCTCACGTTCGAAAGAAAGGTACTGCGGACAATTTTCGGACCAGTATATGACGAAAATATGAACAGATGGCGCAGACGATTTAATCATGAGCTTATGCAGCTTTATGGAGAGCCGGACATAGTTAGAACAACAAAAATTAACAGACTACGATGGCTTGGTCATGTGCAGCGTATGGACGACAATCGTATCCCGAAGAAACTTTTTATCACCAAACCGGAAGGCAAAAGAAGTGCAGGCAGACCAAAATCCAGATGGTGCGATACAGCTTTTGCCAACCTGAGAACTGCGGGAGTAACCAGCTGGAAGACGTTAGGTGAGGATAGGTCCGGTTGGAGAAGGCCAAGACCCTTAATGGGTTGTAGGGCCGGTTAAGTAAGTAAGTAAGTAGTAAGTAAGTACTAAACATTTATCATTTCACTTTGGCTTCAATTTGTGTTAATTCTTTGTGAAAGACTCCCAGTCTACATTTGTGACCGAGTGTGCTGATATATACATGGTCTAGTAGCCGAGGTGTACTGATGAGTCGTAAACGACGAAATCAGCACTTTAGCTTGTTAAATCTTATCATATGAAGACACTTTGTTTGTCATAAAGGACTTATGAAGGGTACTGTAATGTTGATGCAAGGGTGGACTTTAAAACACAGTAAGTACCGCAGTTGTTGAAGACAAATTTTCTTCAAATACAAGTACTAAAAAACCTTTTGATCTTACATTTATAGTATGTCATTGGATTCAGTGGATGGATGAAGTTAATGAGGTTAGAATTTTCTTAGAATTTCTTAATTTATTGTTTGTAAAATAGTGAAATGAGTGCGTAACGAATTGCGTGTCGTAATTTCACCAACGATTATTTTGAATTTTATTACTCAGATTATTCTTCAAATTGCAATTTCAAAAACCTACAAAATTAATTGAAGATGATTGTAAGGCCATTTTGGATTAATATTAATATTTTTTAAATTATTTTATATTATATTAGTAGACAAAACTGGAGGTTAGAGGTGTCTAAAAAACAGACCTATTGACAATTCTGGCTCTCCAGGCAGAAAAGGTTTCCTTTTCGGACGTTGATCAAAAGTGTGCATGGGTGCTATCGATTCCGAATGAGTGCGCAAGAGCAAAACCGGTAAAAATCGTGAAAAGTAAATTTTTTCCGAAATTTGCGTGAAACATGTGAAATAATATGAACGATGTCATAGTACGTTTGATCAAACCGGCTCAAAACCCTACAAAGAAAACTTTTTCCTTGGTGTATGACAGTAACAGTACTGTCGCGACTCAAAGAGAGCCCTTCAAAGAGCTTCCATAATGTTCAAGTTCATGGTTTTTGATGCTTGTTTTACATGTCGAATCCTCGGTAACAAGCATTGAATTGAAATGAGAATATTTTTGTTCGACTCTGTGGCTTGAATGGTAGAGCGTTCGACTCATAATCGACTTGTCTATGGTTCAAATCCTCGGTAGAGCAAGAATGTTTTCTTGTCAAATAATTTACACTTTACCAACTTCCATGTGATAAGCCACTTCATGTCAGGTCTTCTATATGTAAAACAAGCATCAAAAACCGTTGGGTTATGCTGAAAATGTTTGTAGTAAACATTGAAGAATGACATCCTACGAAAGTTTAGGCTTCGATAGTACTTCAAAATAACAACAAAAGTAGTCGCCTTTGCAGCATAATTTTCGTAAAGTCTGAACTAAAATTGATTTGTCGAGAACATCCGTAAAATTTCATGGGCTTAATGAGCTAAGTGTTCATTCGCGTGTGTCGACGTTGTTTGATTATTTCAGCAAAGATTAGTATTAGAAAATTAGAAAAATGCCAAATATTGCATTAGTTTCCAGGAAAAGTTATCTTGGTGATGCCTAACATGGAATATGTCATTCTACTCGAATACATATGAATACTATAAGAAATTTAGTAACGCATATTAATAAATTTTTGTTTTTCCTGAATTATTATTACTCTGTAGACATAAAAAAATACAAAAAGGTGTTTTCGTTGAAGTTTTGCATACATCAGTGAAAGTTCATATAATGCTCGACACACGCCAATGGGAGAGGGAAAAAATGCATAATTTGTTATCGTCCGATGGATGATATTAGACCCCATTTTGTCACTCTAATATGCGAAGAGACAGTCTAAACAAAAATGTTAAAAAAAAAAACAAAAAAAACACTCTTCAAATCAAGTAAAAAAAAGTATTCAACGAATTTGCTGTTGAGTAAATCCAACTATGAAAATTCATTCGACACTTCTCAAATCTCTACGGATTAAAGCCCGCAAACTTGGAATCAATCTTAGGATACAACTCATTACGACGTATGACTTTTCATAGTTGGGTTTACTCAACAACAAATTCTCTGGATTAATTACGAGTTTGTGTGCTCCCTCACATAGCCGGAAATTTTTTTCCGTAACGACCGCCCATGATTTGACCGATTTGCTATCATTAGATAGAACGGTAAATCGATATGTGTGCAACAGTTTAAATCGAACTAAAACCTCACATTACATAACTACAATATGTTGGCATCTGCCACTACAAGATCGCATAGGCTTTCATGAACGTAATAAGCTCTTGAGTTAACTTTGGAGACAATACACTCAGAGTTAGAGTAAGAAATGTTTCAAACAAAACTTCAACAGATGGCAGCTGTAACCATTTCCGTTACACTTCGCTAGTGCAATCAATACCTCTAACCGAGACAAATAGATGCGACAGCACTTTGTCGATCACGTCCATCAGCATATCAAGGTGCATGACTTGACTGAAGATTGGCACGATATGCCGAAATGTTGATCTCTTCTAATTATCTCCATAATGCAACTGTTCTAGATGTGTTAATGTCTGAGCGTCATGTCAATGACAAAATAATTCAAATAAGAGCTTACACGTTCATAGTAAAATTAATACGTAATGAGTTGTATCCTAAGAGAAAAAAACTATAAAACTAAAAAAAAAAAAAAACAAAAAAAAAATTAAAAACAAAATTAAAAAAAAAACAAAGTCCTAAAGAAATTCACATTTATCCACCCCTCGGTGGCTCCAAAGGTTCACGGCTCAACATAAGCAAAGTTTACCCGCATATAGGTTCTGAAATCGGAACAATCGGAACAAAACACAAAAATTCATATTGGTATAGGAAACATGAAGGACCGATAACTTGTAACAGGAAATCTGAACTGGGACCTTGCGCAAAACGTACCCAAGCACTTGCCAGGAAACAGGGCCTATTAGGGAACATCCATAAAGGACGTCCGCATCTTTTGCGACATTTTTTACCCCCCTGTCCACAAAAATGTATGGAAAAAATTTATAAAATGTATGGAGCGCTAGCTTTTGCTAGGCACCCCTCCCCCCTGAAAAGTGGACGTCCTTTATGGATGGGTAATAACGCATTTCTCGTCTAACGATTTTAAATTTATTTTCGACGTTGTAGCAAAACATGGCATGGGGGGCACAGGTTACACTCTTTATATAAAATCTTTATATGTGGTAATCGTTCCAAGTCAGGACACACAAAATCCTGACACTCAAAATTCGGACGGAAAAATCTGGATGATAAAAAATCCATGAGGCCTCAAAATAACAGATGATTCAGAATGAAATCCGGATAATATAAAAAGATATATTAAATAATATGTCGCTGACAACTTAGGTTAAGACAAACAAAAAATTGTTCGTTGGAATAGCAGCGTCGCAGGCGTCCAAGGGGCAGACCCCGATAGCCTTTATGGCGCACAGTGGTTAATTTTGAACTTAATTTTTCGTAAGTTTTCTTTCAGAGAAATTTTTTGTGGACTTACTCCATATGAAATAAAGACCTGAAATCCAGAAGGAAAATATTTGCAAGTGATGTCAACGAGACTTAATAATAATAATAATCCGCCGTACAACCCGTCCGGGCCAGAGGCTAGATCATTTTATTTACTAGTTCCGCAATTTTTTGTGAGTTTTTCCTCACATGGATTCTCTTAGAGGTCCTTGCGTTACCGACGTTTTTACTGTGTCAGTGGCAAATTGCACACAAACCTAGTGCCATCTTTGATGTACTAGGTGCGGAAACTAGAAGGGCTTAGAATGCCGGTTCGCCCCATCAATGTGTTTTACGTGTTTTACATTTTTTGGACCACATGCTTAACGTGAATTCCGAACCGCGCCTAACGGTAGCTAGCATTTTACCATTAGGATTTCTTCGGGTGCTAATTATATCTCAGTCTAAAGTTACACTCAGATATTGTACACAGAATTCATCGAATATGGATGACGTCATATTTATCATTCTTCTATGTACGGTTCGTTGCGGCACCAAATTCACAACTACCCAAATTATGAAGCCAGGGTGTGCCTAGGAACGTTACTCTCATTGAAGAAAAATCTTATACAGAATTTGTCCCCACCAGGATTGAACCCGGATATCCTCGGTGGAAAGCCAGCACGTTACCACTGAGTAACCCGTTCCTACTGAAGCTAAAAACTCAAAAATTTGAATTTTGGCCGTAACATTCAAAAAATCAACTACTATGTGGCGAAATCTAGCCCGCCGTAGATGCAGGGATTAGGGGGTAGAGTCAGCAATACATAGACATATGTTCAAGTTCATGGAAAAAACTGCTTCAAAAACCGGATGCTTCAAAATCCTGTGAGCCCGTTATACTCTTATGAATGTGCCTTTTGTTAAAACACGCGCCCATGCGTATTCAGGTGATGCAGACTTCGAAACATATTTCGCTGCACTGTATTTAATTCACTTTACAGAGCAAACATAGCCAAAGACCCAGCGTTTCTGAAACAAAGAAAGCATATTTAAAGAATGTGAGTAACATAACGTTAACAATATTTTGTGAATCTCTGTTCGAAGCCCTTTGATGAAAAACGACCTAAATTTCCACGAAATATTTTCGCCTTTTTCTAAAATCAATAGCTTTCATTTGATACTCTAGAAAACGGTTTGGAATTAAGAACCACGCTTTTAAACACTTCTTCGACCTTATCTTCAGAACTATTTTACCAATTTTGTTCATATTTGGACTTGAATCGTAGGGGGATGCGTGTTACTTTCAGCGAAAAGAAGTTTGGGATGATTGATGCAACCGATTGCTCAATTGTACATATACAATTTGAAAAAGTTCACAACAATTCGTGAAAATTCACAAAATTCGCAAAAATACAGGCCAGGAAGCCACTCAAGAGGTAATGCAGAGGACGCCCAATAAATAAACGACACGGACTCCCTTGCCAACGGGTGTAATCCGACAACAAGGTTCGTTCAATGACTCTACTACACACAACTGCAACAGTCCAGACAATCTCTCAAATTAAATATGTTGGTAGAATCTAAATGCTAAAGACACGCCCAAAGCAAGAAGAAATCACTGGTAACACTCACACACACACAATCATCTCAGGTAATTTAATAATTTACAAATTCATAAAAACTTTCAATGAAGTAGCTAGTCCGACCATCATTCTAGCTAGGATGATTGTTGTTAGTCTATAAGCATAAATCGTAACTTGAGTAGCGCGCCGGCGCTGTTTAATAATAGGCAGTTTGATACCAATTAATCTATCTACTTTCGAAACGTGAGAGCCAAAAAGGAGATCCAAGTGGGACCGTCCACTGTAAGTGCTCTACGCTCATGCTCTATCGGGTGGTTCACAGGAACATCTATTTTACGCAAAAATCAAGGTCTACAAACTTCATAATATTGGTCGAGTTATTTTTCAAGCGTTTTTTCTTTAAAGATAAGAACGATACATGCCTTCTTCAAGGCTGCCGCGCTATAGCGAAATAGTGCCTTTGATCGCTGCGCTGTTTATACGGGTTTTGTGGACGTAATATAATGTACGTGCTTTATAGCTTCCAAAGTTTGTAAACCTTAACCCCAATCAAGCTTCGGTACTGCAGAGAAAATTGCAAATAAAATTGAAGCGGCAGCCCGTCTAAAGTAGAGGTGTGCGCCGGGGTTTCGTCGGCTGGGTGTTCATGACAGTCTCTAGCCTTAGGGCTACATTCTAGACTAGTCGAATGTTCAGCAAAAATGTAGAGGAGAGTTGTATCTAATCGGCTCATAAAGACAATTTTGCTTGTAAATGTCACTGGAAGTCATTATTTGAGTTGCGCCGACTTTAAGTCGACATTCGGCTGAGAATCGGCTAAAATTCGGCGTAACTCAAATAATGTGTTCCGGTGACATTTACAAGCAAAATTGTCTTTGGGAGCCAATAAGATACAACTCTCCTCTACATTTTTGCTGAACATTCGACATGTCTAAAATATAGCCCTAAAGCTAGAGACTGTCATGAACACCCAGCCGAAGAACCCCGGCGCACACCTCTAGTCTAAAGTAAACGCATTAACAAAATACTACATATACTGCACAAAAGTGAATTTTCGAAATTATAAAACACAGAAGCTCGGTGTACCTGGATAATCTTGTTTCACCTTGGTATACATCTAGCACTAGCTACACCTAGGTCTTCTTGGTGCACCTTTCAAACAGCAGAACGCAGCTGGAAATATAGCGGTGTTCTTGAAGAAATCGCAAGACAGGGACACTGTGCCCAAAACATTTTTTAAATCAAATGTTTCGTAACAATGCCTGCCAACGATGCAGATTAGATTTTAGCTCAAAAGGAAGTGTTATTCAAGTACAATGAGTCAATTCAATGAGATTTATAATTCACCTCGTTTCTTAAATCGCAACTAAATGTTTGTAGGAATTGTAATTCGCGATTAGTTACCTAAGAATTGGAAATTTTCTGCAGTTCGTTGGCAATTGAATTTTTTGAGAAGAGAGCGTTCGAATATAATTTATCTCGATTGCTGACACACACTTTTTTTTACAATTGATGAAAAACAGATAGTTTTCTATCTCAACCTATTCGTTTTAATGATTCCTTCGGGTACACAAATGCGATCAGTTCTAGTCTACGAATAAAACGAAAAACGTTGAGCCAAATCTCTCATTTACTGAATGTAAGACGAACATTAAATTATTTTTGTTTAAAAAAAGTTATTTCCTATTCAATTGTTGCGCTTTAATTTTTTGGTACTAGCAACAATTTCTCTAATTATTGAACTTTTCGCTGCAGTTATGTGCTCGATTTTTTGTGCAAAACGCACGTTAGGAAATTGTTTTTGCATAAAATGCCGAAATGTCGTAAATCCCATGATTTTACCATCCGGATGTACGCCATTCTCTTTGAATTTCGAATAAATACTTGACTTTGTTTCGCCAATCAATGTGATCGGCTTGGTTGTGTCGCTAGAGTACGTTTTCAGAAATTCCTTCACAAAGTGCTCAGCGTGTTTGTACATATCCAGGGAGAATGTGTTGTGAGGCTTTTTACCCATGTTCCCATGAACTCGAGGCGTGACTCCATGGGTCTAGTAGAATTTCCAGAGTTATTATTAGAATCCGTAAATGTAAGCCAACAAATTCTTACCATAACGTGATTTCGAATCCTTTTCAAATGATATTGTGTAACATTTTCCAAGTATAAAAACGAATCCAAGCACACACGTCTGCCTTGATAAACGTATGACGCTCTTTGCCGTTGTCGTTCTTTATTCCGATGTGTATGCTTCCGATTGGCCAGACAGGCCATCGTAACGCCCATCAAGTACATATCGTGTTCTTCTTTTGTCAGTTCGGCTACATTTAGGCGATGTTTGAATACACTCTCCGCATCGAGATGCTTAAAACAGCTTTCCGAACATTCACATCCATTTTCGAAACGATTCCTCACTTGCTCCACTGAATTCTCCAACTCTTCATTGGACCTATCTTCGTTATCGACCAATTGACTGTGTGAGCGTTTGCTAGAATAAATTTTTGATATTCTACTAATTTCTTCATCTGTGATATCAGTGGACTCGACATCAATCAGTTCTAGCTGCTTATCCTAAAATTAATGAAATGAAATCAAGGAAAGCTTCATTCGTGTAGTGTGGAAATGAGGCATAAGTTCACAGAGCAGAATCGTCGGTGTGTAACGACCCCAAGTCTCAATCAACTGCCTCATTCCATCATGGTGAGCAACAAACTTGATCTTGATTGCAACTGGACGATGTATCTGGTTGTCGGATTCCTCCTTCCGCAATAATGAAAGTTGTTTGAACTCCATGGACGGGTATATGCCATAAGATGTTTGAATCATCGGTGTCAGTTGTCGAAGGTACTGACTTATTCTCAACGCGTTCAACCGACAATAGAGAATGCAGAACCTCACTTGCTTCAAGTTCTGCATCAGCCATCTAAACAGTACGTAATTAATTTTCATTAACAACTTAGTGGCAGTACGGATGTTATGGTCGATACGCTTTGCCAATTTCTTTCATCGCAATTATTATATTTAACGTTTCACGGTAAACAAACACATAGTGAGCTAATAAAGTTTAAATTCGCATCACCATTTCTAATGCGACTTACGATTTTCAACCATAACAACCAGCATTACGTATACAATTTACTCACTTTTATACATTTAAGATAATGCTTTTCGAATTGATTTTCATTTGCTCGTGACGAGTGATAGTTGAACAATTATTTTCACTTATTTTTGTTCACTATGTGAACTATTTATTTACGTAAAAATTAATTTATTGAGAAATATTTCACATTCACCTAATGGCTACCAAAACAACGACTGACAGTCAGCAAGTCGACCATATTGCATTTGAAGAACATTATAACTCTTTGTGTAATCGAGAAAGAGACGTTCATACGAACGAAATAAGGGGAACATGGGGAAGTTGATAATTAGTTTTATCTCTTTCAATTTTCTCACTTTGTTTCGTTCTTCTCTCCATGTAAGAACTAGTAATGTTTTCGAGGCACCTGTCCATTTAAAATTAGGCATCTATCCGTCAAACGCAATGTGATATAATAATGCATTGTAACGGTAGCTCTAATAGAAGTTTTGTTTTAATGAATGTGCGCTAAAAATTCCAAGAAAAACTTAGAGATATGATGACTGTTGCATTGAGGGAAATGTATATTGTTGCATTGTTACATTGACTCTTTAATTTTAGTTTAGACGAGAACGATTCCATAGCTCGCTAGCGCTGCTGTGAAGCCACGAGTTTGAAACTTCTCTGCGCTACGTTTACTAATAATATTTACATTCAATCTGCAAAACATCACGACATCATAACAAAATAATGACGAAACTAATGTATTTGTCTAAATCACTTTGTTATTGAAGTTTGTGTTAGCTTTACCTTGCAAAACTCCACTAAATGGCGTGCACAACGCCTAGTAATTTTTATCTATAATTTACAGCCACTAACAATTCGATTTGTGCTTCTTTCAATTTTAATTGAAATGTTAGCCCTGTGAGTTTTTTTCTTCACTATTAGAAAAGCAAGGAGCAGCGATACGAAAGTTTTCGCCTCACGTAAAAAGGCAATCAGTTAGCGAGCTCGCATTTCAAAGTAACCCGTCAGGGATAAGTGAACATATTCCCTTAAGAATCGTATAGGAATCGTGTGGGAATGTATTATGCCATGGAAAATTTCTATGACGAAAGAAAAAGCGTTCACATATTCCGTCCGGGAATCGTCTCCGTAATTGGATACCAAGTGAATAAATGAACACTACATGTTAGATTGTGGAACGAAAGTAGCGAGCAACAGGCTTTTGTGGACATCAATAACTAAAAATGTTCAATTGCTTTGTTGAATGGCAGTCCTATGTATGAAATAGAATATGTTAACATTTAAGCATTGCAGAGTCTGTTTTAGATCGACACCCTACATGATACATGATACATGAATTGTGGGTCTGAAATGCTAAATATAATAAAAAATCAATGTGCACCCGTCCGTTTCCCAACTTTTTAGGAAAACGTAGGGCGAAGTTTGTTGCCATACTAGCTTGGATCCGGAGCAGACATTTCCGGGCGTTTTGTTAACTATCATTACAGAAGTCCGGTTCCTGACCGAAGCGAAGGGCCGTTCTGCCGTGCAACTCATAAAACCTTGCGATGAAAGGATTTTGTGTGGATTTTTTCATATGAAATCTTTTCTCTCTTTCATCACAAGGTTTTTATGCGTTGCACGGTAGCGCTGACCAAACACACGGCGTGCTTACCACTTCGACATTCGAATGTATGTTGATGGGACACATGGAAAAAGTTATTGAACTAGGCGATATCGCCCGTTAAATTTGTGCCGCCAAATTTAAACAAAATTGCCCACTCCGAAACGTGCCCGTTAAATTTGTGCTCTGCCCGGCCCATTCCCAATTGGGCACGGGTATAATTTGAAATTCTATACCGCCCGCTCATCTCTATTAACGACTATTGCGAAACAACGCGACGTAGAATGAGTTTATAACTCAACGAAAGGTATATTCAAAAAAGAGTTGATAGTCTGTATCTAGATAAGTGCAAAGATAAGATACACCACAAAAAATCTAGTTTTGTAGACATATAAAATCTGTTGGAATCGTGTCTACGTCACATTGAACTTATCGCGATGGATTGTAATCACCTAATGAATTAATTTAATTAATTCCAAAGCTGTGGGTGACGTAATATTCTTCAAATTTAGCATGACCAACGGTTATAAAAAAATGCAAATTATAAACAATAAAGTTGGTTAGCCTTAAGCGGCTAATTTCGTTTCCGTTTTTAAGGACTTTTTGAATACAATCTCAATCCTTCGGTTCGCTAAACGATTCACACTTAAAACATGATACAACCAATCCAATTCAAAGGGTATACGATTTCGTTTTTCGTTAGTTATTTTTGTGGGTTTAAAACACATAGAATGTGTTTCAATTCGGTGCTGCCGATTTCGGATGAATGTATGTAAACAATTGACCATGTCATGTCATATGTCAACAAAAACAAACACAAATCGGAAGATTCGTGTGATGATCACAAATTGAAATACATTTTTGATTACGAAAATGAATTTAAAACTTCACAAAATTTTAAAACTTTTTCAAAATAGACAAACGTTTCTAATAAAAACAAATTTCTCGTAAATACCCTGGAACAAAGCGAAATGATGCTTGCAGAATCTTGTTGCATTAAAACACTTTTCTCACGATACTTCACTAGAGAAACTACTACAAAAAATTAACTTTCAAACCAATATCGATCAAAACAATGGATGAGAAATGTCGATGAAGATGATGAAATCAAGATACGCTTGACCCGTACGGCTATTTCACAAATAAATTGAGTTCGCAGAAATTTAAAGTTTTAAAAGTATAATGGGCGCGCGGTAGCAATGGGCTCGTGACATTCGAACAAGAAATTAGGAAAACATTTTTCATAGACTGCGGAACCATGTATAGAGCTAAGTTTTGACCTTAATGCACCCCACGGAAATTATTCATTACATGTATGTTAGGGCCCCCACTGGAAACTTCTCATTACATGAATATCTGCATGTAATGACGCGTTTTCGGATGGGACACCGATTAAAACAGCATACAGCGGGGGGTGCTTAGTAAGTCATCCATTCTGGATCATTTCGTGACATTCGCCAACTCATTCGTGTATTTTTAAGCAACTCGCTTTAAAAACTGTTTTTTGACACTTGGTGAGAGAGTGTCTTGTTGCATATGCAGCGAAAAGCAAATTTCGTTTGCTTTCAAATGATGGGAATATTAGTTTTCAACTTAAGCACATACATACGAGATGTGTATGTATATGTACGTATACCAAGAGCGCAGCTAGAGGAAAGTACAGATTAAAGACGTATGTGCTTATTGTGAAGAATATTTTTTGTAATAGGAGAAAGTGTGTCGGTGTATATTAGGAGTGAGTGGGCTCGGGCGGGCTAACATTTTTTCGGGCATTTCATCGGGAATTATTTTTTCGGTGGACCTAAAAAATGTCGAGCGGGCATCGGACGGTCAACACTTTCTTCTCAAATCAAATTACCAACAAATTCCTATTTCAGTTCATGAATAAAATTTCGCAGAAATATGCTACGAGTTAAAATATTAAATTTACAAATACAGTTTTTTTAAAGATGGAAGATGGAATTTTTGACAATTTCTTCTAAGAACGTACAAGTGGTGAACATTCAATTTCAAAAATCAACTGTTACGTTTGTGAAACCGCTATCAACTCTTCATATAAGGTGAGTAATATATCCCAACACTCAAATGTGATTTTATTGTTATCATACGAAAAAATAATGTTTTGCATTAAAGTACTATGGTGATATGAAGAGAGTATTAACTAATCGGCAGAGTTGTCCCTATTTTATAATTTAAAGAAATTCTTATAGAAATTTCGGGCGCGCACAAAAGAAAATTCAGGCCGGCATTGGGCGGACGTAAAAAACTAGGGCGGGCATCGGTCGGGCATACATTTTTTTTAAATTCGGGCGGGCATAAAAAAAATTTCGGACATCGGGCAGGTGGGCACTTTTTATAAAAATAATATCGGGCACGGGCCGGGTGGGCACAAAAATAGGTCCGCCCGCTCACCTCTAGTGTATATGCGGCGGAAGTACACACCAACAAACTCTCGCCGTATACAGTAAAATATTTTTCGTTCACACCAATACATTCTCACCGTATACAAAAAAATATTATCTTGACTACCTCCCCGGATGTTTCGCATAACCTCCATGTTTACCCCTTGTAGAAATCATTCATTTTATGTATGTATGCAGATGTAATGTTGTTATGTGGTGTGTCTAATAAAATACTGTGCAACCGAATCCGAATGCAGTCATGTTATTGCCTTAGAGATACATGTCACGCTCAACTTCAGGACGCGCAGTAGTAAATTTTGTGAAAATTCAAATTTTTGAGTTTTCAGCTTCAGTATATGAACCAAAAACAGATTTAAAAACAAAAAAATGAAAAATAAGTAACATTTCGTCTTAAGTGAAATCTACTAATTTTTTAGATTTTCATCCGTTTTTGGTACAAAATCGACAAATTGCAGTAGTCTCGAAAGCGACACATTTAAATATGCGCAAGTTTGCGCGGATCCAAAATAATTTGCATGGTCTCTTAACTCTACGAAAGACATAAAAACAAAGATTTTGCGTAGGGTTTGTTGGGGAATCTATTATCAAGTGGGCAATTATTTTCCACACATTTTGAGAAATTTGCAAAACTTTCGCCTTGCGTAAGTCACGTTGATATCACTTTCCCTTCTAGATTTCAGATCTGTATTTCATATAGAGTAAGTCCACAAAAAAATTTCACCGAAAGAAAACTTACGAAAATTTAAGTTTTGGCAGCAACCCCTTCGAAATTAACCACTGTGAGACGGTCCAACCAAAAAAGTAACTTAAATTGGATGCTTGAAAATCATTCGTAAACTCGGAATCAACTTTGTTAACTCGCCAACTCTCTCGGGTGATTTTATTAAACTCGCTTTAAAAACTGTCTTTTGACACGTTCACTTGTTAAAATAATAATTTTCAGAGCTTGTTGCTTACAAACACACTTGTGAGTGTTTTGCTCGTGTTACAAAATTTACCTCTCATGTAATGAATGATTGCCGCCGCATCAACTGTCATATACTTTCTTACTAAGTCTAATGTAATCTTCACCTTCAATAATTTTTCTACCTCCTAGCGACGCATTTATAAATGCGAACACATTGTCCTTTCATTTCTACTAAAACTCGAGCAACTCGGTACACTCATTACTCGAAAAATATTTCTATTAAAATAACCGCTTCCAACGGAAAATAAAAAAATGTTTTGAATTATTTTTAGATATTATGAAGAAATGCCGAAAATGATCATTAAGAAGCGTCCATCGTACATACTTTAAGTTGCGAGCTCAGGCCACTTTAATTTTTCTTCAACGCATTCAGTCTTGCTCGCAAAGTAATTAAAAACTTTAAATTATTTTAAACTAAGTGATACTTAGTTAGCATGTGAAACTAGAGGCTTAACATGATCACTTAATCATTAGCTGGTCATTAGCAATTGAATTGTAATTCAATAGTGAATAGTCATGAAAGTATACTCAGTAATTAGAAGAAAACTTTATGAATAATGCAAATAGTATTTACTCGCTGTTGTATAGTCTCATTTCGTAAATTTTTGCTGAAACTCCGACAAAAATTCCTTTTTTTTCTGTTATCGTGAAAAAGTTATGCTACACAGCATCAGCTAACTATACACATACGACGTTATCTTGATTAAATTTACAACAACGAAAACGAATTCAACATAACGTAATTTAATTACTCACAATCATGTAAGCTGACGAAGGAATATCATCATTTTTAGTATAGGAAAGTAACGCAGACTTTGGTAAATTGCATGCGCATTTCCAATGGTAATTGACCACCCACAATTCATAAGAAAAAATCATTCCAATTACATTGAGATTGCATGAGCTGTTGCAAATGATTTCCAGTAATTACCCGTGAGTTAGATACTTTCAAAATATGTCACTATAATTCGATGCTGTGCGAATGAGAAAAACCGCTATATAGACAGATCCGCATCAGATACCTTTTATTCAATTGTAGCGGTAAACAGAAATTTTTGTAGTTAGGGTTTCTACCCTAAGGAAGAAAGAAATTTTTTCTGCAATTGTCACAATGAAAGTTATAAAAACATAGCGTTTCATCTGAACTACTTCTCAACCATTTGTCAAATTCTCCAATACCGTGAAGGAACTGATTTTCGCGAATTTTCGCGAGCCACATAAATCGATTCTGATCAAGTCAGCTCCAAAGAAAGTTTTAGTCAATGACTCATTTAGAATTCAGTTTTTTTAGGATCATAAGTAGAGAAACAGGTTAGGTCAGTGGTAACGTACTGGCTTCCGGCAAAAAAATTTTCTTCAACTCGTATCATGAAAGTATCGTTTCTAAGCATACCCAAGCTTCAAATTCGGGGTAGTGTCGTGTTCAGTACAACGAACGGTATACATGCATACGTATGCATACGCATGCGTATACATACCATATAACATGCATGACGTCACCCATCTAGGATGAATTCTGTGTACACATATCTGAGCCTATCTTAAGGCATAGATATTTATAATTAACACCAGATAAAAAATCCTATATGTAGCTACAATCCACGCCTTTAGTGTTAGAGGTGTGCGAGTTGCCGAAACCCGAAAAAAACCGTCCCGAACCCGAACCCGAATTGCTTTTCGCGTATTCGGTTCGGGTCGGGTTAGGGTTGTGAAAAGCTCGGGCGGATCGGGTTTCGGGTTTTCAATAAATTTTCAACTCTTTATTTTGAAATAAAAGCAAGTCAACAATAAATTGTTGCTATTCTTCATCATAACATACACCCTACATTACGATCACACCCAAAGATGAGCTACAAGGTATGCATTTTACACAATAATAAATACCATTATTATCAAGACGACAAGAAATCTTTCTCTTGAAGCAAATATAGAAAATTTCATTATTAAACTGGCTTAGTTTAATCCCATTTCAATGTAATCGTTTCAAGAAAACTTATGAAACGTTCTGGAATTTTTCAAACTACTAGCAACTAGGGTAATAGTGCTTGAAATTAAAGTCGAATTTCGATTTTAAATCGGGGTCGAGTCGGATCGGGTTTCATATTTTTCTACTCGGGTCGGGCCAAGTTCGGGTTTAAATTTTGAATTGGGTTCGGTTCGAGCCGGGTTTCACTTTTTTTAAGCACGGGTTGGGTCGGGTTCGGGTTTAAATTTTAGATCGGCTTCGGGTCGGATTGGGTTGCGGAAAAGCTCGACCCACACACCTTTATTTAGTGCGTCAACGACTTATGTCAAACTATAGTGATTTTCATGACGTGATGCTTAAGCTGTCAAGCAAACAATATCATTAATTTGACAGCTTATGCATCGTGTCATGAAAATCATCATACTTTGACATAAGCCGTCTACACACTAAAGGACTGGATATAGGGGTGGTTCGGAATTCACGTTAAGCATGTGGTCCAACAAACAGATTAATGGTTAGTCATACAAATGCCCTAGAAAAAGGTATCTTGGTTGTGTGGGATACACTGCATTCACGGGGCTCGTATAGAATAACCATAAGTTGTGGCTAGTAGGCTAGAAGATGTATCGTAGTGTGTGCACACACGACGAGGTTCATTTTGGTTAACGGGTCTAACAAGTGTGTTATCTGAATGGGAACGTGTAAATGTGAGAATCTAGATAAAAATCGAATACATGACTAGGTGGAATGATAGAAGAGTAACAAGCCAGGAACAAAGGGTCAAAAAGGTCTGTGTTCCAATGCCAGTATTCCACCTCAAACCAGAAATTTATAACCGTAGATCAAAAGTACAATCATTGTGAGTTTTATGAGTTTTGAAACATTTTCGAAAAAAATTGTTCTAAACGATGCGGAACTACAAAATACGTTAAAACATATTTTACTCCGACCCCATGCGAAAGTTGAGCACTACATAGCAATATGCCCCTTGGGAAAAAGATCGATTACTTGGTGGAACATTTTAATGTGAATTCAAGTTTCGCTTGGTTGGTCAATAAGGGGACATCTATAAATCCAAACCAGCCTTTTTTGATGATTTTTCGACCGACCTGGTCCTCATGTGTCTCACTTTCGTGACCTCCCTCATCCCCGTCCTGCCGTAATTTACATCAAATTTTTATGCGAATTATCTATTTCTGGTCAATTTTTCTAGCACTTGTTTCTTTGAAAATTGCATAAAAACTAGTGTTCGAAAAATGACCACAAATAATTTGCATAAAAAACACTTACATAAAAAATTGTTTTTTATTTTAAGCGAAAAAAAAAACTGCTCGCATTGGCGCAGCCTGTAAAAAAACGATATTTTCAACAACAAAATAATTACAGTAAATAAAAGTCATATATTCTATTTTTCCCTAATGTTGCCAGGATGCATGCCGAATTGCCTCTCTGAATTTCAACCGAAATCCTCTGTAATAGGAAATCTTTCGAGCGTGACTCCCCAGAAGCCGTCCTCATCAAAGACCCTAACTTTCCTATAAATTTCTTCGTTTCTGGACCCATACAACCTAGAGTTTCAAAAGCAACATTTACATTGTTTTATCAATTGTTCTGTTCAAAAATAATTTCACTAATTTTTTATGCTAATTATTTGTGATCACTTTTGTGACACAAGTTTTTTATGCGATTAAAAATTCTAAAAAAACAAAAATTTTAAACAATAGAAATGTTTTTTATGTAAATTACGGCAGTGTGGACGTCAGCTATTTGAAATTTTCAGGTTTAAAACAAACTTTAAAATACACAGTTTTCGTTTCACAAAAAGTTGATTTTGGCTTCGTCAATCGAAAAAACTTATTTATTGGCGACTTTTCTTCAAAATCGTTATGTTGCGATGCATATTAAATAATCATTATCTATTGTATCGACGAAATGTGTGGCGACGCTAGAGTAATTATAGGTACGTCCTCTTTTTGAAACCTTCCTCATCCCGTCCATTTGCGTCCTTTTTTCGTCTAACACACTCCCTCTGCAGCTGACGGGATTTATGGACGTCCCCTAAAACAATATACATTGGAACCTGCTACATAAATCATTACTTCGAAAATATCTTTTACGCAACAAGGGAGCAGGCCGAAAGTGCTTTACCGTGTTGCGTATTACATTTTTCTGTATACGTGAGAGTATATGTGACGGGAAAATATTTTCCCATCACTTGGGACGAAAAGTTGCTTTCCGCGGTATGTGCACCAACAGAAAAATATCTTTCAAAATACTCCAATACACACTCGGTGTGTACTTTTCGCTTGTACGCCCGCGCGTACGTACACATCTCGTGTGTATTGGGGTATGTTGAAATATACTATTTGACCAGTGTATAGTAGGGTGGATCATTTTTTTTTGAAAAGCCTCACCCCTACACAGGTCGAGCAGGGTCTTCTGATTATTATACACGGAAAATATTTTTTTAAAAATACAATTTAGGGTTGCCACAAGGCCAAAAACTGATTTTTTTCGACTTTCATAATTATGCTTCATATAAAAGCTTCGTGTGACCCATCTACAGACACTTGAGTTACAGTTAATATCGCTAAAC
>CM055404.1:100664800-100698902 GCA_029228625.1 Pseudolycoriella hygida | reverse complement strand
AAAGAAAGAAAGGTTTACCAAATTGACTAGTTAAAAATATTCGATTTGAGTCCATTTCCATACAAAATAGCAAAATTGTTTAATTCATATCTTCGGAACGACTGAACCGATTTTAATGAGTGAAAAGGCACTTCGGCCTAAAATTTTCCGTAGAATATTTTCCGGGGGGTACGTCGCTTGGGGGGGGAAGTCAAAAAGTTCCTGTATATATGTTCCTTAGTCTACGGAAAAATTTCTTGCGAATTTTTTGGCGTGTAAGACTTGCGTCATGGGCGCATTGCTACCGCGCGCCCATGATAGGATGGATCAATCTAGACACTTTTATAATGTAGTTAACTCGACCGTGGTGGTGGCCGTTCGGATGAATGCTTTAAAAATTATGAGCCATTTTCACCAGAGGCGCCGACTTTCATTTATTTAAAAGAATTTTTACCCGCCATAAATTTGCAATAGTATTAAAGAGTTGAACAAAGCAGATCTAACATATCGTAACTTTGAATTCTCTCTTTATTGTTTTGTTCGTTCTTCGACTATTTTTTTTAGTTAAGTGACTCGCGTAAATTAATATAGTCAGGTAACTCACCGTAAAGCAATCATTTTTATGATTAGTCAGGTGACTACTTGAAAATAATTTAAAATAAAACTGAATTATTAAAATCAAAATTTTAATAATATTTGTCTATCGAATCAGTGATCAAATAAACGTAAGAAAGAACGTAAAACCAATAAATTAATGTATGATCATTTTTTCATCAGACAAAAAATAAAACAAATCATTCTGTACCTCAAATATAAGAAGTGAAATCGTAAGTCCGATCGTAAGTCCAAACATTATTTTACATTCCTTATAGATTGAGTGGCATATTAATTAGTAACGTAATCTCAAACCTAAAACCTTCATTTTATAAATGATAAACTAAAACTTTAAACCGATTTTTAATCTTTTATTCACAAAAAATCTTTCAAATTGATGAAAACGATAAACTAAACATTAAAACCTACTAAAAAAATTCCCTACGTAATTTAGCAAAAATGAAATTAAAGATCTATTATCAGAACGCTCGAGGTCTGAAATCGAAGACTAAGAATTTTCGTTTGAAGTTATTGCAAAGTTCGTATGATGTTATAATTTTATGGAGACTTGGTTGAATGATGCGGTGTTTACTTCCGAACTTTTCGATGATCGATAAGTTGTGTATAGGCGTGACCGCAACAACTGTATAATCGGAAAAGATGATGGTGGCGGTTGCTTGATAACAGTAAAGAAAAACTTTAGCTCTAAGCGTAGGTTTGACTGGGAGTTAGATACCGATGTTTGGGTTTCCATTGATCATGTAAACGGGAGTAAGACATTTTTGAACGTTAAATACATGGAGTTAAATAGTAAATTAGAGAAATATAAAACCCATTACGACAAGTTGATGGAAGTATTTATGTCGTCGGGATCGGGTGACGAGTTTATTATGACTGGTGATTACAATCTAGGTGATACGATTACGTGGTCGTTTGATGATGTCAAAAAAGTTCATCGAGCTTCAAATGTCAATGGTGCTATTCCGAATGGATTACTTGATGTCCTTGCTTTGTGTAATTTTAATCAATTTAATACGATTCGGAATAAGCTCAATAGGACATTAGACCTTTTTATATCGAACTTGGAAGCAAATTGTGTTGATATTGAAAGAGTGGATGATTCTCTGGCGCTTCCTATTGATGGATATCACCTGCCATTTGTTGTGAATGTAAATTTGTCTTCATTGCGGTTTTTAGTTGAAAAGCATAAGCCTAAGATTAATTTTTACAAGGCGAATTATGTTAATTTGAATTCAGAGATTTCTAAGATTGATTGGTCGAATGAACTTGAAGGTCTGGATATAGACGATGCTGTCAATACTACGATATTCTAAACCCTTTGATTGAAACCATACCAAAGACTGTTGTATCGGCAAGAGATTATCCTAATTATTACACGTTTGAGCTTATATCGTTAATAGTAAAGAAATATAATGCAAATAAATAATAATAATAATATATAATAATAATAATAATAATAATAATAATAATAAACAAATAATAATAATAAAATTTACCAGACTATTTTACTACAAATTTAATCTTGGAAATCCGCGTCCAAAGTATTGCGACCGATTGAAACATCTAAAGATTCACTCTTTGGAGTCCAGGAGAATCGAAAATGATGAGATCATGCTGTTCAAGTTGGTACATAATCACGTAGATTCATCGTTACGAGACAGTCTCAGCTATCATAATCCTCAAAGATTAACACGACAGAACGCCATTTTTTACCTTCCAAAGATGTGTACTAATTATCAACAAAATTCACCGATTCTTCGCCTTCAGAAAAACCACGACACTTATTTCGCCTGCGTTAAATTGCAAGAAAGAAGCCTGTCAAAATTTAAAAAGGAAATTAGACAGTTTTTTGATTTTTAGTTTTGGCATTGGTTTGATTTCTCTTTTCTCGATTTAACTTTTAGCTTTTACTTTTTTTTTACATTTTTCTGTGTTGTTAAAAATTAGTTTTTCAAGTTTTTAATAAAATTTTGTAATGTAAAATTAGCTATAATAGGTGAATATGTTATTTGGTGTAATGCCTGTTTATTTATCTTTAACTGAATAAAATAAAAAAAAAAATTACTGGGGGTTTTCGTTTTTAGTGTATTTTTGCATTTTTAAGACTGCTATAAAAATGAAATCGTAAAGAAATGACAATAACAGACCCGATTCTGAAAGCATGAACCTTTCAGCTAAACTTTAAATGTGACATTTTGTAAGGAACTTTTTAAAACCTATAAACACACGTGGCCACTCATTTTTAGCAAGTGACTCTAACCTGTCGCACCTTTTTTATAAATGAATGTAAAGTTTCAAGCTTTCATAATCGAAACTGCTATCGTCATTTCGTTTTGACTTCAATTTTTCTTAGCAGTCTTGAAAATGCAAAAATACACCAAAAACATCGAAAAAGCGGTCAAAGTTAGGGTACTCGGTCAAAATTAGCTGACTTTACGGTAACCCATATGTGGGTAACACTTTTATGCTCGTATTTCCATTTGTCAGTTTTTTGTCTCTAGATTTACAAAAAACTAGAGGGGACAGGGAGGAGGTATTACGCATATATCGACTCCTAGAACATCTAGAGTACTCAACCTTATGACATTCGATAGCTATCTGACTTTAGATCTGCTAAAGTGCCGGAAAGGGGAACAGACCTACGCAGTTCGATAGTTCTTTATCATGAAATTTGTCGAAATATTTTCGTTGCGATTAGAATGTGTACTCTGTTCCCCATAACGTTCCCCCTCTCGGCATCCCCTGATGGCACGAGCGTCGGCATATATTTTCGGAACCCCTTGTTGGCACCATTTTCGGGTGTTTAAGAAAATATGAACCTTCAAAGTTTTGATTCCGAATGCGATACTGTGCTTTTATTATATTTTACTTGAGAAGTTACTTTCTCGTACGGGATATGCTCAGACGACTAGGTCTTATTGGGACTGCCTCGATTCGTTTTTTAGGTAATTCGAAGATTTTGCAAAATTACCATAGGCGAATTTTTTTGATTTTAGGGTTCGTTGCAAGTAAGAAGTTTAGTAATGGACTAAGCGAGTATAGCGCCGCAGGCGAAATGTTTTTAAGCTCTTTGCTAGTTATTTAATTAAATCGTGATATTCACTTGAGCGCAGCAGTTCAAGATGTAAATATGTATCTTCTAATTCTCATCCGGTTTCCGAAATGTAAAAATTTAAGGAAAAGTTGAAAATCTGCTGGGGGCTGAGCCCTCCTTAAATATTTTTTTTCTGGCGGCCACAGCCCCGCGGCCTCCGTTAAGTCGGCGCCTCTGATTTTCACAGACAAAATTGTAAGGGATTGGGTGGACCGGGCGGTTTCCGAGATTTATATGATGAGAGGGTGACGAAACAAAGGATCACCGGATCTGTGTTTCATGGACCAGCAATGGACCCGCCCAAACTGATGAATCTAAGGGATTGGGAAGAGGTGTCAATCAAAACAAACTTTATGTACGGGCACAAAATATATGCTTTTATTTAAAATATCTAACTAGTAAGTATAAGCTACAAGAAAATATTAATAACTAGGGCTAGGCCCGCATGTCATTTGCTCAAGAGAGATGGTTTAATCATTTTCGGAAATGGCAACAAAAACTATCGCACAAAATCTCATTTATTCTATTGAACAAATAAAAATTAAAAAACCGCTATGTGAACCTAGCATAAATATAACTAAAAAAATTAAAGCTATAGCAGTGGAAGCACATAAAATTATCAACTAGAAATTGAGAAAGTAAAAAAATCACGGTTTGAGAAATGCCACACGTTTCATATAAAAGCACTGAAGAATGTTAGTAATGCGTAAAATAAATCTGAACGGAGATGTCGTCGCTTTAGTTTCGACATTCATTTTGAACAATTGTTTTTTTTCCGATTTTATTTTCCCGTCACCGTTTTCTTTACTACTTCTTTCTTTCTAGGTGGTGCTTTAGGTGCTTCCACAGCTGATTTTTCTACTTTCGACGCAACCTTAGAGATCGGTGCTTCCGCAGCTGGCTTGTCTGTTTTCGAGGCAACCTTAGAGATAGGTGCAGACTGAAGTTTTTTTTTACGCAATTGTTCAACTTTGTCTAGTGGAGGAGTATCTGGAATCTCATGTTCAGCTTTTAAATTTGAAGCTCCATCAATGACAAGTGCCTTCAATGGTGGGGTGTTTGGTGGTGTAGCTGCAGTGACCGTTGGAGTTTTTGGACCTGCAAGTAAATTATAGGTAAAATAGTAACTAGACTTTTCTTTTTATACCTTTAGAGTTAGCTGTTCCTGCAACTTTGGTGGTAACTGTTTTAACAGGAGCAGCATCTTCTTCAACAACCTCCTCATATTCTTCGTATTCTTCGTATTCCTCTTCACTTCCAGACACTTCTACCGCATCGAAGACTTTCTTTGTTTCCGTTTTCGTTGTACCGTCAGCTTTAACAGTTGTCAAGGTGTGTTCCGTACCACCTGGTATACGACGCACTACTTCAGTGACGGTTTCTCCATTCGCCGTCGTAACTTTCGGCTTACCAACTAATGACTCGTCTGTTGATGGTTTCGTGGTTTTTTTGTCTGATTTTAGTGCATCTTTTTTAACGACCTCAGTTTTCGGTTTGGCTTGAATCTCATCTTTTTTCGCAGGTGTCGTCTTAGTGGTCGTGGCAGTAGTTTTGGCAGTTTTTTCGTTAGTTTTGGTACTTGTTAACTTTTTAACAGAAGTATCGGCTTGATCTGAATTTGCTTCCTTTTTAGGCTCTTTCGACTCAATTTGACTCTTTTTTGCTTGAGGGGAGGTCTGTTTCACTTCCGTTGTAGCTTGCTTCGTTTCAATTGTCGTTTGCTTGGCTGCAACGGTAGCTGACTTTGTTTCTGCTGTCGGTTTCTTAACTGAAGTTAGAGGTTGCTTTGCTGTACCTGAGCCTTCTGCTGCAGTTTGTTTCGAAGTTGTCGTAGTTTGCTTTGCTTCTGTTGTAGTTTGTTTTGCAGCTTTCGAGGTTTGCTTTGCTTCTGTTGTTGTTTCTTTCGCTGTTGTTGTTTGCTTTGCATCCAATGTTGTTTCCTTCGCAGCAGCTATTGTTTGTTTTGCTTCCGTCGTTATTTGTTTCACTTCAGTTGTTGTTTGATTTTCAGTTGGAGTTGCTTGCTTTGCTTTAGTTTTCTTTGTAGTCGTTGTAGTCTGCTTAGCTTCTGCCGTTGTTTCTTTTTTGGCTGTTGTCGTTTCTTTCAATTCTGTTGTTGATGTAGATTGCTTGACGTTAGTATCTACTGATTTGTCTGCATCTTTCTTTGGTGTAACGAACTTTATTGGAGCCTGCTTTTTATTTTCAGCAATCTTAGCATCAACTACTTGTTTGGCCACATCAACAGTCTTAGGCGTTTCAAGAACTTTTGAGGATGTGTCAATAACATCCTTAGATACTTCTTTGAGAGCTTCTTCGACCAGTGGTGTAGCCTTCGTTTCAACAGCTTCTACCGGTGTATCAACAATATCCTTAGATATTTCTTTAGGAGACTCTTTGACCAGTGGTGTAGCCTTCGTTTCAACAGCTTCTACCGGTGTATCAACAACATCCTTAGATATTTCTTTAGGAGCCTCTTCGACCAGTGGTGTAGGCTTCGTTTCAACAGCTTCTAACGGTGCATCAACAACATCCTTAGATGTTTCTTTAGGAGCTTCTTCGACCAGTGGTGTAGGTTTCGTTTCAACAGCTTCTAACGGCGCATCAGCAACATCCTTAGATATTTCTTTAGCAGCTTCTTCGACCAGTGGTGTAGGCTTCGTTTCCACAGCTTCTAACGGTGTCTCAACAACATCTTTAGATATTTCTTCAGGAGCTTCTTGGACCAGTGGTGTGGTTTTCGTTTCAACAGCTTCTGACGGTGTCTCAACAACATCCTTAGATATTTCTTTAGTAGCTTCTTCGACCAGTGAAGTGGTTTTCGTTTCAACAACTTCTAAGGATGTATCAACGATGTCCTTACGTATTTCTTTAGAAGCCTCTTCAACAAGTGGTATGGTTTTCGTAGTTGTAATAACTTTAACCTCTCCCGGCTCATAGCTATGAGTTTCCTCATACTCCTCGATTTCAATTTCTTCAGATGGTTGACGTACGGTTTTACGCAGTGTTTTTGTTTTACCATCTTCTGAAACAGTAGTCTCAACTTCTATTTCTTTACCATCGCTGGTGGTCTTTCTCTGAGTGAGTGAAGTGGCACCTGTTGGCACCAATTGTGAGTCATGAGCATCAGTGGTTGTGACATTGATATCTTTCTCTTCTTTAATAGGTTGAGTCTCTTCTTGTGATTTTTGGATTTCCTGAATTGGCTCGGTCTTCTGGACTTCAGATTCATTTTCGACAGACACAGCTGATTCCGCAACTTCGGTAATTGTTGTAGTTGTCGTTTCTTCTTCTTCCACTTCTTCAACTGTACTTTCAACTGGAATCGGATCATAGAAAGTCTTTGTTTGAGTTAATGTCCGACCGTCTGCTGTTACTGTAGTAGTGGTTTGCTGGTAGCCGGTAGTAGTTTTTTCAGTTACAGTGGTGGTGTTGGTTTCTGCATTGAACTCAACTTTTTGATGACCTGGAACAATTACAACAGGTTGACTCTTAAGATCAGTTAGAGCTTTTGATTCCTTTGTTTCTTGTTCGGTAACTGCTGGTTCAGTCAGAGTTTCACTTTTTGGTGCTATGGGAGTCTCGTTTTCATTCGCTGTAGTGGTAGTAGGTTGCGCTTCGTTAGTAGCTTCAATTGGGGTTGCCTCTTTTTCCGCAACAATAACTTCCTCTTGCTTTGAGAAAGCCTCTACTGACTGATCTTGAACTTCACTTTTAATTTCAGTTTTTTCTATGTTTGAATCTGCTTTGGCAGCTGAGCATTCAACGACATCGGTGGTTCCACTTCCAGTTATGGCTTCCTCAGTTGATTGTTTAGTACCATGTTCAATAGTTTCAGTTTCTTCATACGTTTCTTCTTCTTCTACCTCTCCTGGTATTTCAACCGGATCGAAAAATGTTTTTGTTTGAATTTTCTTCGTTCCATCTTCCAGCACAGTTGTAATTGTTTGTTGATAGCCCTTGGTGGTTTTCTCTGTAACAATCGTGGAATTGGTTTTCTCATCGATTTCTACAGTTCGATACCCAGGAACTAATACGACTGGTTCGTTTTTCAGCTCTGCTGCAGGTTTCGGTTGGTGATCTTTTGACTCACTAGCAACAACAGAACGTTTCACAGAAACCGTCTGTCCGTCAACTTCCTCAATCTCCTCGATCTCTGTGGTTTCTTCACCTGGATATGTGACGATTTTCTTTTCGATAATTCGTCCGTCACTGGTAACTTCAGTTACAATTTCTTCCTTAACTGGTGTGGTTTTCAGGCCATCTTCCTCAGACTCTTTGAACGGTGCTCCTACATTGACTACAAATTCAAAAAATGAGAAAATAAATGTTAGACTTTATTTGATTTCTTTATTCATTTGTTAGGCGTCATTTTAAAAATAAGAAGATTACAAAACAACCATTTACTTGCCATGCAAATTTTACGTTGAGGCACTCTGACGATTCGATGTTGATGTTAGTATTTAATGGATGATCTTATAGTTGAAGCATGTGATTTCATTATTTGTTTTTTAGCAACTGATGCCTTGTTATAAATAAATCTCACTTTAGATGGACTGTCTGCAACAATCAAAATGACTTCGCATGATACAAAGTTTTTCAAAAATTCTGTCTCAGTTTTTTTTGTCAATTGGTTTACTTTTTGCTGTAGATGTTAAAGAGACACCCGCCTTCTACAAATAGCAAACCAATAAGTTTTGAATATCATATTCGGAATTAAAAAAAAATCTTTGCACTTGACAACATTGTTCTGCACGTGCAATTTCTAAAGTTCAGGTGGAGTGTGTTGTAACATGCAAAGCAGGGTTAAATAACAAAAGGCAAAGTTTTCTGGAAATTGTATTTTGATCATCTAAAACAATCGTCCTCAATATGTCCTCTTATGTCCTGTAGAAATTAGAATTCGTCGTAGCTAGACGTCTTGGGAATTTTCTGTATTTTTGTATAGCTGGCTATGTTACGCAGGAGCAAGTAGCTCAAAAAAAAAGTCCTCAATTTGTCCTTTTAGAGGACAGTAATTTTACTGCAAAATATAAATACTATTATTGGGGAACTAATATAGCAAAAAATAAAAGTAAGCAAAAAATGTCCTCAATTTGTCCTTTCGAAATCTACAATCGTTGTTGTGAAAAGTTTTATTATTAATAGATATAGCCGCTTAAAAGTGCACATATTTGTAAATATTTGTAAACGTCAAAATCCAACAAAGATGGCGGCCTTTTTTATTTGCAATCATCAACTCAAAAAGTTTTCGTTTATTTCTGATTCGTAGAAAATGTTTTCTGTCATTTAATTTTATTATTCAGTTAAAGATTAAGTGAGCAAACACATTGGTCGAAAAAATTATGCGTTTTGAAGCGTTTATTAAGTGGAAAAGTTGAAAGATTGACTTTTGCAGTGAAATATTGGAATTCACATTTCTAGCAAATGTAAATGTTTTCTCCAAAAGTGTTTCCGCAATTTTGTTTGGGAAGGCTAAGTATGTAATGACGACATAAGCATTCGTTTTCATTTAAGAATTTAAGAGAAAAACGTCACAGAAAATTGCGACTTTTTCCATAGAAATTTTTATTAGTTGAAAAGATTCCGACAGATGGCTCTTTAGTAAGCAGTTTGCGCTCTTTCGAAAGGACAAATTGAGGACAATTTTTTCCGAAACATTTAATTTCATTTGCAAGCCTTTGGAGAAAAATATTTTTACAGTCAAGCGAATTCTATGTGCTCTGTGTTCGAATCCAGTGGCTGACCAAACTTTTTTCTCGTTTTTCGAAAGGACAAATTGAGGACAATTTTTTCCGAAACATTTCATTTCATTTAGGAGTCTTCAGGAATATTTTTCTCCAAAGGTTCGCAAATGAAATTAAATGTTTCGGAAAAAAACTGTCCTCAATTTGTCCTTTCGAAAGACGTTGAAAAACGAGAAAAAACAGTTGTGTTTCAGCCACTGGATTCGACCACATATTCCATATATGGGTGTTTCCATACTGTCCACGTTACATTTTCATTATATATTTTAAGATATCTCAGGAAGTATAGCACCTAGAAAAATAACAAATACACCGATTCCTTATAACGAAGACATTGTAAACACTTTCCCAGAAGACAAAAAAGCTGTATTTTCAACGGGAAACGAGAAAAGTGTACTGTCCACGGCACAATTGTTCCAAAAACTCATGGAAATAGCATATATATATGCTACGTTTCCAATGTCAGCTTTGTCAACAGCTATTTCCAGTAGTAATTATGCGACTCTTTTAGGACAAATTAAGGACATTTTTCTACATCAGGAAATTATCAAAAATATTTCAACTCTCAGTTTTAGTACTCGAACTCAAAACATATGATATGATGTGATATGATATGACATACGGGTAATCTTAAAAAGATGCAAGGGCTCTCAAATGAAATTAAATGTAGATGTCAAAAGGACAAATTGAGGACATTTTTTTGCTCACTTTCGTATTTTGCTATATTAATTCCCCAAGAATAGTAGATTACAGTGGGGTGTGCGGAAATAAGTCATTACATGAGTGATTAATTTTGTGAAATGAGCCAAACTCAAGAGGCTGTTTTTAAGCAAAAAGCTTTGAAAACTGTTTTTTGACGAATGTAGAGTTTGTATCCCGAGCCGAAGACGAGGTATACAACTACAAGAGTCAAAAAACAGTTTTTAAAGCGAGTTGAATGGATGACTTATTAAGCATCCCCAATGTATGCTGTTTTACTCGGTGTCCCAACCGTACGCTACATGTAATGAATAGTATTTAATGAATGACACGTAATGAATAATTTTTGTGGGGTGCACATATATACATGTATTGACAAGTTTTCGTTGGGACAACGAGTAATATTATTTTTATTTTGCAGTAAAATTACTGTCCACTAAAAGACAAATTGAAGACATTTTTTTGGAGCTCTTAGCTCTCCCGTAAGTCATCAGGAAAACCGTTTTTGAAAAATCACCCTCTGTTCTAATTTAGTACACGCAAATTCCCTAGACGTCTAGCTACGACAAATTCTAATATCTACAGGACATAATATTGAAGACGATTGTTTTAGATGATAAAAATAAAATTTCCAGAAAACTTTGCCTTTTCGTTATTTCACCGCAAAGCGGAAGAGGCGAGATGTTCTCAACTTATATTTCCAGAGACTTGATCTGGCTCCTGGGTTCTCCTGATAGACTAAAAATGTGAGCAAATGAAGAGGGTTTTATCAAAACCTGCTATGTCCAAATTCATTTTTCTTATAATTCACTAACATATACTGAAATTGGACTTAGCAGGTTTTGATAAAACCCTCTTCAAATGTCATCATCATTTTTGAAGAAAAATGTCTCCATAATGACAATTTTTTTCATGTCGATGTGGAGTATCCAGCCGACACATCATGTCTGCATATTTCACTGACTATAAAAAACGTAAGCCGTCAACAATTTCTGATAGCTTTAAATGATTTAAATTTTGCCATTTTTGGTAGTATTGCAGAATGAGGAAATCTTGTTTCGTCAATTTTTTGTGTCGATTGAATTTCTAAAAAACGCACTATTGAGTTTGCAAAAACACTAAAACGTAACGCTGTTAAATTTTTTAGTTTGCCATTCAAAAAGTTAAGCTGTGTTTCGTCAATATTAGCAAAGAATCGATTGCAATGGTGAAAATTATATTTCCGTGGCTGTAGTTGAAACTTTGGAAGTAAAGAAAAAAACTGCAATGATTTTTTCTAAGGGATTTACTTTTTTTTGTGATTGTGAAAATGACGATTTGTTTTTGCAAACATTACAAAATCTTTTAACAAGCATAAAACAGCTGTTTCTTGGTAGGTTTAGGTTTTTACTTTGACTGTTGATACTTCACCTCTACTAATTAGATAGAATGGTGAATTTTTTAAATTGAATCTGCTATTGTGTTATCTTTTGTTCTTCCAACATTTTCACAAATGTAAAGGACAGTGCAGCATTTTGTCTAGGGATATTATATTCAACCGATAAAACAATTCAATTTTACCGATAAAAAATAATAAGTGACCGATACCTTCTTTTCTGCTTCTTCTCTGGGGAATTTTTCCTTTTACAAAATGTCATAAGGTCTTTTGGGCATTGTCCGAAATATTCGCGCTTTAATTCTACAGAAACGGAAAAGTGAAAACCGACAAGTTTCTGAATTGTATGGTATATTCGTATGATAAATCAGAAACTTGTCGGTTTTCACTTTTCCGTTCCTGTACTTCAAATATGTGTTTACAAATTTATCGGTAAATAATTATCGGTAGTTGATTATTTTTCATCGGTAAAGTTGAATAAAAATATCGGTCGTTTATTACCATCCTTTTGTCTACTGCGGGCAGCTGCATTGGTTCAAGAAAATTACCTAGCATTCGACATACAACCGCGTTACTTGAACCCCCTCAATTGAACTAGGCGAAGGTGAGGAATCCGCGCGGTAGTATTGCACCCGTGAGTCAAGTCTCCGAGGGGTGACGCACTTCATTTATTCCATTTATTCTTTTATTCCATTTATTCGCAAAATTTTTTTGTTGCTTTTGCGAAATATCTCAACCAAACACATCACAAGCTAGACAAATAAGTTCAAAAATAGGTTTGCACAAATTATAAAGCATTTAAACCATCTTGAGATTAAATTTTATTTTTTTTTTTGTAAAAATTCTTTTAAGTTTTCAAAAGTGGGTTTTTTGACTTTTTGACACATTAGTATGGTTTGTTGTGTGCGTTGCCATCAAAATCAAGTCTATTTGAGGTTTTGACGACTTTGAAAAAAATTATCATTTATTCCAATATTTATTCCATTTATTCCCATTTATTCCCATTTATTCCATTTATTCCATAAATCGCAGAAGTGCGTCACCCCTCGCAAGTCTCCATACAAACAAAAAATTAAGATAATTTTTTCGTAGACTCAAAATTTGTTTTATTAAGTAGACTGCGGAACTATGTGCTCGTCCATAAATGAAGTCTAGTTTTTTCAGTGTTGCCAGCACATCGTTAATCGTTAATAACTCCCTTCCAATTAGAGGAGGTATTTAGGGGGTAGAACACACATTTGACTCGCCAGAATGGATATTTATCGAGTTATTAACGATTTAAATGTGCTGACAGCACTGAAAAAACTGGACGTCATTTATGGACGAGTCCTATATTCACAGATACTTTTTGACGTTTTCCGCTTCTACGTAAAATTCTGATTAAAATCGGTCCACTTTATTCGGAGTTATGACCTTTACAGCCGAAGTTAACGAAAATATTCTGCGTTAGTTACTTACTTCTAGGGCTATTTCTATGAGAAAATTACTTTTTCGGCATTTTCTCGAAAACGTACATTTTATACGATATGAGATTTTCAAAAAATGGGCTCACCGGCCTCGTTTGAGAGCTGAGGCCACCGGAAGTTTGCACACAAAGGCCATATAATAGAATATGTATCAAAAAAACTTTTGATACGTTATAGAGGAAGTTGTTTCGCTCGGTTTGGCGGCGGCGCGGCGGTGGATACACAATGTTTTATATAAGTTGTAAATCAATCGTCTATATAAAACTATAACACGTAGGGTATTTGTGAGGCATTTTTTAATCGAATATGAGACTATTTTAAAAGTATTTTGGTGAAATTCACTGCCAACTTTTTATATAAATGAATTTTGTTTTGTGTATCGAAGGTTTAAGCGTCACCCCAGTTGATATTAGTTGTCTTGGAAGAATTATCAAAGACGTGACGCAAGTCCTTTTAAAAGGGATTCTGTTGTGATAAACATTCGCAGAAAGGGCAGCAGACTTTATATAAGTACAGAAGTCGTTAACATCGTGAAGGAAAGAGTCGTGTCCGGCGAAAATTCCATTGTCTAAAGGCATGCCCGGTAATTCATTCGATAAAATTTCGAAAAAGTTAATATCAACCAAATATATCGATAGATCGACATTATTTCGACATTCATCAAATCCGATAATATTTGAATAATTAGTGCATGCACCTCCCCCTCCCCCCACCAATTGGAGAAAGGAGCGGGACGAGTGTACAATTTGAATTGTCGATCTGGGACTTGTGTGTGTGCCTATCGATTGAAAATTTTACTGGCCATTGGCCAATTGTTTCTTTAAAGGCCAATTCTTGGAAAAATTAAGGCCCAAAATTATGGCTTTTTCCCAGCGAGGGTTAAGGGGAGCGACATGCACCTGTGAATAGAAACAAATTAAATAAACAGAAAAAGTTTTCGTGTCAAATAAATTATTAATTACAAGAACAAACCAAATTGAAAATAGACCGAAAATAGTTTGAAACATTTTCGTCAAATGATAATGCATGCTGTGCTCCAAGAATTGTAAAATTATTTATTTGATGATTGGCGAATTCCATGCAAATATGAAATGATTGTCTTCAATTGAGCGGATCAAATTGTGTACTGCGGCTACAGTTCCATTCGTGGCTAAACTCGTTCTAACTCATATTAACTTACCCTAATAGTTCGTAGTTTCTGCCGTTTCATCAATTTTATTCTTATAAAATTACGAACTAGCGATGCATTAGAAGCTTTAAAATGCAAACGGGCGAAAAACGGTCGCATTTCATCTGAATGGAGGGGTTTTCAATTGCACATTTATTGTGTGTTTTGTAATGTGTAAGTGTTTGTTATGTACCTCGGTATTTGTATTTATTGTATTGGGAATTAAAAGTGTAAAATGTGTAATGTAAAGTAATCGCAAATTAATTTGCAACGTATTTCATATTATTCGTTTCAAAAATTATTTCCAAGCTTCTACGTAAGTATTCCACGTATTCGAAATCGGTCTGTTCCAACTGTCAAAATAAAAAGTTCAACGTCAAATATTTTGAAAAAGAAAGTATATTTTTTCCCATAGCTGCTCGTTTGTGTTAGCTTTGACGATTAAAACGTCATTGTGACAGTTGGAATAGACCCACTCTCTCACACGCACGCATTGTGAGGAGTAAAACAGTATAAAAGCTTTCGATTATTTCAAAAAATAAAAAGAAACTTCGTGAAACATAACACATTGCATTTTATGTTGCGTTTTATATAATTATGTGTTTATTTAATAATTTATGTATTTTTTGTTTGAAATGCGACAGTTTTTGCCCGTTTATGCAGCGCCCCGTACTTTAACAATCTGAGTGAAAATTGTCCTTGCTAATTTTTTTGATTCTATAAAAACGAAAAATTGATAAGCTGCGTAAAAAGTTATTCAAACCAAAAAAATGAAAAGAATGAAAGTAGAAATAAAAACCATAAATAGAAATTTGGATAAACATTTTATTAGCTTTCATAATATTCGTTATAAATTTAGTTAAACCAAAAATAATATAAAAATTGTCTTTAAATTCATTTTAATTAATTAGAGCTTCTACGCTGCCTACTTTGAACACATTTAAAATGAAGAAAAATGAAAACAGAAAAAAATATATTTCTTAAAAAAGCGCGTTATTCTAGAGGAAAAGCTCAGTCATTTAAAGTTTCAATGTTTTTTTTAAATAATTTTCATTGTCGTTTTAAAGATTTATCTTCTACAGCAACACTGGGAATAATAATTGTCATCGCATCGACTTGTGACTTATTACAACACGAATTAATTTTGTAATATTGTTGAATGGAGCATTGAATGATGACGTTAAAATTATTACAACCACATTCATGCAAAAATAAAATAGAAATTGAACCTGGAGCACGCAATACGTCCAACAATCGAACAAAAATTGCGAAAAATAAATTTGTCTTGACTAATTCATTTCTTGACTATCCTTTTAAGTACATCGATCGATACAAAAAACAAAAAACAAAAAAAAAAATCGTCAAAAAAATGAGTATACGAAGAGTAGAGGTCACACTACACGTTCGATTAAAAATAAAACGTTTACAAAAAATGAAAAATTATTTATTATAAATGTGATGTTGCCGCTTACAGAAATGAGAAAATTGTTTTTTTTTTTTGTTATAAATGTGATGTTGCACAGCTTTTTTCATTATATTCGTAAATTTTTCCAATTTGAAAAAACAATCGACTTTTTACGAAACAACAACAAAAAAAAGGCTTTTCAATTACCTTCTGTCTTCTCCCCAACAGCCAGTTTTTCTTCTGGTTGTGGAGTAGGGGAGCGATACTTTTCAGTTGGTGGCGTATCGCTTTTAGTCTCAATTGTTTTGGTAATGCGCTTCCAGATGTTATCGAAGGAATCCTTACCTGTGAAATAAATATATGGAATAATCAATCTGTTCGGATCAAATGTCGGTCTATTCCAACTGTCGAAATGCCGTTTTAAGCGTCATACATTTAGATAAAATAATTAGATTTTTTTATAGTCTTAGGTACTTCGTGACCACATTATTAACACTCATAAACAGGGCCGAGTTAGACGACACATGGTGCGGAATATGTCAACATATGAGGGCACGTACGTATAACTATATAACACGGTGAAATTGAAATCGTCGGTCTTCAGTAAAGTTGTTCAGGATGAAATAAAGAACAACTTTGCTGAAGAAACATTTTTAGGAAAAATTTTATTTTGGAAGTTATGGACTGTTGAAATCTGAAAATTAGATTTTACAAAGCATATGAAAATTTTCGCAGTTTAAGTGATCATAACTTCCAAAGTAAAAAAATGTTTATTAGCAAAGTTGTTCCTTTTTTTATGCCTAACAACTTTGCTGAAGACCAAATATTTCTATCTCAAACACTTGAAGAGTAATTTAGGTTAGACCGCTACAGTAGCATAAAATGTAAATACATTTTTTTTAGAAATTGCCTCTTCAACAGCTGATAAGTCCTGAAGGTAAAATTTTTCTGCAAACTGTTTCTTCAGCAAAGTTTTTCCTTATTTTATCCTGAACAACTTTGCTGAGGATCAAAGATTTCTATCTCACTATCGTATACAGTTATTCGTACGTACCCACATTATTGAGATATTCCGTACTGTGCGACGGTCGTTTGATTGAAAGACACTTGTCATTTCATGTAAATTTTCGGACATCATCATGAGGCAATTATCTTTATTGAGAAATTTTAAATTTGAAGTTACCTTTTTGAAAGCTTTTTTGAATAATTTTTGGAACTTACTTGTCAATGAATTCGAACCTTTAACAAAAATAACTAAATCACTAACAAAAATATAAAAAATATACTATAATATTTGGCTATTGATTTACGAAAAATGAAACTTAATTTGAATAAGTTAAGGGCTCATTATATTGGACGCGATGCGAATCGCGTCGCGTAAGGTTTGTGTTAAAGCTCAACTTGACAAAAAAAATGTTTGTTCTGTCAAGTTGAGCTTTCATACAGACCTTACGCGATGCGATTCGCATCGCGTCCAATAAAATGAGCCCTTTAGAGACATTGACTTTACATATTATAGACTTGCGAATGTTATGATATGTAGACGAATAGAACTTTCGAATAGAAGGTCGAACCAGATTGCGCGGCAAAATTAACAAAATTCGAATTTGTTCCTATAAGTGGTTTGAATCTCTTTATATGTGTTGATGATATGGGTGTAATTATTGTGTGGACTGTTTTTATCGAGTACAAAGTTATTCGAACGGTTTCCATTAGGGAATCCAATCGGTTTTTCTAAAACTGGTAAAAACCGGTTTTTGTATTTTCATTACCGGTATTTTTCAGTATTTTTTTTGTTCTAAAAAGCGTTGTTTTACTTCTTGGTTTCAACATTATAAGTTGAAGTTTTCGGGTAAATTTCCTTAAAGTTTTCAATGGTCAATTTTCCAGATTTAACATAGAAATGGGTAAGTGCAAGTGGCCATCAGGGCATCCCAAAATAAAGGCCTGACTTTCGAACATATTTTTTTCATGCAAGTGTAAGAACCCGATATCTTTGAACATGTTCCAATGAAATAAATAGCTTCGAGCTTTTCGAAATTTCTTTGTTCTATGGTGTGAATGTAACGGAAGTGGTGTGCTGGCCTTCTTCTTGTAATGTTCTGGAACACAAGAAGCCTTAAATATAGACTTTCAGAGCGAAAATTCAGCTTAGGAAGGACAAAATGTTCGTTCAAAATTTTGCTTACCAAAGTTGGCAATGAAATATTATCCCAAATTTTTCATAAAATTAACAAATTCTGCAATCAAACCACAAACTCTGCTATAACGTCAAATGCTGAACAATAAGTTGCTGTAAATGTTGTCGCTAATTTGAAAATGTAATTTTTTGCCGAAGCATATTCTTTGAATGTGTGCGCATTTTCCCCAGAATAAAAAAAAATTTTAGTTACTTCTAAGAGTTAGCTCTGAAACTCAATCCTTGTTTAGAACAGTCTAGTATACTGGCCCTGCTATGAAGCATGAAACACATAATACATCACTTGCAAAGTATATGACTACATCAGGGAAACTTCAAATGGAAACCGATCAAACAACATCCAAATCTTCTTTATTGAGATATTCTAAGATAATGAGACACGAAAAGTGACCATTAGAGGGAGTTGGGTCCGAGTGCGTCCATTTAACGTGTGCGATGAAGGTAATATATAAGTAACATCTTGAAAACCAATAACTTACTGGTTAAAATAACGTTATTATAACGTTGTCAGGATCGTTATTTGACAGTCATTGCCCAGTTATAAAATGACCTAAGTTATTTAACCGTCCACTGACGGTTATTTGACCAATAAGTTTCCTTTGGAAAACTTTTTTATTAAATAACCGTCATTTTACGGTTAAAAAACTTAGGTCTTTTCAGAACTGGGCAATGACTCTTAAATAACGGTCCTGACAACGTTATAGTAACGTTATTTTAACCAACAAGTTATTGGATTTCAAAATGTTACTTGGTGAGCTTTTTTTTTGCATGTTTTTGGTGTCTTTGTCCCAAATTTATAAATAAAATGAGCGACGATATTCCAGATAAATCAGCATTGCTGCCTGCGCACATATTTTAAACCCCGAACAGGAGAAATGAAGACTTAAACAAAATACCTTCACTCAAAGTCTTTAACTTCAATGTAAGAAACAATATAAAAAATTTACCGGTTTTTTACCGGTTATGCTTTTGAAAAAAATCGGTATTACCGAAAACCGTGTTTCAAAAAAAAAGGCCGGTAAATGGATTCCCTAGTTTCCATACATCCATATATAACATGCTTCCAAGAATTCACGTTTGGTTTCATTTGTTTCACGGTCAATAATTGTAGTTGCTTCGACATCTGGTTCATGCTCAGTCCCTATTGGTTCTTAATTGATAGAGCATGTTTTATTAAGGCTGTTTTCCCACCAGAAGTGTAACGTTTCTTGTAATCTCTAGTATGTTCGGATGTTCGTATGCCTAATCTGCGACCCGTATGTCCTAGATAGTGGTCTTCTACGCAAACTGTTCTATCTTGGCGAGGAATGTTTTAATTTCCTTGCCGGTCTTGGTACCATTGTAAGATCAGGAATTGTTGTGCAAAAAGTTCTAGCAATGTTTTCAGATAGCGTTGCTACATAATGAACGCCAGAAAATCGATTGGACTTTTTGGTCGCAATCTCATGATTTGACGTTTGTGCCGTGTGTTCGGTGTGTATGGCTTTCTGGATGATCTTCATGGAATAATTACAATAAAACGACCGTTGTCCAATAAGTAAAAGAAACACTACGTTTCTCAATCCAATTGTTTTATCTAACGGTCAAACATGAGCCACCCATCATAGGAAAACTCATTATAAAAACTTCGAATATTTTGCGTATAAATTTTGGTCGACGAAGATATTTTCAGTCAAATTTTAGTTCGAGGTTGAAATTTGTCACATTCTTCTTAGAAAATGTTCAGGATAGTTCGAAGATGCTTTTTAAGCGACTAACATCAATAGTTATTTACGTAACTAGGAAAAATATAATGTTTTTGACGAGTGGGATGTTTGCAGCCCGCGTCGAAGCCAAGGACTGCAATCACACTAGTCAAAAACACATATTTTTCCGAGTTTCGTACAATATTTTCCATTGCGAGGGTTCAGAAAACTGCTTTTCTGTTATAAAATACTGCTGTTTTGAATGGAAAAATTTAGGGATACCTATTTTGATTGACGGTATAAAGTTAAAAAACGTTTTCGTGAAGTTTAATTTTTCGACGAAATTTTGACTTTGAAAATTCACATGTCAGACATTTTTCCGATTTTTCATTCAATATGTGTTCTTGAAACTTTAGGATGTCTACAAACGGAGAAAAATACTTGTTGATGAACAATTTGGAAAACTAAGATTTTCGTCAGACAAGAACAAAAATCTTACAATTTTAACCTCAATTTTTTCAGCTTTTGACGATTTTCTTAAAATGCTACAGGGTGATCGATGGCGACTTTTGGGATGTTGTGTAGGACTATGGTCTACCGAACCACTTTGAGTCCTGCTTGGTACTAATTTTTGTAAGGTCGTCCATATAAAAATATCTAAGATTACTTAAAATCTAACTGATTAATTTTCTTTGTTTTCTTTTCCTTTGCTTCTTGAAATACGCCGCTAAGCCACTCTTCTTGATGGAAATAAATTTTTAATCCAGACGACGTTAATTCCTTTCTACATTTATTAAGTACTTTGTGATTTAAAGCATAAAATAAGTTAATGAAACTTTAAGAAAGTGATGAAACCATAGGCCCTGCTCGAAAAACAAACATTCTTGAAATTTTCTCCAACTGCTCGTTTGCTTGATAGTTTTGACGTTTGAAACGTAATTTTGACAGTTGGAATAGACCGAATTTTGATCAGAATCAACCAATCAACTCAATTAATATAATGTGGAGTGAGCAATAACAAATCTTCCGCTTATGATTGTAATTTTTTTTACCTAAGTAGTCAATGTTACCAGACTCCCAACATTGGCGCCTCATACTATCTTCATAGGCTTGCTGTTCGGCAGAGCGGGGTGCACCTAACGTCAATTGAGCCAACGCACCAGCTAATCCTCCCTGAAATCATATAATTTAATTATAAAATTATCTTCGTTCTATGACAAAAAAAATAAATGACGATCCGTAAAAAAGCATTCATTATTCATTGCTGCTGCAGAGTGATCGCTCAATCACTTAAATTCTGCTTTACAACACCGAATAATGAACCTCTTTTACGAAGCACAAGAAATATAAATGACATTTGCTGCGACTTTTACCCTATCTACCCGCAAAGAAATACTACAGTGTGTCATTAAGGAAGAAAATATTGCTACTCATCCATTCGTTGCGTGAAATAGTAAGAAAGGACGTCGTTGTTTTTATCTAACACATGGAAATTACACGACGAATCATAGAAAACGTCCGCATATTATACTGGTAGAAGTAATAAGCTGTTTCTTGAGTCTAATCTTAACATAACGTGCTCATGCTCACTTGTTGTGCAACGACTATCAGAGTTTAAAGCAAAGACAACATTTACTTGGATACGCAGCCACACTTTTACGATAACTGACACATTTCCGCAATTTGCGTGTGTTGATTTCGAAAGGCATTATTTATAATATTCAACCTTTGCAGAAAAAGCCTCAGTAAATACTTGACTTGCGATGACTTCTTTTCTCAAACCCTCATCTGTAAGAAGAAAGAGGACTCTTCTTAAATTATCAAGAGAGCAAAAAATCATCGAAATCACTTTACTTCAACGCCCAATAAAGAACACGTACAGAAAGTTCAATTTTTCGACTGAGCTATTGAATAACTTATTGACAAGAATGCTAGAACGCTTTCTTTTGAGTGCTTGTGTTTGATACCAAAACTATCAAACTCAGCGGATGAATGGTAATTTGTGCAAACAGTTCGAAATAGAATTATTTTGTCACCAGTAAAGAGAGCAATTGGTAATACGCGGCAAAAGACAGGCAGCGTTGGATTAGAATTCTGGAGCAGGCCTACGCTCATAATTGGCTGAAGCGCCGAAAAAGTAAAAGTAAAGTAAGTAAAGATAGCGAAGCGAGTTAGATAAGCACCGTCTGACGAAATCACTGCGTTTACATGACTCCATAACCGAATGGTTAGAGATGTTGATTGATAAACATGTTTGGTTTTGGTGTCGGATGTTCAAACTTGGGTTAGATCAAGATTTTTCTCACGTTTAATAGATCAGAAGGAGTGACAAAAATGAAAATATAAAGTTAAACAGTGAAAGTGGATATTTTTTGCGAAAAAAAACTCAATTTGTTTCACAAACAGTAAAGTTCACTTCAATTCGCATTCCAAGTGCAATGTATTTTACTCTTTAGAGTCCTCAAACGAATGAAATTAGACTTTCTGTACGAGGTTTGTAGTGAATTCAACTTTTATAGCTACCTAAGCTACAAATTCACAGAATTAGAAGGTCCCAGGCACTTATTTATTACTAATGCAATCGATTAAAGGCTTGAAATTATTAACCCTCATTAATTTCCTTGCACCACCAAGAAATTAGGCTGAAATTCGTGTTACTTTGCATTCATATTACAATCCAAAATGTCAATTGTTTATTGGACCCGTACGAAGTACGAGTCTCGTGCGTTTACGACTACATTTGTAACTAGTCGATTCGAGGGGGGTGAGTAAGGGGAAGCATCGCCATGGTCCTTAGATGCGAAATCAGCAAAAAAAAATTGTCCTGACCGTCCGCCCGTAAACACTCGAGTAAACCTCAAAATCTTCTTTCTCCTAGGTAGTAACCAAAAGCGGGTTGGGTGTACAGATGGGCATTTTTGGAATAAGGGCCGCCCAAATGGCTTTCGGTCTTTTGTACATAACTTGCGTAAATCTTTTTCGATTTTCATAATTTTTTTGTTTGAAAGGCCCGACAATTTTTGGACGAACATTTTTTGATTTCGAGTCGTTGGACTCAGTCACAGCCCTAAATTGGGTAAATCTTATTCGTTTTTTAAAATCATTTTTTTTCGAATTTCAGATAATCGAATAAATAATAACATTTTTGTCCATGGAAGTATGATGAATCGTGTATATACGAATTGTTTTACGTTGGCATTATTCTCAATGTAGATTTTTCATGGAAAAATTTAGCCGTAATTTTCAATCAACAACCAATTTTTACAACAAGGGCGTATCACAAAATTGTCGACGCAGCCGATGTCGTCTTCATGGAGCTAAATAATAGGGTCAGGTCGGATTTACGGTTTTTTTTGGGTCTGTCCCGACCCGATCTTCACTTTCGGGTTCGGGTCGGCTTGGGTTTTGAAAAAAGATCGGCCGCACACCATACAACTCATACACAAACATATGAAGGGACCCGTATTTAAGTAAATATTGCCTTACCTCCTCATTAAATACCGATAGGGCAATATTGAAAAACCCGCCCGAAGCAAAGGTGTAAAAAACCCTTCTAAAATCACAAATTTCACCCCCAAATAGACGAAAATGTTCACCTCAATTTTTTTTACAACATAGCAAAAAACCGTTTTTTGAGCTTAGGCCGACCTTAGTCCGACCTAGGGCCTTCAGGAGAGGCCTCGTACAAACACTTCAATATACAAAAATGTTTCCCTCAATTTGCTCTGCAACATAGCAAAAAAACTTTTTTTGGTTAGGGTCGACATGAGGCCCATTTGAGCCCTAAGCACAGGCAAAATTTTCTTTTATAAATTGTCGACCATGCCTAGATCTTTCGAACAACAAAATTTTTTTGAAAATCGGAAAAGATTTACTCGAGTTATGTACAAAAAAACGTAGGGCCCTAGCAGAGGCTCGTTTTTAGTGCCCTAGCTAAGTCCAAGGGCTCAAATTCAAAAAATTTTCTTCCATAAATTGTCGGCTATGCCCAGGTCTTTCAAACAAAAAAAAAATTGAAAATAAGAAAAGATTTACTTGAGTACAAAAGACTAAAAACCACTTAAACGACCCTAGCTCGGGGGCCCTTGGACCGACAGTGCCCAGATTCAGATTCAGATTCGGTTGAGTTTTATTCGAGTTATCGTGTTGACTATACAACAGCAAAGCAACATGAAGACATCACCATTACTTCCTATCCATCATTAACACATAATTTTAGCATAAATTTTAAAACTGTGCGCCATCTTTTGTACATTTTTGTATTTTGACTTTTGGAATTTTAAAAACAACCAAAGTAAATAGAGAAAAACACTTCAATCTTTACACTGTATGTATAACAGTTTACACTCAAAATCATGTAAACGCACACAATTCGCAAGGTCGATGAAATAAAAGATCCAAAATGTAGTGTGGCTACGATACAAAAAAACAACCTTTGTCGGATGATGCCCACCAGCCGATGTTACGATTTAGACTAACATTTATTTTTATTAGAAATTATCCAACTCATTTTTCTATTCATCAAGGAAGGAAATTAGAAAAACATGTAAAGTCCAAAATAATTTTTCTTTCATTATACTGTAGCTATTGACACCCGATGCAATTAGTCTCTTCCTAATTCACTACCGAAGAATGAAATTGGACTTGAGATATTTTGATAATTCGTTATAAGTGTTGTAAATACATCTAGAGATTTTTAGAGACCTAACGCATTGCATAAGATCATCAATTTTAATCATTTATGTGTTTGCAAGTTGTTGAGCGAACAAGTATGCAAAGTAAAAAAAAATCGTTTGTACGCTTTCTTGCTGGCGCTATCAATGTTTATGTAAATTTAGTGCATGCAAAAAAAAACACACACACATGGAGGGATTCAAATAATTTTTACTGATTATTCAAAAAATCACTTATCATCGTGTCATAAGCAACGTACCTTATAATCAGCATACTTTCCAGTCACCCAAAGCATTAAAAAACATAAAAAACATTCGCATAATAACAGAACATGCAAATTTATTTTTCGGAATCCCACAGATTTGCCAGTAAACCGAACACCATCACCATAAAAAGTACCAACCTCTTCGACCGTAAGTGTAGTCTCATCTTCAACATCTCCATCATAATTTGAACTTTGATAGGAATCTCGATCTCGTTCATCAATTTTGGGCACATCACATCCAATCGAAGGAGATTCTGAGGTATTGGCTTGTGAATAATCATGATTGAATGTTTGAAATGAATTTATGTTAATACTATGATTCGATGTATCCTCTACATGATTGTAAGAGTCTTGATGAAGGTTTGGATTTGAATCGATTTCATTGAATTCGTTGACAGAACTGGATCGTATGCTGATATGAGGTTCGGCTGTAATTGTGCGTTGAATGTCGACATTTGCATTTTCTTTATGATTCTGTTGGTGATCATCACAATGACCGACAATATTATGAGAAGCATGAGATGATTCATGATTTTGATGGTAATTGCTACAGGGAACTGTATCATCAATTTGAACAACATTTGCATCGATATTGCAATCGTGCGGTTGTGAATCTGTGTGAATGATGTTTGTTTCGTAATATGTGTCCCAAGGATCAATAAATTTGACTTGAGGTGGATCAGAATGTGACGAAATGGGAATTAGGAAAGGAGCTTGTGAGTGTTGGTTTTGGTACCATTGTGTCTCGTCACTGTTCTGTGGATGTGCACTGGTTGTCTGTATTCAAAAATTAAATTACAAAATACGTAACACACATGCAAATTAAAAAAAAATTAGTCATGTTTAGCTGAGTTGTCGCTTCAATTAACAATACGCTGGGTAACATGTCAATCCAATCAGAATTTATGTATGAATTTTCGTTGCAGGCTCACGGAATGTCAATAAATATGTGATTTTAGATGGGTATGTCGAAAGATTTAGATCGGAAAAGCTGAAAACTATTTGAAATGTTTGACTCTCTTTCTTCCAAAAAGCTAAAATGCAAAAAAATCGATATCATTAAGATCGTTAGCCGGGTGTCACATGTTGTGTTATACGTAATATAGTACTCCTTGTACCCTAGCCTCTGTCCACCTACTCCTACATCCTATCCTACTCGTGACGACACCTGTCCCAATCAACCAAATTCTTCCGAGGAAAGTCGTTCGGACATTGAACAAAACAAGATTTTGAAAGCTTTCATTGTTCCTTGTCCGGACGAATTTCCGTAGAAGGATTTGGTTAATTGGGTGTTATAGTGAGCAACCCGCATGAACGACCACTTAACCAACCCTGGTGTAGTAGTGTGGGTCACTTAGCATAAGGATGAGGGGGGCTGTCTTCGGGTAGTACCTTAACGTCACGTATGGGAAGGGCCGAAGGCAGCTAGGGCTTTCAAGATGGGGTGGCGACTTAGTATGGAGGCGGATGATCTCATCGGCAAAAGACAACATACGCAGCGCTAGTCAATTGGGCTACCATCACAAAACAACAATTGGTCCTTCGATGAATGGGGGGTTGGAGTCGGGGCATGCGACCTGGCTCAGGGACACATGACTGCGAGAGATTGTGGAAAAATCATTGCAACGAAAGCTGGAGAAGAAAGAGATAATATGCGGTCTCATTCGGATGGTGGGAGGCCTTCGGCAACGACTCGGAAACGGATAAAGGATATGAGAATTGGAACATCGAATGTGAGATTTTAGACTTTGCAGCTATTTAAGAGAGCGGATATAATAAGGCCTCACAAATTTCCCGCTATAATGGCTACATCACCTTTCATAGCAGCAAAAGTCGAGACCATGTACTTGGTACTGCCTTCCTAGTAGCTAGAAAATTTGAACACCTGGTTCTAAACTTCCGAAAGGTCAACGAGCGATTATGCTCGCTACGAATTAAAGGCCGTTTTAAGAACTACTCCCAAGTTAATGTACGTACACGCACCATATAATTAATCTTCAGACAAAGTCAATAACGAATATTATGAACTGCTCGCAAATATCTACTATGAACTACCGGCACACGACATCAAAATCGTTTTGGGAGATTTCAACGCGAAAGTGGGTAAAGAGGAAGTGTTCAGACCAACAATTGGAAGATTCAGTCTGCATGATGAAACGAATGAAAACGGACAGTGCATGATTTATTTCACGGCTGAAACCAACATAAAAGCAGACATCTAGTTACCTGGAAGCACCCCAATGACAACTTCTCACCTAATCAAATCGACCACCTATTGATTAGCGGAAGACACCTCACTGATGTAATTGACGTCAAAACATGTTGGAGAGCAAATGTCGACTCTGATCACTATCTTGTGGTGTCAACACTGCGATCACATCTTGTCCGGTTTCATAATGGCCAACGAGAACCTATAAGGCGTTTTGCTGTGGACAAACTAAGAGACCCACAGATAGCGGCGACATATGCTGAAAACATTAGCACAAAGCTTCGACAACTTCAACAAGCTCAACCAGATGATACTCCTCTCGACTGGCAATCGGTGAGTGAAATAATCAAACAAGAAGCGACCAACAACTTAGGATATCAGAGCCCTAATGACTTCAATACCTAGTTTGATGCGAAGTGTGCTGATGAACGTAAAAACGCTGCGCGATTAAGAAAAGAAACTGCGAGAACGAGAGAACAGAAAGTTTCTGCAGATGCGAGATGCAAATAACTGAGAAAGGAGGAAAAACGTTTGCATCGGGGCGAAAAGAGAGAGCTCGAAGATAGGACGCTACTTCAGCTAGATAGATTGTGTAGAGCAAATGAGTCACGAAAGTCTATAAACGTATAAACGATCAAGGGAAAGGATTCAACCCCCGAATAATCATACAAAAATGTGCTTTTGAATTTACTTCCGTAACGATCCAGAAGGGCGAAGAAGAGTTAGTCGCCCGAAAATTAGAAGGATCGATGGTGTCGAACAAGATCTTCGGACGCTCGAAGTAAGTAATTGGCAGAACACGGCAACAGGCGCAATTGGATCAGAATCCTCGAGCAGGCCAAGGCCCACAAGTGGCTGCAGCGCCGAAAAAGAAAGAAGAAGAAGCTCGTTAGCCATGTTACACTAACAAGCTACAGCAGCTGCAAAGTTTTTATGATCCACAATATTGTTGGAAAAGATGTATTTAAGAAAGTTGGTCTCTTGTAATTTGCATGGTCGCTTGATTATATTTAACAATATAATAAGAAATAAAGTCAAATGTTATGTGACCAACGCTGTAACGACAAAGCTGCGCATCAATCACCATCAACCACAGATTTGAACTAAATTCAAGGAGACTCATACTCAACACCAGCTCGGGTTAATGATTCTGCATCAAAACCTCAAATGTATTTTGTTCCAATTATATTAAACATACCGATGGATTTAGCCAAATGTTTTCGTGAAACATACGCGATACCAAAGTTATCGCATGTAATGAGTTGCGGGAATCGTTAATTCTGTGATAAGAAATCAATTATTGTGAACAATTTGGAAAAGCTCTAACTAGAGAGTCACGTCATTTTCCGCATCTATAAATAAGATTAATTCGAAGTTTACACCTAATTAGAACCGATATAGAGTAAAGCCTTGTATTATGAATTCATTTTAAGAATCGTGATAAAAACTGCTCTAATCTATTGTTAAAGCGGCCTATTCTTTTTGAGTGAAATATATGACTAACTGCCATTCTTAGCCCTACTAGTTTCCGCCCTAGTACATCATAGATGGCACTAGGTTTGTGTGCAATTTACCGTCGGTAACTAATGGATCTCTAAGAGAATCCATGTGAGCAAAAGCTCATAATAAATTGCGGAACTAGTAAATAAAATGATCTAGCCTCTGACCCGGACGGGTTGTAACGGCGGATTATTTTTTATTTATAGTACTTTCCAATTAAAAAATAGTACAATATAGCACAGATGTTGAAAATATAATACGAAAAAATGTACGCAATTCAACATAGTACACAGACACAAAAAATTACACTGTACTATTGCACAGTACAGTACGATTGGTCGCTATATCTTATGGTTTTTTTTTTTAAAGAAATATTTATTATCATCCCGTGTACAATTATAGCGTGGAATACAAAAATTGTGAATTCTATTAAATCTTTTTGTTGGGATGCTATTTTCATAGATATTCGAAACTTTTCTTTTTAATAAATTGGAGCAATACGAAGCATAAAGGCGCTTTACGTTTAATACAAACAATGTGTTGCTCGCTCCAGTAGTTAGCGAATTCCCAGCTCATCGCTTTCACGCATGCCGAGTGTGGGATCATATAAGAGATTCTACACCGCAACTCGATATTGTCCAGCCTTTCCTTGCCAGCTCATCCGCTTTTTCATTTTCCTCCACGGCAGCGTGTCCGGGAACCCGAACCAGTGTTTGCCGATTTCTCAGCCCCATCCGGTTCCTCGTTTCCTTCAACACTTTCACTAATTTAGATGTCGTCACGACTATTGGATTATCAATTTAATATAATCCTAGTGATCACTTAGGACTTAGTGTGGCTAATCTTAGCACTCGCTTTGTGCATTCGACATTCTAAATTAAATTGTTCTTTCGTACTGACGTGTTTGTCTCTAAATTATTTCCTTCGGCACTTTGGAAGCTTCCCAAATCCTGGTAAACCAACAGGTTATGGGCCCAGGACACGAAAGTTGTTATCGTAAATAAATTAGTGAAAGTTATAAAGGAAGAAATTGTTTGGTTAAAGATAGCGATACAATTTTGGCAAGTTTTGGTGAAAGTAGAATTTTATGATAGTCGATGGTAGAGAGCTGTCGCCAATAGTAGTTGGACTACCGAACAACGACAGGCGACATGAGCACCTTAATCATCGCCTCACTATCAGAACAGACTGACATTTTCCCCACATGCCTCTGCTGGGTTTGCCTCCCGCAATCCCATCAGTGCCGCCAAAATCTCAGCCTGAGAAACGTCGGCGTACCCACCTAGGTGGTGCCATCTTTTCGCAAACGGCTCCAGAGAAAATACTCAGCCTACCGTACCTATTGTAGTTTTAGAGCCGTAAGTCAAGCTCTCCATTCCTTCATCAGATAGGCAGCTTGGCCAACCATGCCAATCTGTGGGTGCGTACAACAGCCTCAAAACGCATTACAAAGTCTATCTCCGGATTCATTCGGTTGCTAGGCATCGCAAAGACCTCGTAAGAAGCCTTCTTGATTTTCTCAGTGCTCGAAATGAAATTCGGAGTCCAGAAATCGTTCTGAGACAGCCCATCGATTTCATAGCTCCGGTGACACAAATACATCCAGCCTTTGAATCTCGTTCAGCCTTTTCTCGCACTCTTAATGTCGAGCCTTGGCCACCACACAACCCGTGAATCCTCATAGGCCTGATGACTGTGTAGCCTTGGACGGTTATACTTTGGTGCAAAAATTTGTTAATTGGTAACTTTGAAAGTTTTTGGTTAATAATGAAGCCGAAAAACACCAGATGCCAATTGCGAATGTAGAATATACAGAAACACCTTTCGACTTCTCCATAGTGAATTCCTGACAGTTTTTAATTAAAAATTGCAAAGATGTGAAAAAATATCATTGTTTTCAGTAAAAAAGTTCGAAAAAGTTCATCATTGAAAATTATGCGTAGTCAATGTAAATTCCGAATTTAGTTATAAATACGGAAAATGACGTGAAGAGCTTTTCTAAATTGTTCACAACACTTGATTTTTTATAACAGAATTAGCTATTCCCGCAACTCCCTAGGAGCATGTCATTTCAAAATTTCGCATCATTTCAAAATTGGATTTAGTATCTCATAAAACGCAGGAAGTTATAAACGCTTTTTACTTTGCTTATTTTTGACGATGACCTATGGTTTGAATATGTTTTCTCATCGAAATACTACAAATTTTAACGCAAAAATACCTCCTCTTCACACCTCGTGAAGTTCTCGTCGCAATTTCTCTAATTGTAAGCTTTTCACCTGCACTGGTCATTCTCGCTTGCTTTACGGAATGAAACGTACTGACAAATCATCACTAGTTTTCAGTTCTTATATTACGCAAAGAATCAACAATTCCTCCTACTTATTCAGATCTCTTACGATGAACCCGGCGCAAAATATGATAAGTTTTTCTGAGAATTCAACTATCGAAATAATGATTGATTTATTGGTCAGCATTAGAACAAAGATTAGATATTGTCATTCATACAACTATTATCACAGTAAGTAAAATATTTCCTCCATTTTGTCACAAGTTCGGAAAGTGCCCATAACCGCAGCCGCATTCCCTCTCTGGATGGCCATGCTCACTCTCTGCATCAAAAACGATTCAGATCTGGGCTCGTTAGATTTCAGTGCAATCTTACGACTCAATTCACCGAAGAACTGGATAGCATCAGTTCCCCAAGAGCCCATTGTTTCGACGGCAAACGGCACGAAGTGGTAATTGTGGTCGATTAGTGACCGGTACTTTGCCTCCTTTCTGCGAGCCTTGTCATCCGCTGCTCCCCCTGGCCTTCTCAAAGTGAACCGGAGGTTGCTGGGTGCCAGTGTGTCTGTGCACGTTGCGTCCCAAATCAGCATACTGCATTTTGTCCATGGGATCAATGTAATGCCATCTACCCTTTTACCATCGTCCCGTGATAGACCAGGTGGTTCCAATCTAGCCGGTATATCTGCGGACACCAATGCACGTTTTATAATGTCGTTCAGTTCTGCATGTCTAGCATGACGACCCGCACTTTTTCGACACTTCAATCCGTGGTGGCCTTTCGAAATAATTCACTAAGGGCGCCGGGTATACTAAATCTAAACCAGACTTCCACACCTTCCTACTTAGAAAGAATATTGCGATTAAGGAGTTTTGTATTATACGAACATTCTGTTACCCAATCGTATTTGTAAATTTAGCGATACTTTATCTGTGCATACCAATCGAAGGAATAGGTTTTTTGTACAAAATTAACGAAAGTTAAGTATGTGGCTTACCGAAACCTTTTTTATATTAACAGACTTGAAAATTGGAGAGTTCGAAAAATTAATTCAATTGCAAACGTTAATCACTCATCAGCAAGTTGTTTGTATGCAAAATGAACTTACCATTTCCGTTGACAAAGATGGATGTACATTATCACAGAAGAGGTTCCACCATTGTTGAATAAAGTCTCCTAAGTGTCCATATCCACTTGGCGCGTATGCTGTCTTCGAACTGGAGTCAAAGTTTAACAGCCAAGGTTTCACTTGACCAATGAAATGTAAGATTTTTACATTCTTTCCGAATCTGAAAGCAGCACTTTTTAGTGAAAAAAAGACAACTACAAAATTGTTCTCTCACTGTTTGAAAGCTGGTAAGTATGAGTAACATGCTGTGGAGCAGGTATTGTAAATGAATGGCAGATGCTTGGAAATATCTTTACTGGCCCAGTCTGAGAAGAAGGAGTTCAACAATCCCTGATCACCACCATCGAAGCTGCCTTGTCTTGTAGCGAATTCAATCAATTTTCCAAAAGTTTCCAGATTGGGTTGGAAGACAAATACGCCAGAATTGAAACAATCCGGCCAGCCTACATCTGGGGCGGCGGAGAGTTCTTCCCTATCGAAAAGTTCGTCACAATTTTGAAGGACCTTTAACCAATAAGAAATAGTTTAGCAAGATAGCGGCAACTATTGTTGATAGCATCTTACTAATGTGTCGGCATCAAGGAACACACATTTTTGGAATTGTGTCAATCTCCAGCAATGCAATTTTGTGAATGTAATTCCTAATTCCGGTCGGGACAAAAGAGCTAAATTGGCTGCATCCTTTGAGTCTAACACATTCACTTCAACTACAACGTTAAATGTAGCCTCTAATTTGCTTTTCATAGATTGTGAAACACCGGGAGTAATCAACACAGCTGTTTGATGAGCCGTATTGACGTTTTTCAAGGAATGAGCTACCACTAGGGCACCTAGCGAATAGGAATCATTGGTAGCTAATGTTACCCAAGCGTAATCTGCAAAAAAATCAAATTCCTGTAAAGGTTTGTATACATAGTTTAAAGTATTTGTCCGATACAGTTTCGAACTTGAATGAAGGAACGATTTCTATTTTCGTTTTTTTAACAGATTGAGGATGTTGAATGATCTCAAAATAAAATAAAATAGTTTTTAACGGCGCAACATTTCTCAATTTATAAATACATTTCGAGTGGGAGGAATCAAAGAATGAGAGTGTTTTATCACGCAATAATGGATAAATAGATGTTCACTAAGTAGGCTTGTATGCTATCAATCGCACTAGTTTAAAACATTTGACGTATGTTATTTTTTGTCCTTTTTCTTTCTTTCCTTTTATTACATAGTATTCCATACAGAAATTTACTGGAATGATAAATAAAGAACTTTAGAAAAAAATGGTCCGTGGTAATCGTAACAAACACAATGAATATTTGAGCTTGTTGGGGTCAAAAGTCGGTCTATTCTAACTGTCAAAGTGACGTTTTGAACATCAAGCATTTAAAGTAAATAAACAGTTATTCTATTGCCACACCAAGTTGATTTTAATCATGCAACACTACGAAAAATTAGAGAATTTCCCCCGAACCAACCAATGTTCTAGTATTATCATGGTCACATGACCCGAAAGCATTGGAAAAAATCAATTTGGTGTAGACGAATGTGGAATTAAGGAAAAGTTAGACGTGGGAAAAATCCGTTTATTTATCTAAATATTTGACGTTTAAAACGTCATTTTTACAGTGTTGTAATAACCTAATTTCATAGAGCAATTTCCGACCATTTTAAATTTGTGTTGAGGACTGCCGTCAAAATGAGCGAAAGAAAAATAAAAAGAAAACATCTTTTGAAAATGGAAGAAGAGAAATACAAACTATTCTGTGCAATTGATAGCAGTCTCCGACACAAGTTAAAATAAAACTGATCTGCTCCCTGAAACTCCTTTATATGCCGACTTTTGATAACAACAGGCTCATTTGATCTTATGGTATGTGACGTATTTTCCAACTTTTAGGCTTCACCCAAACCAATCTTGTTTCAAAAAGCCCATTTCATTATGTTTTAAACGATACCTCGGACGATCAATTCAATACAAACACGAAAAGACGTCACGATTTCTAATTTTCCGCAATTTTCTTTTGAATATTTTTTTCCGAAGAAAACTCAACAAGACATGCTGGCACATAAATGAAATTCAATTTTCTGTCAAGTTTGTCATTAACGTTAGACTAAATAAGTGGGTTTGTTTCTTTGCCGTTGATAACAAATAGTTGAGTGTTTCTCTTGGATGATAGCGGATACCGCTATCATCCAAGAGAAACACTCAACTATCATGCTCGGAGCGGTAGCGGAGAGCGTGACGCAGTCCCCACACCCCAAAAAAAAGTCCACAAACCCAAAAACCTCCATACAAAAACCTTTGGGACAAGACACGATGTATAGGCGAACTTTTAAGTTTTTTCCCCTCGCCCTCCTCCCCCTTCAAATTATTAAAAAAAAAAACTACAAACAAGCCCTCACTCATCAGAATCGGTTGAAAATTGGCTGAGATATCGCCAATCAAAGATGACCAATTCCTATGGAAAAGTGGTCAAATTACCTTTGTAATTAATAACAATTTTATTCCTGTGTGGTGTGTCAACGATCTATCTATCTATGTATCTATCTATCTACTTTTTTTTTTCTCGAGAACCGCCCGAGCGATTTCCTTAAAATTTTCAGGGAA
>CM055404.1:100622318-100653670 GCA_029228625.1 Pseudolycoriella hygida | reverse complement strand
TTTTTTCGCCGGAAACGTTTTTTGTAGGAGATTTTTTCTTTAAAATTTGTTTCCTCTTTTCTTCCAAAACTATTGATGTCACAACAAAAACCCTTTTTAAAAGGGAAACGTGATGCAAGTCCGCGTCCCTTCTTTTAAAACTACTGATATCAATTGAGGTTACGCTTACAGCTTTGAAACGCAAACAATTTTTTTTGGAATGTTTTCATTTTTGATTGAAATGTAATAATTATTCTACGCTTTCAGCTTTCATACTCAAAAATTTTGATTCCTATAGTTATTTTGTTATTTATCCACATAACCGACCCATTAGCGTGCTGGGTAGTCGATCCTCAAGCTTCAGGATTATGTATCGCTTCATGCAACCCGCGACGAATTGAAGGTGAGAAAAGCGTGGACTCGAGCTATAAGTATTAGAGGCTTTGTGAATGTAACGTCAATATTAAACAAACAATCAATTTCTACTCTCAATATTTTATTATTCTTCTTTCGAATGAAAAATAAGAAATAATATTAAAAACAAGAAATAATTTTTTAATTTTAGATTTCATCAACAAAACAGCGACTTAGATACAATTAAATGTCTGCATTGCTAAAATGGCAAGAATTTGATTCTCATTCATTTTCAATAAATAAATCCCTAAGTAAAACCTTAACATTCTTTTTTTTCGAAAAACTTGTTGCCATACAAAAAGTTCAGTTTCTAACATACCCTAAAAATCTTGTTGCTTATCGTCACTTTTTTAAAGTTTTTTTTTTTAAATTATTTTCATTTTTTATTCCAATATACAATTTTACAATACATTTGTCTATAATGATTACTTGATGTGTTTTGTTACATTTTCATAAAATTTTTTATTGGGTTTATGTACACAGTAGCTTAACTCAAATTTTAGTCGAAAGGAACAAATAATCGCCTCATTCAATCGAAGAACGAAAAATAAACCTAAAAATCAAAGCATTTATTGAGCTGAAAAGATTTAATGAAACAGTTTAAAATGATCGTTTCGATGTAGTTCGGTGATAGTTTGGGGCCGCTCATAAGTTACATAACGCAAGAGAGGGAGGGGGTGTATGAGGCAAGCGTTACGGTTAGAACAAAAATGGGTCAAATATAACTCTTTTAGCGTTATATGGGTAGGAGTGGTGGGCCTGAAAAATGTCAATTTTTGCGTTACGTAAAACATTTAGCGATTAAAACAAAATTCTGAATAACGGAAACTAAGAGTCAGTGCATCAGCATCAATCAGTTTGAGGAATAGTTAGGCTTGCTGTATATTTCTGTATCATTTATTACTGCACTGGTATCCTGTACTGAAGTATCCTCTGTAGCATTGATATTAAATTGGAAAACTATACTTAATCGAAAAAGGTATCTTAATCCAAAGAACGATGATTTTTTGGTCAACATGGAATTTTCGTCTGAAAATTCCTCGATTAAAGAAATTCTCTAAAAAAAATTCGATACGATGAAATTTATTATTCGTCGAGTGTAGCATGAATTGTTATATAATTTGAATACGAACAAGTGGTCCTGTTATTCTGAAACCTCAATGGTTTATAAAACTAAATCGAATTTGACGAAATTAATTTTGCAGAACGATTCCACTTTTTAGTGCTTCCATGAAACGTTTACAAAATTCCATAAAATTTATATTCGAGTTTTTAAAGACAAAACTAAAATTTAGATGCTTATCAGTGCTATATCAACAATTGATATTAAATTATTATGTACCATGTTGTGCTCAAAATGCCTATGTGCGCTCAGAGCAAACAACATTGTCTAGATGAAACTTACGAATGTTTTACCACATCTCACCTCTAAAGCATTGCCGTATAATAGAATATTACAGTGTACAATATCGTCCTTGAAGGATCAGTTTTGTAATACAAGCCGAAGTTAAGAGTGTGGTTTTCAAACGAGCGTCAGGGTTAGCATTAATCCGAACAGAAAATATTCTACACTCAAAAAAAGCAGTTTCCCGACAATCGAAATTAAAAAATGAAAAATATTTAAGTTTGTATATTGTCTCTCACTACTAACTTTCGTCATATTCGTTACCTTAAATATTTAAGTTTAATTATTTTAATTAGGGCATAGGTTTTTAAGTACTTCCCTTTCAACAGTGTTGCGACATAAAATAGAGTGGCATAACATTTTTATGGTGTTGTTTGAGGTGCATGATTATCTGAGGGTATTTACGTATTTGCTTGATTTTGCAAACGAAATGTACCGGTCTTTTTAGATTAATTTACAAAATTATATAAATTAAGTGAAGCCGAAAAAAATCATTTCCATTGCCATTGTGAAATTGAAGAAGACATTGACTAAATTTTGTTTACTTCAAACTTCATAAATTATTCTCCCACCCAACAGTATTTCATGGCAATTGCAATTACTCAAAGAGAAAGTATAATACGTTGTACAGACCGTAGGTATAAAATACCTTGTAGACGGATGTCTGAACTATTAAATTTTGGTACTTTCTGCTATGTTCTGAATAACTAAATGAAAATGACAGTATCATGTGACTCCAAGTCAATAAAGATAGATGAAAAATTATGCGCTAGAGGAAAAACAAAGAACTAGGTTGAGTTTTGTGTTAAAGAAGTCACTACCATCGTATCAAATGTAGCGTTCGAAACAAAAATGAAATTTTCAAATAAAAGTTTCAAAGTATTTTCAGACCCCTCCACCCGAGTATACAGGCCTTATGCATTTATTACGACATCGTGTACATACAGTCGAACTTCTACACGAAAGTTTGTGGTACCCGCTTTGGTATCCGACCGTCTGTCTGTCTGTTTGTCAACATAATAACACAAGCAAAGTTCAACCCTCAAAATGTAAGTCTCTATCTTAGTTATAATCTTTGAATTATTTTTTTTAAACAAACCTAGAGGAACGACACGTTGCTGAAAAAAACACCAGTAAAAAATTCTTAATTCAATTACTTTTTTGGTGTTTCAATGTCGATAAAAACGAACCAAAAAGTAGAGTATTAAAATTAGGGATGGAAACGTTGTTTGTAAAACCCGGAATGATAGGCAAAGTGAGGTGGCAAAGCTGACAAACTGGTAGGTAGTAGAGTGTTTCATGTAGACAGGATGAAACCTGCAAGCCCACTATGTATCTGTAGTTGAACGAGGCTCATCTTCGAAATCCGGCCCGTGCCAATTTGGCTTTCGATTTTGAAAACGGGCCGCCCGTGCCAGCCCGTTTTCGAAAAAAGATGCCCTTTCCCACTTGTGCCCGTTCAATTTAAAAAACGGGCAGCCCGTTCTAGCCCGTTTTCGAAAAAAAGATGGCCGTGCCCACCCGTTCTCAAAATAAAGACGCCCGCGCCCGCCCGTGCCCGGTACGGGGCGGACGGGCTTGTGAAAAATCGGGCGTGCCCGCATACCTCTACTTCATTTCTAGTTAGTAAAGGTTTGTGAGCGTCGCTTTTTGCCTGCCCGTGTCCGCCCACGCCCGTTCGATTTCGAAAACGGGCAGACCGAAGACCGTGCCCGCCCGTTTTCGAAAATAGATGCCCGTTCAATTTTAAAAACGGGCAGCCCGTGCCCGCCCGCTCTCAAAATAAAGATGCCCGCGCATCCGAACTTGTGAACGCACACCTCTAGCATCTGCCTCTTAAAACTTAAAGGAAGATACCCCCCTTTGCGGGTGCTGCCCCGCTTTTTTATTTTTGTCATTTATTTCATGGCCTGCGGCCGGCCCAACTTTTTCAAAGTTAATTAAACATTTTTTATATATTCGGAAGCTTTCCAATCAACTAACTATCCCATCACTTATGTAAGTAAAAATTCGTCCGGAATCATGAAGCGTTCCAATTTTGTAGAATCCGGATTATGTGCGTCCGGATTCTGTAGGATGAACGAACAGCTGAAAGCTGAAAACATACCTCCATTACATACTCTCAATTGATCTGAAACTTGAGTTAATCGATTCAGATTGACATAAATCGAAAATTTTTTCGAGCCTGAGGGTGGAATGTTGGAAATACTTTGAAATTGCGTTCCAAGAGGTGAATCAAGCTTGGCACAATGAAGCTGACCTCATGCAAAAATGACACTTTGAAGTTTTCTAGAAAACTGTAGAACAACATTATGTCCGAGCCTGTAACTTACTTCGTAACCTTCTTTCAAAATATCGACAATTATCGCGTAATTTTACATCTATCCGCTTGCAATAAGAATTCTAGATAAGTTAAATAAATAAAAGAAAATATAAATATTTTAAAAATGTCCGGAATGTTAAGTAAATTCGACAAGATATGTTTGTTTAAAGCATCTGCAAGTTTGCTTTTTTTCGTTATTATTTCCGTTTATTGTTGATGTTCCATTTTTTTAAAAAGATTGTTGTGTAAAAGTGTAAAATGTTAAGTATATCATACCACGTGTGAGGTATCCAGAATTTTCTTAAATTTAGTCAATTTGAAAAAATAGTATCACAGAATTCAATTCGTGTGATTTTTGTATCTATAGACTTTATGTACACAATATATGGTGCATTTACACATTTCTACGTTGCTAATATTATTCAATTTGTTGCTTTTAACATTTTTATTATTTTTTACATTTTCTACTTGGGTTCTTTTAATTGTAATTTATTTAGTGAATAATTTTTCTTAATTATTTTTAAGCTCTAAAGTCTAAGAATCTAATAGCACAGTTCATAAATAATTGTATGCATACAATGTGATTAAATTGCTATTACAACATTTTATTGTTACGGTTTATGTGTCGGTAGTGAAGACGGTTTAAAGTAAATGCTACTTACATTCAGGTTGACTTTAAACCTATCGCCTGTGTAAGCCGCGGCGATTGCCGTCGAAAAATGTCCGAAAAAGTAAGTCACTGCCGCCGAAATTTAAAAATTTGCCGGTCGACTTCGCTGCCGCCGAAAAAAGTGCCGCCAGCCGCCGATATTATTTTTCGAGATTTTTCGACGCAAGATGTGTTGTGGACCGAAAATCCTCGAAATTGCTCGAAACAGAGGCGGTTCTGGACCTGGGTCTGAACTAAGCAATATCTATCTTGCCATATCTGTCAAGAATAGCGTCAACGTGTTTCTCCATATTAATGAAAAAATTTCAGTTGCATCAGGCCAAATCGGGATCGTAAATTTTAATTGTCCACTTTTGTGAGCTTATGTGAAAATCATATGAATGAAGGTAACACTTACTTAACCATTTCTGAAAATTCAGAAGAATCAAGCTCTTGAACGTTTCCATGAGCTCGATATAATTATTTGAAAGGTACTTTTGTTTTGTTTATTCTAGTATTTCTGTTTAACATGTCCGTACACTAGGTTTATCAAAGTAATTTCTAGATAAATAAGTATCTCACAATGTTCTAACAATTCGTTCAAAGGAATGAATTGCATGACGGAATATTAGGAGAGAAAAACATTCGATTGATCGTTTCATTGTCCCAGAGATCGTGAAGCGATGAATTCTATTGGGTTATGTGAACAGGAAAATTATTTACTTTTTAGGCCCGTACGAAGAGCGTAGTGCTTCGAAAAGTGGTCTATTGCGTTTACCACGACGTTTTTAACCAGTCGAATTTCGACCCGGGAGTAGGGGGGGGGGGGGAGCATCGATCATCTTCCTTCATTCACGAATGACGTCACGCTTGCTATGAAAAATTCGTATCTATGAAAAAGTCATAGCTCATGCAGTACAGCAAATTTTGTTTATATGACTCTGGCTTCCCACATACAGGGTGCAAACCAGTTTGGAGTTATGAACTTTCTGGATTTTATAGCAAGCGTGACGTCATTTATGAACAAACCCTTAGATGACGAATCAGCAATAAAAAAAATGTCCGTCCGTCCGTCTCGAGTAACCGATTTTCAAAAATATTTTTTTGGAAGGTAATCGAAATATCTTTTATGGGATTGAATCTGCTAGGACCGTTCAAGTGGTTTTAGGTCGTTTGTACATAACTCGAGTAAATCCTTTCTGATTTTCATAATTTTTTTTTTTGTTTGAAAGACCTGGGCATGACCGACAATGGAGACCTTGGAGTTAGCTAGGTCACTACAAACGAGCCTCTGTTAGGGCTTTACACGTTTTTCGTACATAACTCGAGTAAATCTTTTCCGATTTTTTTGGTTTGAAAGATCTAGGCATAACCGACAATTTATAAAAGAAACTTTTGCCTGTGCTTAGGGCTCATGTCGGTCCTAAGGTCGGCCCTAACCAAAGAAATTTATTTTTGCTATGTTGCAGAGTAAATTGAGGGAGACATTTTTGTCTATGGAAGTATGTGTCCGAGGCCTCTACTTCGGGCCCTAGGTCAGTACTAAGGTCGGCCCTAGCCCAAAACATTATTTTTTGCTATGTTGCAGAGATAATTGACGAGAACATTTTTCCCTATTTGGGTGTCAATTTTGTGCTTTTTTTACACCGTTTCTTCGGACGGGTTTTTCAATATTGTCCTATCGGCAATTTCCAATACAATTTAATGTAAAATAATATAAAAATGAAGTTCAGTCTCTTTTTGTCAGCAGTTCATCGTCAGTTTTCCCCTCCTAACTTCCTACCATATAAACGTAACCAAAAATAATTGATTTTGTTGACAAACTTGGTACTTTTCACCTAATTCTAAGAACAATAATAGAAGAGATCTAATATACTTCTACTTATCAGTTGTGAGGCGATCGTTTTCCAAACATATAACTATGCCATCGTTCGCCTGTACGGGATATTAAAGGATCTTTGTGTATTTTGGCAAGTAACAGCAATTGATTGACATGTGTGGCGTGATAGTCCCATCTGGCAATATTCGGTTCAATACCTGAAAGAGATAAAAATATTTTGAACTATCGGCAAGGATGAGATTTGTGACTAGAGTTACATCAGACGCAATACTGAAAGCTTATCGTGAAGAGAGTCCATGAGAGAATCAGGGTTAATGAATACAAAATGTCTCTTTACAGACGCGAGCTGATTTTTTTTGGAAAATATCTATTTTTTAGAGGAATTGGTGAGTCTGTCGTAGCTTCAAGAGCGCGAGGTCCTCGTTTCGATCATCCATCTCGCGTACCTCCAGATACGTGCTGTTATTCTCATGGACTAGTTGTCGCTTGGTCGAGCAATAAAGTCAGGTAAAACTTTTACTTGTTAACCACTGTCAGGACAAGAAGTTCAAATTAAAACTTAAAAAAATATTTTCGGGACCTAAAAACATGATCAAAAACACGCGTTGATTATAGGCAAGTGATTTTTTAAACTTCTATTCAAAACGCAATCATTACGACCAATTACGTTCGCATATCTATAATTTGTAAGCATTACATCTCTGTCAGTGATGTCTCAACAACAAATCAAACATTTCTTTGATTTACCTAAAGTGAAGTGTCTCAGATCGTATACCGTTCCAGAGCCGGTGTCAAACAGCATCAACATTTTCTTTAACGAAATCATTCCCTGTTCGTAAAGTCGACCGGCATCATGATCATGATATGCAGGAAGCGTCGCGTTCAAATCGTACAGGCCCAACAATGAATAAATGAAACCATTCAGCACAAACGATGCTGGGGATGTGGGATATTCTTCGTACCTAAAATACAATTTTATTTAGTTAATGAGTGAGGAAAATGTATTTTCTGGCTTAGTAGCTTGTATATAGAAAATTCTCTACGCACTTACCAATCATATTTTCCAAGGAATTTAGCCAATACGCCTCCCTGCTTTGATTGAACTCGGAATGGTTTCAAACCGTCAACCGCCGCCTTCAAATAGCGTTGGTCTCCGTTTGAATGGTAATATGCTCGCGCTAGCAAAGATATTGCATGACCCTGTCCCATGGCTGAATACCAACCCGGTTTCAATTCAGCAAACTCCGATAATTTACGTTTGACCGGATTGGCCCATCCTCCCGATGAGTCTTGATGACGAACAAACCATTCAGCTGCATCATAAAATTGGGCCATGTGTTCACTAGTTGCGAATGTTAAATTGTCGAAGCTGCCAGTGCCCAAAAAAGACAATCCAATGATCTGTTAATTGACAAAAATTTATTTGATTTACTGATTTTGGTTTTTCTTTTGAGTGTGTAATAATTTGTAGAGCGAATATTCCCATATAATTTTTGTATATTAATGATTATAACAGCCAAAAATTCGGTCGATGTTTCTTTGATCTCGTAATTTTTAAAGGGAGGAATTTAAACTGATAATTTCAAAATATTGGGGGATTTGGTAGTTAGATAGGGTAGCGCCTGATTGCATATGAGCGGTGTGTGGTAGTCCGTGTCATGTGCCAGGCGTGCAACAGTCTAGCTATCAAGTGTTACTTTTACGCCCACGTCATAGTTCCTGGGACCTCAATTCTCTTCGGAGTTTTGTGCTAAACTTAAGAGTGCTACCTGATGACTTTCCTACGGGTCATCGGGAAAACGGAAGTAGGTTGGACGTTCGGTTAACCTCCAAACACCGGAAAAAATTGATACCGGTTATGAGCTCAACAACACAGCCTCGGATCCGACAGGATAAACGGTAACGACTCTAGTAACGGAAAAAGGACAACGATTTAAAATTAGGAACATGGAATGTAAGGTCTTTGTTACGGCCAGGAGGATTGAGATCTCTCACAAGTGCGCTAAGAGCGGCAAAAAATGACATTACAGCAGTGCAAGAAACGAGATGGCCTGGAAAGAACGCCATGATCAGTAGCGACTATAATTTCTACTACAATGGGAAGAGCAACGACAGGTTTCATGGTTTTCGGCAGAGCTAGAAATTGCGGTGATTGGTTTAAATCCTATTGACGAGCGATTGTGCTCTCTATGGATAAGAGGAAAAATTTTCAAATATACTCTTATTAACGCCTACGCACCCACGGAGGTAAAAGACAACGAAGCGAAGGAGATATTTTACGATAAACTTGTGAAGATATATGATGGACCACCGAAACGTGACATTAAGATCCTGCATGGAAATCTGAGTGCCAAGATAGGTCGCGAAGTCTTCTATCGTCCCACAATTGGTAAATACAGCCTTCATGAAAACTCTAACGACAACGGTACGCGGGTAGTTCATTTCGCAGCATCAAAAAAACATTGCGATAAAGTGACATGGGTATCACCTGATGGAAAAACCAAAAACCAGAATAATCACGTTTTGATAGATGAGCGTCAGTGTTCAAATGTATTGGATGTCAGGAGCTGTAGAGGGCCAAATACTGATTCTGACCACTATTTGGTTAAAGAGGTTGTTAGGTCAGTTGTCAGTTGAAGCGAACAGACGTACTTTAAGATTTTCAAATAACACGTTTCAAGTTTTTTTAGTAGTTCACGTTAGCGTAATCAAAGTTAATTAAAGCATAATCGCTAGAGAAAGTGTAAAATTAAACAAATTAAGAAATAAATCGAAAAGAAGTACTGCCAGCAACCAGCAGATTTAAGTCTGGGAATACGATCGATTGTTCATCAATAGTTCGCATCGTTTGTTCGTTTACACGCATACTGGATCATAACCCAAAATCTAAGTTGTGTTGATTGGACCTAGTGAAACATTTGAATTTAAACCATTTATAAACTCAATGTGAGCGTGAAGCATTTATCAAGGTGACCTTTGAACAAAAGGAAGTTATCCTTCATCAAAGACAATTGTCATCAGCGAAAATGTTTTCGAAGCTTTTGCAATGAAGCTGTCAAAATTCGAAATTTAAAGTGTGGACTCAAACCTCTATTCTGAGCAAAACTCGAATTTTCAAATGTCAACTCAAACATCACCGGCTGCATGCTCAAAATGTAAACTCAAAATCAGCAATAAATGCAAACCGCTGCTTTGCTCATCATGCAAGAAGTCATTCCATATTCAACGCGTAAATAAAAGCCACCTTAAACTTAAACCGAATGAAAACAGAGACAATTGGTTGTGTTCAGTTTCATGCAAACGCGTCAGCTTATCGAGATCAAATAATTCTACTTCATCATCAAATACCAACGTTCTTCAAGCTACCACTAGTGAGTCATCATCGAGCTCAATTTTAACAAAACTAGACACAGTTATCTCCAACCAACTGCAATTGGTCTCTGAATTTGACAAGTTCACTCAACGCATCAACTTAATTGAAAATGGGAATCATCATTTTGAAGCTCAACTAGATCAATTCCAGCACAAATTAAACCTCTTCAACTCGACGGTCGTAAATTTAAAAACTGACATCAACAAAATTGAACAACAACAATTAGACTGCCATCTAAATATAATTGGCGCTCCACAGAATATTAATCCTACTGAACTTGTAAAATCCATCGGACTTATTCTTCAGCGACCAATTTCAACGTCAGAAATTGTGAACATTCAAGTAAACGCGCCGCTACACCAAAACAAACATGCTTCCACGTCTATTCTGGTAAAATTCGTTAATCCAGCAATAAAACAACAACTTTTAACAAACAAGAAAACTTTTGGTCCACTCAAAATCAACCAACTCTTCAAGAACATCCCTTCACGTCAAAACTTTACGATTCAACTATCACACCACATGACAAAGCACAATCAATTTCTGTACAACTCCGCCAATCAATACAAGCATCAAATTGGTTATAAATATGTGTGGTTTCAGAATGGATCAGTCCTCATGAAAAAGAACGTGAAACATCCCGTTGTCAAAATCCAATCGTTGACGGACCTGATAAACATAGGAGTAAATATCAACGAAACTCAACATTACAAAACTGTTGGCACCGGATCGATGACAAACAACCCCCGCTCATCATTAACGCTATATTAACCGAACACTGCGAATCCTAATCGCATTCAAGTAATCTTCTTTTCTTACCTTTTATTTACTTTTTTTCTATTTCTTTTTTTTGAAACATTTGAAAAACAAAATTAAATTCTCACTATTTTTCATCTTAAAGAACAAAAGATGTCGTTCTATAAGGTATGGGCCAGAAAAAATCCGGGTGACTTTGAAGATAAATAATTTTTTTTCGTTTACTCGAAATTAGCTGAAATTTATAGGTTTCGGAGTGGGATATGTTGCAATGATGTCTTGTTAATATTGCTTCATAAAAGCTTTTACTGACTGAAATATCCGCGATTGAATTACTTGAATCCAATATGGAATTGTGCCCCCAATTATCAATTTGACGAACTGCTGCTGCTTCAAAAAAAAGCACTACGTCACATCCACAAGTTACGATTTACGGCTTCAGTTCGTAATCAGTTCAGCGGCTCGATCTTGCCAATTGAATACTACAATGCATAGCAGACAGCCTTACTAGTTTTCTCTATGAAAAATAACCTCATAAAGCACGATTTTCCGCTAAGGACTAATTCCAGTGTACATAATCATTATATGAGGCAGAGTAACCATCTTCATACTACCTTCTCACGCTCTCGCTTCGGTCAACACTCGGTAGACAATCGAGGTTTTCGTTTTTTCAATGAGTTACCCAAAGATGTTCAAAGCGCCAACAGTTTAATAGCATTCAAGAACAAACTTAAATCTTATCTGCTTCTTACTTTTCGTTCGTCAGATAATTATCATTTTTCATGGTGAAATATACGCATCTGCTTCATCGCTTCTGTTATCACAACGCAACTTATATTAACTTAAATTCAATTGATTTTTTATTGATTCCTTTGATTCTTTTGATTTTATTAATACTGTCTTTTTTCCTTGGATATTTTAAAATATAAAAGACGTCTTTTGTACGATTCCTTAGTATAAAAATTGATTACCATGTACTTAGCATGAACGGACTAAAAGTCCCCTTTGCTTTTGTTAAATTTAATAAATAAAAAGAAAAGAAAATAGGTCTCGCATATCGGTCCTACACAACCGACAACAGGCATTGAAAAAGTGGGACGTTGAAAAACTGCAGAACGAAGACATTAAACAAAAACACGTGGATAGTTTGGAGAGAAAAATTATTGAAGAAATGGTCAGTGAACAACACGGCATAGACGATGCGAGGAATCAAATTAGGCGGAATGTAGAGACAAGAATGGATTGGTCTTAGCAGATGAGGAGAGGTGCATTGGGAGATGGACTCAGTACTTTAAAGAACTGCTTAATCTGAACACACCGCTCAACCGAAACGAAGAAAACAACGAATTGCCATTTCATACTGCGCAACCATACATAGAAGCGCACCAACGATGCAAGAAGTTGAAGCTGAAATTTCGAAGCTCAGAAATTTTAAAGCCCCGGGGACAGACAATCTACCCGGCGAACCTTTCAAGAACGGCGGTAACGCGCTATGTATGGAGATTATGGAGCTTATCACGCGTATATGGAATATAGAGTAGTTACCGGAAGAGCGGAAGACCAGCATACTTTGTCCCATATACAAAAAAGGTGATAAAATGGAGTGTGGCAATTTTCGAGGAATCGCTCCACTGAATATTGCTTAAAAGATATTTGCAAATATTCTTTATCAGCGCCTTCATCCATACATGGAAAACTCTGTAGGTGAATACCAAGGTGGTTCGTGTAGGTCGTTCAACATCGGACCAGCTATTTAATATCAGACAGATCTTGGAGAAGTGCAAAGAGTACAACATTGAAACACACCATTTGTTCGTTGACTTCAAGGCAGCGTATGACAGTGTTAGAAGAAGTAATCTATGGAGAGTAATGGAGGAATTTGGAATCCCTAACAAACTGATCTCGCTAACCAAGTTAACACTGAACGGAGCTAATAGCCGAGTAAGGATCCGTAACCAACTTTCAGAGATTTTCGACATTGAGGAAGGCCTACGTCAGGGAGATCCTCTCGCGACGCTGCTTTTTAACCTGACCCTTGAAGCAGCTATGCGCACCATGGACATAGATTCTAGCGGCACCATTTTCATCAAGTCCAGTCAGTTGCTAGGTTTCGCAGACGACCTGGACATACTTAGACAAATTATGAAAGTTGTTAAAGACAAGTTTATGGCATTGGAGAGGAAAGGTGCCGACGGGTTAAAAGTTAACGACGAAAAAACGAAATATATGATCATCCCGCCTTCGAATCGACACCAGCAGGAAACCGTAACGGTCGACACACACGCATTCAAAATGGTCAACAAATTCGTATACCTTGGATCGGACCTGAACACTAATAACGACATCGCGGACGAAATTAAGAAACGAGTAATTCTGGGCAACCGGAGTTATTACGGCCTTCTGAAAATCTGAAAGTCCGAGTTAGTAAGCCGAATTTCAAAATGCGTACAAATCTATGATCAGACCGGTAATTACGTATGGTTCGGAGTCATAGTGCATGACATTATTATTTTCGTGACGTCATTCACACCCACTCACACACTAAGCTAACTAACATGTTCTGCAAAGTTTTCATTACCGTCTCCTAAGCAACACAACAATATGTTATTTTCCACGCTGAAAACATGTTCAGCAAAATCAACGTACCCGTCTACAACATGACAAAATAAAGAAAACTCATTTCAAATACTACAAGTTACAGCCAGTCCCATGCGTATACCATTACGTTTGTAACCAGTCGATTCGAGGGGGAGTATGGGAGGGGCATCATGGACCTTAGATGCCGAATATGCGAAAAAAAAAATTTTTCCGTCTGTCGCACAGTGGGAAAAACTGCTATCTTCATGTTCATAAATCTAGTGCTGTTATAAATTATATAATAACTCGAGTAAAACTTTACCGATTTTAAAACTCTTTTTTCCCCTGAAAGGTAGTACCAAAAGCGGTTCTGGGATTGCCGCCTAAGTGGTTTTACGTCTTTTGTACATTAAATCTTATTAGATTTTTACTAATTCTTTTTTGTTTGAAAAGTTTAGGGATGTCCGACGATTTGTTGAAGAATTTTTTTTGATTTTGAGCTTTCGGATTCAGCCACTGCCCTAATACTGATTCTCTATTAGTTTTTTTAACATAAAAATCATGACGAGAACATTATTTGCTATGCCAATGAAGCATTGGAAATATGGTTCGATCAGAACGAAACAATTCCTTCAAAGCTGGACAGCCAAAAGGAGTGGGACAAGATCAACGTGTCGCGCATCATTAGAAACGAGTTGCATTTTTCGGATGATTTGGACATTGCTAGATTCAACGCCTTGCAGTGCAGCGAGTCCAATGCGTGGATTAACGTAATTCCGTCAAAACAAATCGGAACGAAACTCGACAACAACCACATTAGAGTCATGATGGCATTACGCATGGGCGCTCCAATTTGTCGTCCTCATATTTGTTCGTGTGGCACTTCGGTTTCCGAGCGTGGAATTCATGGCTTAAGTTGTCAGAAGAGCGTCGGACGTCTTCCGAGGCATACGGAGATCAACAAAATCTTGCTACAGGCACTGTCGTCGGTCAATTTTCACGCCACGCTCGAGCCGCCCGGTTTACACCGCGATGACGGTAAGCAGCCCGACGGTTTAACGCTCGTTCCGTTCGCTAACGGTCGTCACCTCGTCTGGGATGTCACTTGCTGGGATACTTTGGCCCCAAGCCATATCGATATGTCCACTCGTCAAGCTAGACGCATAGCAGAGCTCGCATCCCGCACAAAGCACAGAAAATATTCCGAGTTGAAGGAAAATGGTTATATTTTCAACGCTTTCGCCGTCGAAACACTCGGCCCATGGTCATCAGACGCCCGTAATCTCGTCAACAAAATCGGACCATTACTTAATGAAATTAGTGGCGATCCACGATCACAGGCATATTTGATCCAGCGCATTTCTTTGGCCATCCAAAGAGCCAACGTTTCCAGCATTTTGGGCATACTCCCACCAGCATTGAATCACCTGGATCAGGTATTTTATCTTTGACCTTTGTTTTGATTATTTTTTTTTTCTCTCAACCTTGTATACCATATCTAAACTCTTTTGTTAATAAACAGTACTAGTCAAAATCATGATTATCAAAATAAGATTATTTGACTTTCAAAATCTTTTTCCTGGAAGAAAATTGTAAAAAAAATAACGGAATTGTATGTATGTAAAATCAGTCAAAAACTTTCGAATCTAGTGTCAAAAAGTGGCCAAAAACGTGGTTATTTGAAGTTTGGTGAAACTTGTTGACATCTATCTCTGCGAAATTAGAACGGAATTCGCTCTTCAAGGTTTTGAATGAAAGATGCGGACATCAGAAAAACACGAAAATTAAATTGGTGAAAATATGTTGAGTGGCTTGGGCTGTAGAATCCTTAGTGTGGCACCAACTCATTCTACGCCAAACAACACGATATTTGGTGGTTTTTCGTGAACATTCCTAATGATAAGGTTTTTGTGCAGTGTTGTAGAGAAAAAGAGGTGAATTTTTTTGTCCATGTGGTATGGGTCAGAAGCCATTCCTAAGTGCTCGGTTGGTCGGTTCTAAGGAAAAATTTTCTGAATTTGAGTCCTTGGACGCCTAGGGCGCTAAAAACGAGTCTTTGCTATGGCTCTATGTGTTTTTTGTACAGAACTTGAGTAAATCTTTTCCGATTTTCAAATGTTTTTTTGTTTGATCTAGGCATGACCAACAATTTATAAAAGAAACTTTTGCCTGTGCTTAAGGCTCAAGTGGGCCTCATGTCGGTCCTAAGGTCGGCCCTAGCCAAAAAAAATTTTTTTTGCTATGTTGTAGAGCAAATTGAGGGAAACATTTTTGTCTATGAAAGTATGTGTCCGAGGCCTCTACTTAGGGCCCTAGGTCAGTACTAATGTCAGCCAAAGCCCAAAAAATGGTTTTTTGCTATGTTGTAGAGAAACTTGAGGAGAACCTTTTTGGGGGGTCAATTTTGTGCTTTCGGAAGGCCTTTTTTACACCGTTTCTTCGGACGGGTTTTGCAATATTGCCCTATCAGCAATTTCCAATACAATTTAATGTAGAGGTAGGGCAATATTTACTTAAATACGTTCGAGTCTTTTCTTAACATCGACTCTGTTTGCCGCATCTATTCTGATAAGTACGTGTCCCTTCATATGTTTTATTGCTGATTCGTCATCTAAGGACCATGACCGGTGCTCCCCCCTACTCCCTGATTTTTTTTTTTTTCATAGCTGATGACTACGTGACTTGAAATAAAATTTATGTAAGGAAAAAAGTTCTATAGAAATTGTCAACTATGATGGATTTTTAATTGTTTTTCGATGAAATTGTCGATTTATTGTTTTGCGTAGAAATAGTTGCAATGTGACTCAGAATATCATAAAACGTCGTTTGCGTCTCGAATGATGTGATAGTATCTATTGCGATGAAATACCTTCATATCATTCTCAGTACGTAAATAGCTATTACAATACGATGTATAACAAAGAATGTCGTAAGTTTGGCAAATGTTTCATTATATTGAACGTAGTTGTTGAATATCGATGACGTTGATCATTCTGACTAGTCGATTTCCAAAATCAAAAGGATATGAAAGAAAAATGGACGAAAAATGGACAAAAATGGACTTTTTCTAAATAGATTAAGAGTCCTTTCACCCGAAAGTAAAATAGCACTTAAATAACGAACGTAAGTATTCTTTTCAACAGCTACATCAATAATACACCTCCACTGACAAATTTCATACTAATATACAGTAACCAAATAAGTGCAGGTTTAGAAGATACAAATGTCTAAAGCAGGTCAGATCAAATTTAAATCGGGCGGCCCGCTCGACTCTAGACAGCAGCGATCAAGTTGAACAGTAATTATGCTAATCTGAATGGGGTGCCTGGTGCAACAGAGAACGAATCAATAGCTCATGTTGGCGGAAGCTGCCCTTCAAATAACCAGCAAATCGTCACCACAGTGTTAAACATCAACTATCAGAATTGCTTCGCGAAAAAGGATTTGAGTGTTTCGAAAAAGTCTACGCCGTTGATAACGATGGTCATTCAAAACGAATCTACGAAAAATGTATCCCATTCTAGGAAAAGTATAGCGCATCCTTCGGAAAATGCAAATGGTCAGTTCGCGGACTTTGGTTCGGTAGTCGCGGCACAGTGGGAACAAGTGTATTTTTCAAAGAAATAGATGGCTCCAAATTAATTTCAACTGGTCAAGAAAATGCTGTAAAGCGACGAACTTATGTCACATTTCTTAAAATTACGTTAAATTTTGATTTATTTCTGAGAAAATCGCCCGACATATTTGTCTGTTTGTCACTTTGCCTATTTGTAGGCGCTTGAAGCCTCGAGGAACTAAAGTAAAACGTCGTTTGGCATTGCATTTTATAACCCAAAATTCGAATGGAAGGAGAAAAACAAAAGAGAAACCTGAAGACAGAACAAAGACGAAACCTATCCCCGGAGCCCAGCGTACTGAAAGCATTCGAGCGATACATTTGCGGCTAAAGTGTGGAGATGTATGACCTTCATGCAAATCTTCAACGAACTGTACAAATTATGTAATACAAATTTGGATTACATAATGGGCCATAATTATTGATTTTTTTAATTTTAGGTGATTCCGTTTGCTATGCACATCAACAATCCGTAATGAAAACATGTGCAAGGGACCCGTACGTATCAGAATAGATGTGCCAAACAGAATAGATGCTGCAAAAAGATTCGAACGTATCCAAGTAAATGTCGCCTTAACTCTTAAGTGTTTCAAATTGCGTCGACATCAAATTGGATTGGAAATTGCCGAAAGCGCAATATTGAAAAACCCGTCCGAAGAAACGGCGTAAAAGACATCTCCAATCCTTGAAAAAGCCCGAAAGTAAAAAAAATGGAAATAATTTAAAAAAAAATTGCACCAGGCCCGATTTTAGAACCGACCTAGACCACTTAGGAGAGACCTCTGATCCATACGTCCATGATCCACGTTGGTTCTTTTTTCTCTGCAACACTGCATAAAAAACCTCGCCATTAAAGAAATATTCACAAAAAACCATCAAGCATCGCGTAGCGTGAGTTGGACTCACACTGAAAACTCTACAGTCCGAACCACTCAACAGATTTTGACTTCTATAATATGAAACCCAAAATACACTGCACCTCACCGCACCTTGGTGCACCTGTCAACACCTTGTTTCAACTCACTACACCTTGGTGCACCTCACTGCACCTTACTGCACCTTGGTGTGCATTATTGCACCTTGGTGCGTATTTCTGCCTGAGATGTCGGGGAAATATTTTTGTCTATTCAACTAAAGGTCCCAGACCCTATATATTATATATTGGAATATTTTTGAAAATGTCTTAGATCTTAGACCTCCAAGTCAGCCGAATAAATAAATTTATGAAATGTTTAAGAGGTTGTCCAAAGGAACATTGAAGTCTTGGTTCCAGACCTTATAAAAAGTTAATTCCAGTAACATCCGGTAAACAAAGTTTTGAGAAGCCGACGAGCATGGGCTCACGAGCATCACGAAAAAGTGCGCCAACTAACCTCTGATCTGCAGTATAGGCCGAGTAGTTATATGAGTGCACCTCAAAAGTGTTTCTTTGTGGGTAGAAAGTACACCACGCAAATTGTGAGCAAGATCTCAGTTTTCGGAAAAGTTTTGAATGTTTCCGGTGGGAGGGGGAGGGTCTATGTAGTGGTCGTGAGTTTAGACACATGTACGTGACATGTCGCTAAGGACTAACTAGAAGCAATTTTTGAATTTGAGATTTTAACATTTCGGCAGGCTCCGATTTTTTCACCGGAGCCTGCAATAGTTCGGATCTACGGTTGATTGAGAATCAAACAATTAATTTTGAAGTGTTGTAGACGACGACGATGGTACAATTTGTGGGAAACAGAATGTCCTTCTGCTTCAAGAAGCTATGGTCAGCAAAGAGTGAAAAAATTAGCTTTTGAAGTTGTAGAGGACGCAGAGAGAACGTTTTTGAATATAAAACTATGTGTTCGTATTAAAGACATAATTGTAAAGTAACTTTTTGTTCAGAATAATGTAAAGAATTCATTAAAAAAATAAAAAATTCATATTCATGACCCATTTGGATACTTCGCGAAAAAAGTACACGCTTTAATGGTTTAATACCTCTACACGATACGTGCAAATGAATCACCAATGGAATATTCCATTAAGGTGAAGGTGTGGGTTGTTCTTATGGTAATACTGTTGCTGCCACCGAACAAGCGGAATTTTCTACGGGACGAATCTTACCTTAATTTCGGTTCGTCGATGTTTCTTTTTTTTGTCCGAATTTATTTGTGACTGAATTCCTTTTTGTAGATCCACTAACAAATCCCGAGTTAAATGTTTCCAATCGTTTACATTCGATCCGATTCCATAGTAAAAGTTTTCGCCCTGACCAGAAAAAAAAAGATATCTTCGTTGCTGCCACGTCATAGACTGATAATAACTCACCTGAACGCTGAGCGTAATGTCGGCCACAATATAATGTAAATTGAAAGTTTTCTTTGTTTCCCGATTTTGTAACATTACAATTAAGCTGCTACTATTAACTTTCAATAATACATCGATGCTCATGACCAAATCCAACACATGGTCGAGTGGTAGGTTAACAGCACTTTCATACAGCGACGGTGTTGTGTATGACACAACATTTGAATAAACCATTCCGTCATATTGTCTGGTCAAATTGCTTCCCTTAGGCACAATCCATTCGGATTGATCTTTTTCTGCATCTTCGATAATCTACAAAAGAATTGCTTTCATTTCGATTCTCTCCTTAGCGGAATTCTTTACCTTTTTTCTTGGTTCCGGGTCAGTCAAATTCTTACTGTAATGTGATAAGCCGAATTGGGCAATTTGTGTGGGATAGTAATATGCCTGAGATTGCCACTGCGTTGAAAGAGGTACGCCGTCAGATGCACTTATACATTTCACACGGTCACGCATCTGCAATTAGTTGTCTTTTTCACCATTCAATCACCACAAATCAGTCATTTACCTCAACGTTGTAGTTCTCAAAGTACATAAAAATACCCTTCGGGTCATACGTTTCTTTCGGATAATTGACCTTAGCATTCGTATGAGACCATTCGAAACGATTTGTTCCCTTTACCGTAGAGCTCAATGTGCCAAACACTTCAAAGTAGTCATGCAAAAACGAAAATGGTAAATACACTTCATCACCTTCGCGTCTGCATGACACACTGTATTTTTGATTGATCAGGCATTCGATCTCTTCAATCGCTTCGCCAGGTTGATTGCCTAACAAGAAGATTGTGAAATTCAATGGTTGGACGAACTGTCATTGCGATTACCTTCGTAAAATCGTCTACTGTCCCATTTCGGTAGAAAGCTTCTAGGCAATGACAAGTCACCACATCGGGACCAAAATGTTATTGTTATGAAAAACACAGCCAAGCATAAACATACCAGCACGACTTTTAAATTGATTCTCATGATTACGAAAAATAAAGGGGTGTGCTGTTGATATAAGAAGAATTAAATTAGAACATATTTAACTCGTTTAGCTGTTTAACTGAATTTATTCCAGTCAAAGCTACTTGTAACATAAACTTAGTTAAAATGTATTAAAATCGCCTCTGTTGCAAAGTATAAAAATAAATCAATTTTTTGAATTGCCAGAACAGCTAAAACGATCGAATATTTCGAAATGAGGAGTAGTTAAATGAATGTATGTCATCAAATTTTGTAATTAAATAAATAACTTTCCTTAAAAAAATTTTAGACATCTATATTCGTAGGACCGATAAAATTGACGTGTGTGTGTATTAGCGGAAGTAGTACGCATAAAACGTTTAACATAAATCTAAACGAGTGGAAACGCAATTAAATAAAATGTTATTTTAATCTGCCAACTTGTAGATTTTATTTCAAAGAGCCGAAGAATTTTTCTTTTGCTTCTAGGTCCATTTTGCTATAATAGTATATTATAATACAAGGGGAATAATTGCGTAATTATAGTCGACGCGCAGTGAAATTTCAAGGGGCGTTAGCCCCGAGAATTTTCACCCACCGAGACTATAATTGCGCGATTGTTACCCTTGTATTATACGATAGCTTATCACATTTGAGCCTATAATTGCCAATTATGCGCAAAACATGACAACAAAATTAACATAAATCAAAACTCATCGAATTTGTTGCAAAAAATTTCGTCTAGATTGATTTTTCGATTTAGTATGCGGTTGTCATAACAACACACGTTTCATTCTCATTCATTCGTATTGTTTCAGTGTAGCCTACGTCATCATTAAAGAACCGGGTTATAATAGGGTCATTACAAACCTACTTTTAACAGGAAAGTCGATTATAATAGGCCGATTATAGCCCCATTATTAGTGCAAGCCAAGTAGCTTATTATAGGCTGGAATGTGATAAAAAATCATAAAACATTGTTTTTCTTTACATTACTCTTTCGTTTTTCCTATTTCCATCCTAAAACAGTTTTTGTATGAATGGTATCGCCTACTGGCACATAGAAAACATATGAAGGGACCCGTACGTTTCGGAATAGATGTGGCAAACAGAGTTGATGTTACGAAAAGACTCGAACGTATTTAAGTCAATATTGCCTTACCTCCTAAGTGTAATTGAAATTACGTCCACATTAAGTTGTATTAGAAATTGCTGATAGGGCAATATTGAAAAACCCGTCCGAAAAAACGATGTAAAAGAACCCTTTCGAAAGCACTGATCTCCAACTAGACAAAAATGTTCGCCTCAATTTTCTCTACAACATAACAAAAAACAATTTTTTTTGTTAAGGGCCGACTTTAGGACCGACCTAGGGCCATGAGGAAATGCCTCTGACACATACTTCCATAGACAAAAATTTTTCCCTCAATCTGCTCTGCAATATGACAAAAAAATGTTTTTTGGTTAGGGCCTACCTTAGGACCGACCAGAGGCCCACTTGAGCCCCAAGCACAGGCCCAAATTTGTTTATGAATATAATTCGGTACACGGTTACCTCTCAAATAGAAAAAGAATCAACAAAATCGGTTAGGATTTGCCCGATTTAGGCAAACAAAAACACGTTGGGCCTAGTTTCAGGGTCCTGGCTGAGTCCAAGGGCATCTTATCAAAAAACTTCCTTCCATAAAATATGAAACATTCCCAGACCTTTCGATTAAAAATTTTTTTTGAAAATCGGAAGAATTATGTACAAAAAAAAATGTAGGGCCCAAACGGAGATCGTTTTTAGTGCCCTAGCTAAGTGAAAGGGCTCAAAATCAAAAAAGTTTCTTCTACAAATTGTCGGCCATGCACAGATCTTTCAAAAAAAAAAATTATGAAAATCGGGAAAGATTTACTCGAGTTATGTACAAAAGACCAAAAACCACTTAAACGGCCCTAGCTCGGCGGACCTTGGGCCGACATTGCCCAGATTCAATCCCATTGAAGAATTTTCAATTACCTTTCAGGAAAAAAAAATTATTTTGAAAATCGGTTGAGTTTTACTCAAGTTATCGCGGTGACGGACGGACGAACGGACGGACGGACATTTTTTTTATTGCTGATTCGTCATCTAAGGACCATGATCGATGCTCCCCACCTACTACCCGGTCGAAATTGGAGTGGTTACAAACGTCGTGGTAAACGCATAAGACCCCTTTTCGAAGGACTTCGTTCTTCGTACGGGTCTAAACATAAGTACGTCGGTCGTACACGAATTTGTAAACTTATTATGTACAGTATCATCCATACCGTACGTACATAAAAATTTCGATTTTTTGACACCTCCCTGCCACGTCATGCGAAATCGTACAAATTAGAGAACCCCATCCGTACGTATGAAATTCAGAACTTTTTTTATACTCAAAAATTACTAATTATAAACGTCTAATGTCTGCCTGTTTATCTGTCTATGTGTCTATCTATTTATGCGTCTATCTATGTGTCTATAAGTCTGTCTGTCACGATCCCGTTATTTTTTCGTTTAATTGCGTTTACACTGGCGAAGCAAAAAAAAAAAAATACTTTTTGATATGTTGTTGGGGATGGTGCAAAACGTGGAGAAAACATGTTCCGGGGTTAAATATTGTTCTGAAATAAGGGAGTTATGGGTCAATAAAGGGTCGAAATTGAAAATCGGCCAAAAGTCAGTCAAGATGACGTCTTAGAGATTTGGTCGGGGAAGCAAAGTCTTAGAGTTTTTGATGGGCTACAACTTTGTAGAAGAAAGTTTTTTGATCCGACTTCATGCGGAGGAGCTAGGCAGCAAAAACTGTTAAAATTTTGGGGTTTCCTCACTTTGTTGTTAGGGAAATTTTGTTGTTGGACAAAGTAGAGATACATTTTGAGTGCCAATCGATAGTGGAGGCTTCGGCCAACAAATTTGCTGAACAATGTTGGTTGAAAAAGTTTCATACTACCGAGCTATAGGTCGTTCTTTGGCGATTTTGTCCAGAGCTGGAGCACTTATTAACCAATATCTCGGCCGGTAGTTGCTGGAATGAGGCCAGTGAGGTGTCGTATGAAAGGTTTCGACAGTGTGAAGGTAGCGGAATCAATTTTAAGAAAATCTGTTGAGCGGTTCGGTGTCCAGGGTCGTTCAAAGGAGACAAAATGGGTAAAAATTTGCTCCGCTGCCCGAAAATTACTTAAAAAATAATTTTTGATATTTTGTTGGGGATGGTGCAAAACGTCGAGAAAACATGTTCCGGGGTTAGATATTGTTCTAAAATAAGGGAGTTATGGGTCAAGAAAGGGTCGAAATTGAAAATCGGCCAAAAGTCAGTCAAGATGTCGAAGATGTCGCAAGTGCAACGCTGAATACGGGGAACTTGAAATACGGAGAACGTTGAATACGGGGTAAGTGGAATACGGTGAACGTTGAATAGGGGGAAGTGGAATGCGGGGGAAGTAGAATACGGGGGAAGTGGAATACGGGGAACGTTCAATACGGTGAACGTGGAATACGGGGGAAGTGGAATACGGTGAGCGTTGCATACGGTGAACGTTGCATACGGTGAACGTTGCATACGGTGAACGTTGCATACGGTGAACGTGGAATACAAGGAAAGTGGAATACGGGGAACTTGGAATACGGGGAAAGTTGACTACGGTGAACGTGGAAAACGGGGGAAGTGGAATACGGGGAAGTGGAATATGGGAGAAGTGGAATACGGGGGAAATAGAATACGGAGAACGTTCAATACGGTGAACGTGGAATACGGGGGAATTGGAATACGGTGAGCGTTGCATACCGTGAACGTTGCATACGGTGAACGTGGGATACGGGGGAAGTGGAATACGGGGGAAGTGGAAAACGGTGAACGTTGCATACGTTCCGCGGAGGAGGTGGGATACGGGGGAAGTAGTATAAGGGGAACTTGGAATACGGGGAAAGTTGAATATGGTGAACTTTGCATACGGTGAACGTGGAATACGGAGGAAGTGGAATACGGGGAAGTGGAATACGGGGGAAGTGGAATACGAAGAAATAAAATTCGGGGAAAGTTGAATACGGCGAACTTGGAATGCGGTGAACGTTGAATACGGGGTAAGTGGAATGCGGGGGAAGTGGAATGCGGGGGAAGTGCAATACGGGGAACGTTGCATACGTTCCACGGAGGAAGTGGAGTACGGGGGAAGTTGAAACATTACGCATCATTATTTAAAACGAAAAAAAATATGGCTCTCTGAATAGACAACACGCGAAAATGATAAAGCCTGCGTAGCCCCTAGGGGCGGTGGTTTCGACTACGTAACCTACCCTTTAATGTTAAAGCGAAAATGATAAAGCCTGCGTAGCCCCTAGGGGCGGGGGTTCGACTAGTTTTCATATAAAATCATATTTCTATTCGAAATGACGGTCTTACGGAAAACATAGCATAATTCAAGACAGAAAAGCAAGCCTGTAGCTCGTAGATATTTTATTATAGCAAATTTTGATTTGTCATGATTTTCTCGAATATTCACATTTTGATTCTGATTAGTCTGATTTCTTATTTAAGGCCGATTCGCAGTGAGTGAGTTATGAACAGATCTGATGAATTTTTTTTCTTCAAAACGGAGGCAAGCAAAGCGGCATATTTTTAGACCCGTACTAAGAACGAAGTTCTTCGAAAAGGGGTCTTATGCGTCTGGGGCCGTTTAAGTGGTTTTTGGTCTTTTGCACATAACTCGAGTAAATCTTTTCCGATTTTCATAATTTTTTTTGTTTAAAAGATCTGTGCATATTCGACAATTTATGGAAGAAACTTTTTTAAATTTGAGTCCCTGGACTTAGCTAGGGCACTAAAACCGAGTCTATGCTAGGGCCTTACGTGTTTTTTGTTCATAACTCGAATAAATCTTCTCCGATTGCCATATGTGTTTTTTTAGTCAACAGGTCAATGAATGCCCAACAATTTGTAGAAGAAATTTTTTTGAGGTTGGGCCTAGTATATAGCTGGGGCACTAAAAACGAGCTTCTGCTAACTGTGTACTAATTATGTACATAACTCGAGTAAATCTCTTCCGATTTTCAAATATTTTTTGATCGAAAGGTCTAGGATTGTCTCTAGGGAAGAAACTTTTTTGATTAGAAACCCTTGGACTCAGTCAGGACCCTAAAACTGAATTTCTACTTGGGCATCTATTCTGATACGTGCGGGTCCCTTCATATGTTTTTTTTTTTTTTTCAAAAAGAAGAAATTTTTTTCAAAACTGACACTGCTAATCCACTTTTGATTTGAATTTTTTCAGAACGGCATACGCGAATGACATTATATTACAGTATATACTCCGAGTGTTACTACAACCGCTTATATACACGTCTATTAAATTAAGTACAATGCCTTAATGCATGAGCTGGAGGTTGTGTGTTGCTTTTACCGACTTATATAGTGTGTTAACCAACTTATACACACTACTAACATACCGACAGCGCATTCATTAAAAGTACATTACGAATGTGTTTCAAAATTGGTTGTTTTGACTCGCAGGAAGTTTACTGCATGAGCCGAAGGTTCAAGGCAATTCTGCCCATAAAACTTTTAACAGAACAAAATTATAAAATTGAACTTGTACTTAATTGGTAAGAAATAAATAAAACTCTGCAAGAAACTGTGTAATCTAAACTGAAGAATTAAATATTAAAAGCCGACGTAATGACATTAATTGTCGCATTCATTATTGGAAAAGAATTTAGGTAAATGGATAGTTGAAGTCGGCATTCTCAACGGGAAAATTAATACGACCGGTCTTGATACAAGTGAGAGATGATTAAAGTCGTGTGCGTGATACATTCTAATCTTTCTATTTGAATTCCATTCCAAATGTTATGAAAAAAATCTCAAATGTTAGAGGAATAATTAAGAAACTTTTAAATCGATCCTTTGTAAATATAAATATGCAATAAAAATGTAAATTATTTGATTAATCGCGAATATTTTTAATTCATCCAAAACCATTTATTAACCAAAAGATAAGACATTTTTTGAGTTGTGTTTAAAAAAATTTCGATAATTTTGTGTGGCCGAATGAGAGAGTAATTACTATTTATAAATATTACTTTTGAGCCAATGTAAATACGCTGACACATCAATGTCTCATATAATCGGCAATTCGAAATAAAAACGGAGAGATGAAGTGTGGAATTGACTTTCATTGAACTTACCTTTCGATGATTTAAAGCTGAGGACTTATTAGAAGTCCTTGCCCTTCCAATGTTTGCAGAATTTACAAACGAGGAATTTATATTAACAATATTCATTGGAAAAACACCACACTATCGTTTCATTTTGAGAATATTATCGTTTATGTTCTCCATTTACCGCACCACAAATGACAACAAAATTTTCTTTAAGGATTGTGATTGTTTTGCAGTGAAAAACATTATTTATTTGATGAGTGGGCTTTCCAGTTTTTCAGTTTTTTTTTATTTTGACTTCAAGTTTGACAATTTATTGACACAGAGACGCATGCGTTTAAAAACGTACAAGATTATTGACCAAGAGAATGTTCCATACTTTCGTCATTTAAAAAATAAGCGCGAAAGAGAGGTTTTTATGGACCAGCTGTCAATAAGCAAAACAAATATCGCGAGGGTGCACTGACTATACATCGAATTTACACCGATTTTTTGGAGTGTTTTCGTGTACATTTTATAGATATCGTTTTTTGATTTTCAGCTCCGATCCTATGGCGACATCGACAAATTTGCGTTGCATTTCCGAATCGAGTTACAAATCGATTATTTCTTCTCTGAATGAATATTGGATGAATAAGTCCCTCGTGATATAGTATATTTCAATATACCCCAATACACACGCGATGTGTACGTACGCACGCGCGGGCTGTATGTGTTTATAATATCCCAAAAGAACCTTTACGTAATAAATGATTTCCGCTACTATACTATACTACTTTTACTGTTAGAAAATAAATAACTTTTACTATGATGATATTCGTAAGATCAATCAGTACTTTGTGTACTTAGATGCACTGAATGGATCAACATTGAAACACTCGCCCGACGCAGATTCAATGCCTGCGCACTTTTTGTATCTGAATTGATGAATGGCAATATCGACGCACCTATAATTAAAAGCAAGGTCGTTCGAAATTCTAGACACACTCGTGGTGATGACTTTCTCGTTGTCGACCAACACAGGACGAAATATGGTCTTTATGAGCCAATCAATAACATGTGCATGGCATTCAACCGCTTTTCACTACTGTGGTTTCAAAACATACCACGTGAATCGTTCAAGATGACTATCAAGAAGTTAAAAATTACGTATAAACTGAATGGTAAGACCAGAATTTCATAATCGATGTCAATATCATCTCATCATTTATACTGAACCTTTGGTTCTCACTCTAATCAGAAGCTGATTAGTCAACTCGGGTCTCACGACTCTCAAATGAAACTCTAAGTCACGTCGACTTGTGCATAAACAGCTAGTCTAGACGACTAGTTTCCACTAATCCTTTTTGTTTCAGGTGGACCATTGACTACACGAGGCGTTGGTACTTGATTGGACTTGACTTAAACTTTTAAATGTATAACTATAAATAAATAAAGAATGACGATGAGTAGTGGTGACTATCGACTCCGACGGGTCGACTGGGTCGGCAGCTCACTTCCGGATCTACTCATAATTTATGTTTTTTGTTAATACTTAATACTTGTAATTAGTCAGGGGGCTTCGGCCATTGATGAAATAAATAAATAAATAAAAAAATTGTGTGTGTAAATATAAAGATGTTTATTGACAACACTGCTCTTACATGAAAAGTAGCCTAAGACTCAGTATACTAGACAAATTTTTTTCCATTTAAATCTATGGATCGAAATGCATCTGTTTATGTGAACAGGTGTAGATTACATATTAGCTTAGCGCTTTTTAAAATAATGGAGACGATCATTTCGATAATGTTTAGAGGAATTTTAAATTCTTTTAGGAAGTTCACAAAAAATCTCGGAATGGTGCCTCTAGCACCGATATACAGCCCGATGACTTCTATGTTGGTGACATTGTATTTTGAGCGGAAATATGGTACACATTCGTCGTAAATTTCTTCTTTCTCACAGTTGACTACAAAGGACTGATCGTTATCTCCTTCGATTCTAATGGTAGGGTCGATTATGAAGCGTTTATCTAGTGAACGATTGTATGCAAAAATGTCAGCTCTTCTACTAACATTGTTGACATCAACACAGAATATTTCCTCATCAACACTCCAACCTTTGTCTTTGAGTTTTGTGGACAAGAGCGAACGAAGGGCATGATGACGATTATTACGAAGTAATTCACTTTTCGGACATTTGCCAAGGATGTGACCTAATGTTTCGAAGTCGTTGCAGTGTCTGCAACGGCTGCCTCCTTGACTGAATCCGGGATTAGTTCTTACCGGCAAAACGTTACCTGTCATTTTAATTGCGTTGATCCATTCCGATGTTGAGAGACCGAATTTGGTTGTTAGCCATTTGTTTGCTGCAATGTATTCATCGAATTGACAGACTCCGCGACCTTTCGTTGGTAGAGCACACCATCCAGGCATCGAATTGCGTTCTTTGCAATTCATTTCTTATTAGTTTGCATTTCTTTTTTCCAGAGTTTCGAGAGAGTTGTTGTACATTGTGAGTGTCATTCAACAGGGTGAGCTTCAGTTCTTCAGAGATGGGCAGCTTGGACAAACAACTCAATTTTTCAGCCTCAAAGTCTCTGACATGAAACAAAACTTCCACTTCACAGTTCTGAAGATATTCGCTGGCGTTGAAAGATTGGATGAATGCTTCCCAAGAAGTTTAATAAGTCGAGTCCTTTAACTTTCTTGTTCGAGTACACCATTGCGTCTGGCGTAGAATTGGGAATTTGGAGGATCTCTTTGACTGCGCTTTTCAGAATTTTGTCAATATTTGTGAGGAGCGTTCGTGGCAAGTGAGATAACGAAGCTTGTTGGAAAGGGAAGATCACTGTGGGCCAGATATAGTCATTTAGGATGTTAAATTTTTGGTCCGCATTAAGAAATGGTGTCGACACGAGTCTTTCAATTTGATTCCTCATAGTTTGGAGCATTTTAGTCTCATCAAAAATTATTTCACTTTTGAAGGTAGTGCCCAGATATTGAACTGTATCGCCCGGCCCGACGCACGGGATCTTCATTGTGGAATTGATGGCCAAGTCATCAGTAGAGAGGTTTCCACCGACAATACTTATGCAAGAGGACTTTCGAGGATTCACTTCAAGACCCAGTTCCTGATAATATCCCATGAATGTCTGTGTCAACGTGATGGCTGAATCACGAGAGTTGGCGCATATGTTCGAGTCATCGGCAAAATTTTGTAAAAGTTCATTCTCAAAAGAAGGGTGTAACTGAAAGCCGAAGGTGGATTTTACGGATGTAATAGAACTGGTCGACAGATTTGGAAGTTTCCTTCCGATGGAAGATCTTCATTTAATAATATGTTGCAAGAAACACCTTCAAAGCCTATTTTTTTATTTTATTAAAGATATAGTTGTACAGTTTGTAATCGCACGGAGGCCACTGAGTGGGCCTATTGTGCTAACTATGTAGAGACGTTTACCGTTTCTTCGAACCTTCCTGTGATCGCGATGTAATTCAGGATGTTTTGTGGTTGCAAATTTTTAATCAGTCGTAACCTGATAATGAAATTTCCTAGGGACTGCCTTCTTTTCGTCATGAAAGCTGGACAGTGACATACATATTGTTCAGCTGTTTCTGTGTGGTGTCCACACATCTCGCAGCTTAAGTCTGTTCGTTTGCCAATGGTAGTGAGATGTTTGTTGAAACCGTAATGCTCTGTTACTACTCCTACGAATTTTGTCGATCTGGTTCTACTGACGTTAATGAGATACTTGGAGTTTTTCTTATTAATCCTGATACAACGTTTTGCTTGGCGGCATGTTGGAAGAGTTGTCCAGTGTTTTACGAATGCTGAGTTTGTTTTTCTATTTATAATTTTCTTTTTATGTGAGTGGGGGGTGCCTAAAGTGGGTTCTGGTCCTATAAAACTATTTATTGCGGATTTTTTGGCTAAATTATCCGCTTTTTCATTGCCTTCGATATTAGGGTGACTTGGTACCCATATTAGATCAACTCTGTTTAGCAGTGGCAATTTATTTAGCGACTCCCACGCTTCCAGTGCCAAAGATGAAGTAAATTCTATTGAAGATACTGTTTTGATTTCAGCCTGACTGTCTGAATAAATGAATATTATTTCATTTGTTATATTCTGGTCATTCTGGTCCAGGACATAATACGCGCTTTCAATTATTGCTCTTATTTCATCTAGAAAGATTGATGAGTATGTCCCAAGTGGAATTTGAATTTCCGTTATATGATAAGGACAATATATAATCCGGACGCTACTGAATCATTTATTACTGATTCTTCTGTGTAGAGGATCATGCCGTGTTCCGGCGGTAGTATGCCGTTCAGCCACATTTCGTTCTGAGGTATATAAGTATTAAGAGTCAATTTGCGAATTCTTCGACCAATTTGAAAACAACCCATCTCCGATTTTTGCTATCTATGGCTAATTCGATTCCTTGGATCTATAGGAGAAGTTCTTAGAAGAACATTTGTCTCGAAAAAATATAGCTTCAGCAGTGGAACTTCTGAGAAAATGGTCTGCACTGAATCGTTTTTCATCAATAACTTCAACAAGATCGAATACATTGGTTTGAAACTTTTCAGGTTAGTAGCCCTCATAGAGACGAATGTTTGGAGTATCCCCTTGCCTCAGATGGTAGAGTGTTGGACTCACTGCCTATGGGTCCCGGGTTCGATCCCCGGGGGGAACAAGCTCATATGGTTTTTCCTAATCATGGATGATTAGTCTCTGCTATTAGTAACATCTAATTAGCTCTATTGACTCTGTAACAGTTGCACAAACTAAATGAAATTTGAATGCTTATTTGACATAATCAAACAATTGCACTCACAAAGTGCGACATCTACATTCGAATAGTCTCACAACAACGAAAAGAAATTCTCTCTACAACAGTGGGTATGCACAACAGGCCCATTGGAGGCTTAGGTGCTTAGGAAGGTTCGCTTTCCTTACCCACATTATCCTATCCTATCCTATC
>CM055404.1:100541154-100621818 GCA_029228625.1 Pseudolycoriella hygida | reverse complement strand
AAAAATTTTTTCGCGCAGACGGACAAAAAACGTCAGATTTTCTCACCGAATTTAAATCCTAAAGTAATCTGTTTCGAGTCACATTTGAATGTCATTTTTTGTCCTGTCTGAAATGTTTTTGACCCACCTGTCGTTTTTCTCCCAGTCTGATATGTCATTTTTTACCCACCTGCAACATAAACAAAATAAGATTTCATTTTGTTCGAGATAATATAAAATAAAAATTCATTTTAGTCTCACTTTTAATGGTACATACGCGCGGACACATACATAATTTCGATATTATTATCCACTCAATTCTAAGAATCACACGCGAATTGAAAAAAAAATTCAATAAAAACAACATCGACAGAAGAAAACAACGAAAACAATTTAGGTGACACAATTGAATCGCATACTTACTGTGATCATAATATGAAATTTGAATTTAAGTTTGTTGAGTGTTTTGTTCAAAATCTGACTTTTTGTCCGTCTGCGCGAAAAATAGTATAGTATATTTTTTCGTGGCAAATCGAAATCGAGGAATCAAATAAGCCATAGATAACGAAATGCGGAGATGGGTTGTTTTCAAGTTTCATACAACTTAGTCGAAGAATTGGCAGATTCACTCTTAAATGATTTATCAAATCTGAATTGGGTCGAAATTTTGTCTTTGGGCATGTTTAGGCTTGACTATGTTAAAAGCGACCTTGTGCAGACGCGTGAGTGCTGTGTTTCTGATTTTCATACTTTTGTCTTGTGATAATCTGTCAAACGTTGCTATATGTTCCGGGGCAAGTTTAATAGTACTTCGAGTGCGGCTCTTGGGGTTGATTTCCATGGACTGTTGATAGCCCTTTGAAATTTTGATAAAACTTGCTGTATTTGTTTTTGTTTACAAATGTGGTTCCAGAGGAAGTATGGGTATGTTATGAAGACAGCCTAAAGAACAAAATATCAAATAGTCGGCCTGAAGAATTTTGGAAAACCTGCGCTATCGTTTTAGCTAATTTGAAAATAAGCTACAGCACCACAGGTTTCATCAGCGTAGCTTTTGTTTTAATTTTTTGGAGACTGTAGCACTCTCTTGTTCATATAGTGGACCACACTTGAGCTAATCTTCTGTACCAATACCAATTCCAAATGAACTAATTATTTGTGTATTAGGGCAAATACACACACCAATGTACCCTCGCGTATACAGCAAAATATTGCAGCTTGTCGAACAGAGGCGCCGTAACCAATTTTTCCCATAACATTTTATGTAACAATTTTTGCTATAACATTTGAGTCCTGGATTGGCTCATCGTTCATATTTATTTGAAGTTGTTTGATATTTGCAAAGAACTTTAATTTTTACGAATTCTTGGTGGCCTTCAGTCATCTTCTTACTTTTACTTTTTTTCCGCGCTACAGCCACTTGTGGGCGTGTTCGAGGATTCTAAGCCAATGCTGCCTATTCCTTGCTGTGTTTTGCCAATTCCTTACTCCGAGTGTCCGAAGATCTTGTTCGACACCATCAATCCATCGAAGTTTTGGGCGACCAACTCCTCTTCGCCTTTCTCAATCGTTACGGAATAATTTTGAGGGGACTCTGTTTTCATCCATCCGCGCTAGGTGCCCGTCCACTTAAGCCTTTGGACTTTCACACCGCCAATATATCCGACTCGCCAAAATCACTTTCCAATTCAAAGATATATAGCCGTCGCCACCTCTCCGCCTCGCGCATCGTTTCAAATATAGAGCGGAGCGCCTTGCGCCCAAACTTTTCTTCATCGCCCAAGATTCGAATCCGTAGATCAATGCTGGACGAATAAGTGTTTTGTAAATATGGCACTTCGTTTTCTTCGATATTAACTTTGAGTCTAAATGTTTGATTAGACCATAATAGTATCTGTTTGCCGTCATGATACGTCTGCGAGTTTTAGGTGTATTGTCACCATCTGACCGTATCATCGCTCCGAGATAAATCCACTACCTCGAGATTGAACTCTCCAATGCGTATTTTGTCTTCTTGTTGATTGGCTACCGCATTCGGCACGGTCTTCATTTACTTGGTTTTAGATTCGTTTATCCTCAAACCCATTCTCTCAGCTTGGATTTTCAATTTCAAACCTTCTCTAACAGCAAACACATCTGACATGCCGTTTTTCACCTTGACACGACATCTGGTGCAATCCAATATCGCTTTCACAGGACGATTATACTTTGTTTCAAAGCCCAGCTCCTTCCGCATACAATTCCATATGCTTGGTCCTGTCATAAGCTTGTCTAAAGTCGATGAAAATATGGTAGGTCCGAACTTGAAACTCTCTGCCCTTTTGCAGAATCAGACGAATTGTGAATATTTGGTCAGTTGTTGAGCGATCTCGTTTGAATCCGGCTTGAGAACCCCCAATGGCACTCTCAGCCAGCGAATTTAGTCTTTCGAATAGTACTCGCTATCATCAGTCACATCATCATTCCCGTTGAACAATGCATCAAAATGCTATTTGAATCTCTCAATTCAATTATAATTGTTAACGGCATATTTTCATCCTGAATTCGTGCTGGCGAATGGTGCAAATTATAGAATTTGTGTTCACTCACCTGGTAGCCGAGCACAAATTCGTCAAAAAATTCTAAACATGTCGTTTGTATGGTGCCACTTGAAAATTTTGATTTTTGAATGTTACCACCTCAAATGAGTCCCAGATTCGTGTTGGCGAAGGATACAAATTTTGTGATTTATGCTCGCACGAACGCGCAGAACAATTTCATCAAAAGTTGCAACAATGTTATTTTCATCGTGTTTAAGCTCCATTTGAGAGAAACACTTCATTTTTTGCTTAAAATATTGTTCTATTATTCGCAGATTCGAACTGCTAATGAAATAATACTAATAGAGTACAAAAGAATATAAGTTAACTTGAACTTAAGGGTCTTTCATAAATTACGTAACGCCGTTAGCGAATTTGTGACAGTGAGGAGGGGGTCGACCGAAACGTTACGTATCGCTAAAATCGTTTTATTGTTGCAGCGATTTCGCAGTTAATTTATTACCTAGAATTTGTAGAATATCAATATCAAGGTTCTGATAGAACACTCGTTAGGCGGTTGACACACCAATTGTTGAACAAGTGAATCTATACAGTTTAATGATTTTATTTCAAGTATCTTATTGAGGTAAAACTAAACAGTGCTAAATAAGGAAACTTCTGTCATTTCTAGTCAGCTTTTATGTTTTCAATCTAGTTAAGCGGAGTGAGATGTCATTTAAATAATGATCAATAATGAACAATCGTCAAGTTAAAACAAATTTTCTTTACAGTCTTCTATGACATTAGAACCCCTCTCCTCTGAAGGGGTAGCGAGTTTTTGCGACACCAGCATGACAAGGAGGGTTGGAGGGGTCTACAAAATGACAGTTTTTTCGTAACGTAATTACGTATTAACGACTCCTTAACTAGAATAAAACTACAAAAAATCCTTGGCTAAAATAACGTCTATCTGAACGAAAATATGAGCTCTATTTCGAATCCATCATTATGGAACGAACATTCATTTCAAGTTTTAATGACTAATTAAATTTTGATTACTAAGAAGACAAGGGTTGAATTGGCCTATCAAAAGGTTTAATTCAAAATACGATACGAAGTAGAAAAAATTTCAACTTGACTGGGTCGCTGGAAACTATATTTCATAAATATTCAATAATCTGTTTTAACTGGTGAGATACAACACAAATTACATTTACATTGAAGCGTAGCGAATTTTTTTTTATCGTTTATACGAGTTAATTATAAGTATTTTTTGGGAGAAAAAGAGTGCATAGAGTACAAAATTGTCAGTCAGTGAAAAGTAGTAACACTGTCGAAAAAGAGTACATGTACGCAAGCCTCGACTCCTCCTATTCATCGGAGGACCAATTTTGTTTTTGGTTTGTGATGGTAGCCCAGCTGACTAGGGCTGTGTATGCTGCCGTTGTCAGCCGCCACCATATTGAGTCGTCACCCCATCTTGATAGCGCCTAGCTGCCTTTGGCCCTACCTATACCCGAAGACAGCCCACCTCATCCTTATGCTAAGTGACCCACGCTACTACACCAGGGTTGGTAACCTGATCGTTCATGCAGATTGCTCACTATAACAGGTGTCACCACGGGTAATATAAAGGTAATATAAATGACGAGATAGAGTCAATGACGATACGTATGAGGAAAACGAGAGACGAACTCCAAACGGCGGAAATAAAACTTCCAGCGGACCCAGCGATTAAGATTCTGAAAATCGGCAAGATAAAGGTGGGCTGGACCGTATGCCCGATAAGGGTAGCCCAGCAGTTAGAAAGGTGCATGGACTTTGGACATCACGCAAGAAATTGTAGGGGAGAGGATACAACTTCTTTGGCAAACCTCAGCGGAACAAAAATTCGACGTAGCAATTATTGCAGAACCGTACCAAATTAATAGAAATAACGGTAAATGGGATGCCGACAGAGCCGGAATGGCCGCACTATTGACGACGGGCAAGTATCACATACAAGAAGTTGTATCAGACGCCCACGAAGGATTCGTGATAGCGAAAATTGACGGAGTGTTTATTGCCAGCTGCTATGCACCACCAAGATGGACAATTGTGCACTGTGCAGTTTGAACGAATGCTAGACTTACTCACGGGAGAACTAACGGGACTAAACCCAGTTAACATTGGAGATGACTTTAACGCATGGGCAGTTGAGTGGGTCAGTAGATTCACAAATGATAGAGCTCCAGTCTACAAGAAGCGCTAGCTAGATTGAATGTGGTTCTGGCAAATGTGGGGAACGCAACTACATTCCGCAGGAACGGGCGAAAGTCGATTATTGACGTAATATTCTGTAGTCCAGCACTAGTACCAAGTTTGAACTGGAGAGTGGACGAAAGTTACACACAAAGCGATCACCAGGCATTGAGGTATAGTGTTAAAAAGAGTACGGAGGCCTCAAGACAGATGACTCATAGAAAAGAGCGAAGTTGGAGGACGAGAAATTTTGGTCAAGAAGTTTTCAAAGAATATCTCCAATCAAAAGACGACCAAGAAGAGAAATCGGAGGAAGAATTGATGGAAAAAATGGTGAATGCATGCGACGCGGCGATGCCAAGAAGATAGAACCGAGGAATGGACGAAAACCATTTTGGTGGAATGACGAAATAAGCCTCTTGCGAGCGACGTGCTTTAAGACAAGAAGGAGGATGCAAAGGGCCAGAAATGAGAGCGTCAGAACGGTGAGATGCGAGGAACATCGTAATGCAAAATTAGCATTGAAGCGAGCAATCCAGTCGAGTAAGAGGGATTGTTGGAAGAAACTGTGCCAGAAGAAAAGTGACCGGAGAGGCTAGGTGCTATAGTGGGAGAGCTCTTCCCACAACACGAACACATCACATGGCCGCAAACTGCTTATGACGATGAAGCGGAAGATAAACATGAACGGTCGGTCACTGCAGAAGAAATCCAGGTGGCTGCACAAAAGTTAAAGAATAACGAGAGGACAGGACCACATGGAATCCCCAATGTAGCTCTGAACACAGCAGCATGCGTGAAGCCTAACATGCTCAAATTGACAATGCGGAAGTAATTCGACGACGGATACTTTCCTGAAAAATGAAAAAAACAGAAGCTGGTCAAGGAAACCGCCAGACAAGCCATCATCATATAGACCTATATGCTTGTTGGATGGATTGGAAAAAATGCTAGAAACCGCGATTCTGAATAGACTAAGAGAATATACACAGGGCGAGCACGGACTGTCAAACGAACAATTCGGATTTCGGAAAGGGAGACCGGCGATTGAGGCCATCAAAAAAGTTATAGAAATTGCCGACAATGCGCGGAAGCAAAGAATACGGGGTAACCGCTTCTGTGCTGTTACGACGATAGATGTCAGAAATGCCTTTAATTGCGCAAGCTGGATGGAGAGAGTCCAAGCGTTGCATGCAAAGAGAGTCCCCGATTTCCGCTGCAGGATACTGAAAAGCTACTTCGAGCGACGAGTGCTAACGTACGATACTAATGAAGGGAAAAAGGCAGTAGATATCACAGCTGGAGTACCACAGGGATCCATATTAGGACCAACGCTGTGGAATGTAATGTATGACACAGCGCTGCGGCTGAAACTGCCAAGATACGCTAAGACGATTGCTTTTGCCGACGACTTGATCCTCACGGTATCCGGAACGTCGAAAATGAAGGTGGAGGTAGTTACGATGGAGACGCTGGAAACTGTCGAAAACTGGATGACAACGGCAAAACTGAAGCTGGCCCACCAGAAAACAAGATCATGCTAGTCAGTAACATCGACGGGGAACAATTTACATCCATTTAAACTACCGTGGAGTTATGCTGAACGACCGCAGAAATTTTAATAGTCATGTGGACTACACGTGCGGTAAGGCAATGAAAGCCACCGCAGCACTGGCCAGAATAATGCCAAAGGGCTTTGGACCACGCAGCAGCAAAAGGAGGCTCCCAGTAAGCGTCACCCTATTAATATTGCGCTACGGGGCACCAGCGTGGATACAGGCGCTAGATACGAAGAGAAATCGGAGGAGGCTTAATAGAACCCAAAGATTGGCAAGCATAAGAGTAGCAAGCGCATACCGAACGATATCCCTAGCAGCGGTATGTGTCATAGCTGGGACGATGCCCATATGCATAACGTTGACGGAAGACAGCGAATGTCATAGAAATAAAATAAAGGAGGATCAAACTTCCAAAACAGTAAAAACGCAATTAAGAGCCGAATCAATGAGACAGTGGCAGCGAGAGTGGGACTCCTCTGACAAAGGAAGGTGGACCCATAGACTCACACCAAACATAACGACATGGGTACAGAGGAGACATGGAGAGGAAATACCTGGAAATACCTGAATTCGCATTGTCACCTTTCTGCACGACATGCGAGGGAGAGGAAGAGACTGCGGAGCACGTGTTATTTGTCTGTCCCCGCTTCGAACAAGAGCGAGGTGAGCTGATGACTGTGAGTAGGTCAGATGTAAACGCCGAAAACATAATATCGGAGATGTGCCGCGATGAGGAGAGACGATCAAAGAAGACTGCCAGTGTATCTGAGAGAGTAGGTGCGAAAGCACAGCCCCTCCCCGAAACAATGCTGTGAGGCGGTTCCGGGGAGAAGAGAGCATGAAGACAAAGAAGGGGTCTTAGTTGGTAGGTCATTGAAGAATGGAATCCAACACTACCTTGGTCCCGGAGGACCGGGTGTCTCTGAAGATTTCTCCACCCTTGATAAAAAAAAAGCACGGGTAGGATAGGATGTAGTAGTAGATTGACAGAGGCTGGGGTACATAAGGAGTACTATATTAAGCATAACACATCATCATGGACATTATTTCACTAATTATTACAAAATATTCACTTGACGCGAATAACTGGTTATGTTATGATCACTTGTTGATTGTTTTTACCTTTTGCTGTCAAATCAATCGATCAGCAATATAACAACCGAGTATATTTTCTTTTTCGTCAAAGAGTTGCATTGAAAATTGAACAAAACCCGTCTTAAGCATCTGTATAAAAAAAACCCTATACAAATATTAATCCAATGAAATAGTATTTTATGCTACAAGAACTGTGAAATGGTTCGATCCGAAGTTGAGAACCTAGTATACGACGCCGAGAACTGAGATACCATCTTACATTTCGTGTAGCATAAATAGTTTATAAACATTTTTAATTTGCACATATAACTCTTTTTCTATTTTTCTCTTTTTTAGATGTTTTGCTATTAATATAACAATGACAAAACAGCTGAAAGTGGCGAAATGTGACAATGGTAGAATGTGCAAATTATAAACTTCTTCATTGTACTTCCCTTCTACAAATTAGCAAGAAAATTAGGGCAATAAAGGAAGAAATTCGAGTCATACTTCCATGAGAAAATTTATTTCACTCTATTTTCTTCACAGCACAGCAAGAAAGCCCTCATTCGGTACAGCCCGAACTACTCAACCGATTTTTTGTGGTATCCTTATTTTCCAAATTCAATTCCGAAATCTATTTTTCAGATATTTGTCAGAAAAAGAAAATTTTAAAGCGCCGGACGGACAAAATTTTTTTTGCAGATTTCTTTTATTGAAATTCGTTACAAATGATTCGGCAAACTCATAAGTCCCGTATACTTCGCACGGGTCTAAAATTTTATGTTTTGACGAGCGTGAAGGCTGGGAAAAGTTGTATTTCCACGCGCCAATAAAAAATAATGGAAGCACTACACGTTTTAGATTGACACTGAAAAACACTAACAACCGAAGACGACGGTAAGTAATGTTACATTTATTGACTCAAATAATATCAAACAGTATCGAAACTGGCATGGAAAATCGATCTCGTCACAAAACTGGTCACTACTTAGCAAGATCCATAACGGTTGAACTTGACAAAGATTGATCCAGGACAATTACCAGTTGCATCGATATTATCAGAGCCACCTTGATATTGCTTGATTACATGTCCAACGCAGTCTTCACCATAATGTAAAGTTACTTGAGTACTGCCAGTGCTAAGCAATGATTTGATTTTAAAATTGGGAACGTCATTGGTACATCCAAACGGTCCAGTAATGTTGATTTTTTCGTGTTCACCCATGAAATTCGGCTCAGAATATAGACCTAAGGAATTTACGTTGTTCAGAAGTTGATGTGTTGGCAACGTTGTACCGGCTTTCTTTCATACTTACTTAGCTCTTGGCTGAAATTAAAATCATATTCCAATGGTCCACAGTTATCAGTCTGTGGAGTACACTTTTCCGATGCGAACGCGCAAACCACAAAGTAAATTAGTATCAAATAATTCATCATTTGTGACAAATAAGAAATTTTTGTTTATTTATTTGATCGTATCAACGTTGTAGAATTGATCTTTGCTTCTCAATGGACTTTACAATTGTGTTCGATTATTCTTCTGTTACGATGCAAGTAGCAATGTAAACAATTTTTGTACTCGGCTATAATAATTCAAGGTGAACATATTAGGAAACCAGTTTTATTTCAAGCTCTAATTCAATAAATTCTGACGCCGCTAGTTTTCTTAAAACTAGGTCCCACTTTTTGGGGTGGATCAGGTCCTTTGACTGGTAATTTTCCATTTCGTTACAGTAAAACAGTCTTACTTAACCGAGCTCACGTTCAATTATTTTTAAAAACGATATTTCATTCTACTATATGCAAGTGAAAAAAAATTGAATAGCTTGCGATTTTACTTCATAGCTGCTCTAGTTGTCTTCATATGATGGCGTTAATAGTAATAGATTCACACGGAGAATAAATGCATTGTCCTATTGATCAATCGATTTTTAATCGGAAATACGTATTTCGAATATTTTTGTTCATTGAAAGGGGTAGCTTTGGCCGGCGTAAGATTATTCAATTAATTAGTGAAAATAGTTTTATACCCGCTACGAAAGTATACATACATACACACGTTAGGTCTCACCTAGAATATGCATCGACAGTGTGGGCGCCTCACTACCGGAGTTACAGCAAGAAGATTGAGTCCATTCAGAAGAAGTTCTTGATCTATGCGCTGAGGAGGTCTGTGCGTCGCGACGATAGCTATCGTCTTCCCTCGTATGCTACCAGATGCGAATCCATTCAGATCGAGTCGTTGTCACGTAGAAGGCTGAATCTGTCAGCGATGTTCGTATATGACGTCCTTAGCGGCCGCCTAGATTCTCCTTCCTTACGGATGAGGTTTAGAGTGAGTCAGCCAGTAAGGCTGCTGCGCAACGTTCACTATATGATTGTAGAAAGGCATCGGACTGAGTATGGGTTCTTCGAGCCGGTTAACTTTATGACAATGGTTTTCAATGTGTTCGCGCACTTGTTAGACGATACCAATACGCGGTGTGCGTTCCGCGCAGCGGTGAAGTCGATGAATTTGACGAGAGGAGTACTGAGAAGCCATGGGCTCAGATAGCTAACCTGACATAGATACGATTTCGTACTTTAAGCTATTATTCACTGTCACATTCTCAAATAACATTTATCTCTTTTCTATTTACATTTTGACGAACGAACCGATGGTACCATTGAGCCATACCCAAGGAAAAGCTCCTTTCTCGTAAACACATCGCTGGTCCGAATTTGTAAATGACACACATTGATCGTAGCAGAGGGCATGTGGAAGCTTCGACGGGTCGACTGGGCCGACATATTGCCTCCGGTTTCTGCTTTTCAGTTTGGAATCAATAACTTTCAATTGTATGATCGTTTTATTGACGTGAGCCAGCCAGCATTTATGCCATCGGCTCGTAAATAAATAAATAAAAAAAAAAAAAATTTCGCCCGTCGAAAGACGAACGAAACTCATACCACGGGGAGAAAGCATGAAGCCAGAAGGGGGAATCAGCTATAGAAAATGAAGAGATGCCGACACCGTTTGTCGGTGACTATATAGACCCGTACGAAGGAGGACCATGATTGAAGCTCACCCCCTACTCCTGGGTCGAGTTTGGGGTGGTTACAAACGTCGTGGTAAACGCATAAAACTTCGTTCTTCGTACGGGTATGTGGGCACTGTCGGCCCAAGAGCATCCGAGCTAGGGCCGTTTAAATAGTTTTTGATCTTTGGTACATAACTCGAGTAAATCTTTTCCGATTTTCATAATTTTTTTGTTTGAAAGGTCTGGGCATGCCTGACATTTTATGGAAGAAACTTTAATTTTGAGCTTTTGGAATCCCTAAAACTGAATCTCCACTAGGGCCCAACTGTTTTTTCTGCATAAATCGAAATCCTATACGATTTTCAAAAACTTTTTTTTCAGAAAGATAATCAATCAATTGATTACGGAATTGAATTTGAGCAAAATGACTTATATCTCTGCGAAATTAGCTTTCAATTCGCTTTTCAAGGCTTTTAAATGAATTATATGGAAATCAGAAAATCATGGAAATTAAATTACAGAAATTCTGTAGAGTGGTTCAGGCTGTAGAGACCTTAGTGTGAGTCCAAAATGGAGAGGTTTTTCGCCGTTGCCTCGGACGGTTTTTTCCATATTGTCCTTTTGGCAATTTCCAATGCAATTTATGGATGTAATTTCATACACAAATACGGCAATATTTAGATTTAGATACGTTCGAGTCTTTTTGGTATATCTTTTCTGTTTGCCACATCTATTCTGATGCGTACGGGTCCCTTGCATATGTTTAACTATTGCCTAATGCAAAACCGATGGGAGCCATCATTCATATCAACATCAATATTGTTCATGTTATGATTCAGTGCACTCTCCTGCGAGTTGTTTTCAACTTGTTTTTTTTGCAACCACTGATTTGTGGTCAGACTGAAAACATCACACACGGTTGAAATATTTTGCTTTCGCCTTTTTTTGTGAAATCAGCTTTTTGTCCTGAAGTATACGAAAATATTCGACTTTGCAGCTATTCAAGATAGCGGACATAATTAAGACTCACAAATTTCCCGCTATAATGACTACATCACCTTTCATAGCAGCAAAAGTCGAGACCATGTACTTGGTACTGCCTTCCTGGTAGCTTGAACATTCGAACACCTGGTTCTAAACTTCCGAAAGGTCAGCGAGCGATTATGCGTGCTACGAATTAAAGGCCGTTTTAAGAACTACTCCCTAGTTATTGTACACGCGCCCCACATAATGAATCGTCGGACATAGTCAAGGACGTCGCTAGTCGTGCACATGCACCAGCAGTTGACACTTTCACAAATCTGAAAATCCAAGCTGAGAGGATGGGTTTGATGATAAACGAGTACTCCGCCCCATATTGAACGTGATTTTGGTGAGCCGGATATAGTGGCAGTGGTAAAAGTCCAAAGGCTGAGGTGGGCGGGGCATTTAGCATACATGGATAAAAACAGAGCCCCCGAAGAGCGAAGGGGAGTTGGTCGTCCAAAACTTCGATGGACTGATGGCGTCGAACAAGATCTTCGCACGCTCGGAATAAAAAACTGGCAATACGCGGCGCACGACAGGCAGCGTTGGATCGGAATTCTCCAACAGGCCAAGGTCCACAAGTGGCTGTAGCGCCAAAAAAGTAAAGTAAGTATATGAAAATATTCGAATGCTTCGCGAGTTCCTGCAAGCACTGCGAAAACTTCTGCCTTGCAAGGATTCCCAGATGTAACCGAGTTCAGGGTGTACACATCCGCTATTACAGATAACTTCGATCCGTTTGTGAATTCGACCACGTACCCACCGGGTAGATCAGCAGGCCAGCCATGTAGCCACTCTTGCCAATTCGGAATCCTTACGCCGAATCGTTTTGTGAAGTCCTTCGGCATGCCAAAGGTCGGTTCAAAGATCATCCTGACAATTTTGCGCATCCAGTTCGAAAATTGAATTCTCATACGCCGTTCTGTCTGCGGCACGCCGCGCCGCTTTTGACTTAAATAGGAAGAATCTATCGCCGCTGCCGCCGTCATTTTTGGTAGGCTAATTAAGCTAACCGCCAAAACCGCCGTCGAAAGGCATAGAAAATGAAAATTAATTATGTATTGTTATCCCAAAGAAACATTACTATTATTAGAAAAATTATTTCGTCGTTGGGTCCCGCATTTGTGACGCAATTTTTTAAAAAAAAAGCGCTGTAATTTTTTCAGAAAAATAAAACTTTGAACACAAGATTTCATTCAAACAAACTTTGGCGTATTATCAGCGATAGCGTCACCTTCATTTTGGAAGCGGACTTATGGACTGCGCAACTCTTTACTTTTTAAGAAGTTTTTGTTTGCGATATTAGTCGTTTTAGAAGTTTGCAGTTCTTATAACTAAAATTCAAACTTTCTGTTCTTTGAAAAAATAAATTTCCCGAAAAAATATTTTATTTGAAAAAATATTCTTAAAAATTTTTTTTTCGGCTGCCTTCGGAACACTTCCTATCACCTTCGGCTACCTTCGGAACACTTCGTGTTACCTTCGACTGCCTGCGGAACACTTCGTGGCACTTTCAGCTACCTTCGGAACAGTTCGTGTCACTTTCGGCTACCTTCGGAATACTTCGTGTCACCTGCGGCTACCTTCGGAAGACTTCCTGTCATCTTCGGCTACCTTCGGAACACTTCGTGTCACCTTCGACTGCCTGCGGAACACTTCGTGGCACTTTCAGCTACCTTGGGAACACTTCGTGTCACCTTCGGCTTCCTTCGGAATACTTCGTGTCTCCTTCGGCTACCTTCGGAACACTTCTTGTCACCTTCAGCTACCTTCGGAACATTTCGTGTCACCTGCGGCCACCTTCGGAACACTTCGTGTCACCTTCGGCTATATTCGGAACACTTCGTGTCACCTTCTGCTACCTTCGGAACACTTCGTGTCACCAATTCTCCTGATCAAACTTTACAACTCTGCCGAATAAACTAACTGTGTAGGTATTTTAATTGTCTAAAAAATCCAAGATGGCGTCACTTTGACAGCCGGCAGCCATTTCAAAAGCTCGCCTATATATAGCTCCTTCTCCCCCAAAGGTTTTGTATGGGTTTTTTGGGTTTGTGGACTGCGTCCAACGACGTTTCAAATCTCGGACAACTCACAATTTTGAAATTTATATGAAATTGGACAGCTCACGATACCCCCAGGACAACTCTCAATTTACAATAAAACAAAATAAATTAAATTTATGTTTATGTTAATTAGATAGTCAAAAGTAAAATCTTTGAGTGGAAAGTGATAGTTCTTTACTAAGTTTCAAAACTGTCAAAAGAATTAAGTCGAAAGTTTAAGATTGATAAATTTGGACAACTCACCATTTCTTACCTTATGATGTAACATTTTCTTTTGACACTTCATGTATATTTTGTGGTGCTTAAATGGTCAACTGGTCCCAGTTCCCCCGCTCTCTTGAAAATCTTAATTTTCCATTGATTTATGAAAGCGTTGAGAGCAGAGAAAGAGAACAAGATTCCTGGTCCACGAGTGGAGTGCTAAAAGCTTTCATCGTAAAATCGTCAGCTGTGGCCAGGAATCGAAATCAGTGTGACTTGGTACTTCTTAGATAACAAATCCAGTGTGTCTCTGTAATCTAGAACTAAGTAAGATGAGAATTTTTCTTTGGCCACCTGCTTAGATGGCCACTTAGCTATCAATGAATATACGAATTGGCCAATGAAAGTGATTGCTCGTCATATTCTCTGATCAGCTGCCAGCAATTCCTGGGATCTTCCGTTGGGAAAAGCTTGCGTGTTCCCCTAGTGGGATAATATGCCCATCACAATGTGCTCTGCTCACTGTCGTGTATCACCAGAAAGGGTGCTTTGAAATGAAATTTGAATTTGAAATCGGAAAGAAAGAGGATGTGTCGTGTTGAAACAAAAAAAGAACTGAGTTTGAAACTATGGCAATAATATTCACATGTAACCAAAGAACAATTTGTTCATTAAATATTTTTATATAAAATAACAACGTAAAAAAATTTTAGGAGTTTCTTTGTAGTTGTCACAAGTCAAAATAAATTACATTTAATTTAAACAATGACCGTGATTCAATTCGCTAATGAACGAAGGTTTGCCGTCAAGATTTTTCTATCGTCAGAACATGTGACCCTATTTTTGGCTTGCCATACCGTCGACATGCTTCCGCTACAAATGCTCCTTCCATTTGTTGTACCACTAAATCAAAGAATAGATGCGACAAATTTGAATGCAGCGCTGATTTGAATTCGAATTCGACACGGAAATCAATCACACACGAGTCTGGAACATCTTTAACACCAGGACTGAAGGCCCAGTGGTTCAACAGGTAGTTGAACAATCGGCCATCGAAGCACTCGGATTTTACCAGATTTGGTTCGTTAAACGTTAAATTGGATGTGTAACTTTCACGTAAGGGTGGGAAACCCACTTGAATTTCACCTTTCGCAGTGTTTCCACTTTTTGCAAAGAGTTTGGATTTCTTGCAGTATGGCACAAATGATTTATAATTTTCTACGTCTGATACGACTGCATACATTTGCTGCATGGAATATCTAGAAGATGCAATTGGCGTTATGTATTTTCAAGGCAGTATTAGCTCATTCATACCCAACCAGTTCCTTTCTTCTATAAACCTTCTTTTTATTTGTAAAATCCGGCAGCGTAAAAAATTGTCGCTGATTGGATCTGGAAATTAAAGAAAGTTTGCATCGTTATTGTCACATAGTTAACACGATGGTCACTCTCTGATCTTGACCTGCATTTCTTAAAATCCATGAACGAGGTTATGTAAACAAAATTAAATTGAACTTGTACACAGTAAAATTCAGAGAATTAACTTACACATTGAAATCCTCATGACGGATAGCTTTGAGGTAAGATTTCACTAAGTTTAAGCTATTAGTGACTATTTTCTTATTCATTTGAACTGGTTTTTACGAACCATTCCCTCCAATGAACCTACACGATCTACACATAAATTGGTATAATACAGACGTCTATACTCCAAATTTTGATGTTTTGACCTTTTTGATTTACTTTTTATAAAGTCAGCTGGTTTTTGACAGCTTTAACTGCAAAAGTAGGGTTGTCTCAAATAATACACAAAACATAATCTACTACTACACGTAAATGCTTAATAATATTGTTCTCATTGGTTCTCATTTTCTGCGAACTAAGGTTTTTGTACACAATTCGTAGAATAAAGTCTCCGATGAAAATAATTTTTGGTTTGTTTCTTATGCAAATTATTCTTTAAAATTTCCTTCGAGAATTATTATCCCCCCAGAACAAATGTATGGAAAATAATTGGGGGATAATATAAAAAGGCTCAGCACCTAAATATATTTTGCCCCCAGTACAAAATGTCAATTTTCCTAATATTTCAAAAATGAAATTGGGGGAAAATAAATTTTGTGCATTTGCCTAAATTGGGGGAAAATAATTTTGGGGGTTAATATAGTTCCCCATAAAAATGATTAGATATTCACCCAAAAGTTCATTAAGGTAAAGAAATATTGAGTAGTCCGAGTAAATTTGTATAAAAACATAACCAAAGACCCGTACGTATCAGAATAGATGTGACAAACAGAATAGATGTGGCAAATAGAACAAATCTTGCAAAAAGACTCGAACGCATCTTAATATAGTAATAAGCAAAGAATCCAACGTTTTATGTTTTTTTGTAACTATAAGAATTTCAAAGATCCATAGAAATTACCCAAGGTATTGTCAAAGGCCCTACCGAAGTACATCTCAGACCATTCAAATCTAGAAATGGTTATATCCAAGGAAACACGTATTCTCTAAAATATTGTTCCATACAACTTTGCCTTTGGAAGCAACCTTCTACCTCTTACAGTTCTAGAGATATGGGTCATCCCTCCCAATTCTACAAGTTGTCATATCCCAGGATTGTGGCATTTTTACCCAAAACCCTGAGACACGTGTTCGCTAAAATGTTATACTCTACAGCTTTGCCTTTGGAAGCAATTTTGTACCTCTTATAGTTCTAGAGATATGGATCATCCTTCCCAATTCTAGAAGTGGTCATATCCCAGGATTGGGCCAATTCTACCCAAAACCTTGAGAAACGTGTTCTCTAAAATTTTATTCTCTACAACTTTGCCTTTGGAAGCAACTTTCTACCTCTTATAGTTCTAGAGATATGGATCATCCCTCCCAGTTGTAGAAGTGGTCATATCCCAGGATTGAGGCATTTTTACCCAAAACCCTGAGACACGTGTTCTCTAAAATGTTATGTTCTACAACTTTGCCTTTGGAAGCAACTTTCTACCTCTTATAGTTCTAGAGATGTGGATCATCCCTCCCAATTCTAGAAGTTGTCATATGGCAGTATTGGGGCATCTTTACCCAAAAACCTGAGACACACGTTCGCTAAAATTTTATTTTGTACAACTTTGCTTTTGGAAACAACTTTCTACCTCTTATAGTTCTAAAGATATGGATCATCCCTCCTAATACTAGAAATGGTCATATCCCAGGATTGTGGTATTTTTACCCAAACCCCCGAGACACGTGTTCTCTAAAATTTTATTTTCTACAACTTTGCCTTTGGAAGCAACTTTCTAACTCTTATAGTTCTAGAGATATGGATTATCCCCTCCCCCATCCCCAATTTTAGAAGTAGTCATATCCCAGGATTGAGGCATTTTTACCCAAAACCCTGAAACACGTGTACCCTAAAATTTCCCGGTCCCGGTGCCTCTACCCCTGACCCGATTCCCACAAAAATTTTTTCCCAATTTTCTGATATTAAATCCTTTCATTTGACACCAACATGAGCAATTTCCGTGCTCTCCTTGCTGAGATATTTGCGAAAAAGCTTCACCGACCCTCGAAAAACCATGTTTTTGGTCACTTTCTCGACCATGTCTCCGGAACCACTTGATCGATTTTGCTCATCTTCGAACTTGAATCATGGGAGGCATGTATCTTTCAGGAAAAAAAAAGTTTAGGGTGATCGGTTGAGCTGTTTGAAAAAAAAAAAGTGGAGACGGACGGACGGACAGACATTTTTTTTATGGTTGATTCGTCATCTTCGTCATATTTAGACGATAATAAATGCATCTCCCCAACAGCCACCTCGACTTCGTGCGGGTCCAAAAAAAGATTGGACAACTCACGATACCACCCGGACAACTCTCAATCTACATTAATTATTTAATTTTAATTAGATAAAACAAAATAATGTAATTAAATTTATGTTAATTAGATGGCCAAAAGTCAAACATTCGAGTGGAAAGTGACAGTTCCTTGCTAAGTTTTAAAACTATCAGGAACTAATACACTACACTACAATACACTACTAATAACTACAAGGAATTAAGTCGAAAATTGAAGATTATTAAATTTGGACAACTCACCATTTCTTACCTTATTACCGAAAAATAAACAATGATTTGTAGCTCGATTCGGCATGCAACACAATATGTCGATGTCGCCGAATCTCAAACGAGCTGAATATCAAAAAACGATGTAAAATTTAGCAAAAATTTAAAGACACGAAAAAATTGCGTAACAGTATGAAGATTTTTATAGCAAGCGAGTCCCTTCTGGCTTAATTTTTCAAAATTACCTTCTTGAAGGTCGGTAAAAAAATTTGGTAAAGGAACGCGACCACTGATACCATCCTTTGTCTCTGTGTGTGTTTGTCGTAATGAAGGTACGCAATCCATTTCGCATCCGTTGTCAAAGTGTTTGCATTTTCGTGTGGAAATGCTCATGACATATCTTTTGTGTTCATCATTTATTCAAAATAATTGAATTACTTAATCAAAACTACGAAAAATAAGTTAACATTGGATTCCTAGCACTTTCAATGATTCATTTAAATCGAATTGTTCATTTTTGAAATCAAATTAAGAAATGATCGATTCCCATTCACGCCATCTCGAAATTTAGTATATAAAACTGTCGGTGTTACAGTCTGGTGGAAAATTCCGAGATTCATATTATTTGTAAGCAGCAATGGCTGCAGTGTAAAATTATCATCCTCTCTAAAAATACAAGCGTTTTGCTTAAAAAATCATAATAGCGAAGATAAAGATAGTTGTGGAATTGACAGAAAACAAATCAAGATAAAAATAAAGTGTTTTAGTGAACCGAAAGACAAGAACGTGGGTGAAATCGAGTAGCCGCAAGAAGGTGCGAAAAAAATATTGATTTGTGCAAAAAAGAAAAGCGAAGAAAATGCAAGGACAAGCTCAATCACAAATTCTGCAGGGTGGAAGTGTTGTTCTAAAAATGACCGAGCAGCCGCTTACATCAGTCGGTGAGAAATATTATTACATTTGCATGAAGTTGAATTTAATTGTACAGTCAGCATAAAGACAATTGATTCCAAGTGATTTATCGTTTTCGTAATAACTGTCGTATGAAAATTCATTATTTTGTTGTCAGACACGTTTCACAATCTAAATTTCTCAGATTGTTTAAAACATCGTATTATACCTACAATTTGTGCAGTGGTTTTCAATTTCTTTTTTTACACAATGCACAAGGGCACTTCGAATAATCGAAGGATGTTGCTGCAGGCAAACAGAAAAATTTCTACCGAAAGAAGAATAGATTTTCAAGGTTCTACTTTTTAATGCAATTTTTTTGCACGACCGACTTTTCCACACATTCTTCAATGTTAACAATTTTCGAGTAGAAGATTCGACAGCGGTAATATCAAAATGTATGTTTTATTAGGTCTTCTAGAGCTAGCTCACAGAGAGTACCAAGCTGTGGATTATGAGAATGCTGAACGCCATTGCATGCAACTATGGCGACAAGACAGCGGCAATACTGGGGTACTTTTACTGCTATCGTCGATTCATTTCCAATGCAGACGTTTAGACAAATCGGCTCATTATTCAACGTTGGCTATCAAGCAAAATCCGTTATTAGCGGAAGCTTATAGGTGCGTTTAACAAGACAATTTCAGTGAAACGTTACTTTTCAATATCTATCACTTCGATAGCAATCTGGGTAACGTATACAAAGAACGGGGTCAACTTCAAGAAGCTCTTGAAAATTATCGGCACGCCGTTCGATTGAAACCGGACTTCATTGATGGATACATCAACTTAGCTGCTGCATTGGTTGCTGCACGCGATATGGAACAAGCTGTTCAGGCGTACGTCACGGCACTGCAATACAACCCAGTGAGTAGCAAAAGGGAGATGAAAAATTTCACCGGATGAAATTCCATTTTCTTTGCAGGATTTGTATTGCGTGCGAAGTGATTTAGGGAATTTGCTAAAAGCACTGGGAAGGTTAGACGAGGCCAAGGTATGATTTACAATCTATTTTTATGTCTGTGTATAGCGTATGAAACTACACACTTGGTTGTTTGTCAAAAAAAAAATACCAAGATTTTGCAGCCGTCTGTGCGAATTTATTTTCAAACAAAGCGTAAAGTAAAGTGTTTGTTGTAAAGCGTAATGTTAAAAGACTACAAAATAGCGTAAATAGCGTAATGTTAATTCAAATCCTCGGCGTAGGCGAATCGTTTTTTGGGGACATTCGGACGTCATCATACTTCATCAACACACAGGCGACGAACGATTCTCGGACAAATTCCTTTTTTATTCGATTTTTCGAAGCTACTCTATCATATGCGTTGAACATGATAATTTGTATTTATTTTCTGCTTCCAAATTCATCAAGAGTGAAACGAAAACGGAATTTACAAGAGTTTAATGTGTTGTTTTTTGAATCAAATATCGCACACGGTAACCTGTACATTTTCTTGACGGCGCCGCATTACTACAATTTCACGACGAAGCGTAGGTATGCCAACGTGTTTCTATCGTCTGCTTTGCCCTAATTTGCATAAGAAACTTAGTGCGAAAGAGACAAAAAACTTTGTGAGGACTAATAGATTTTCTTTTCTCTCTTTCGCGCTAAGTTTCCTATGCAAATTACGGCAGTGCTGGCCTTCTTGGTGAAGAAATGTAAAATCATATCCTTCAAATTTATGGCAAAATTTTAAACTTTAGGTTCATTGCTAAAGTGTTGACACTCACTCCGACGGACGCCAACTTCATGCCAAACAAATTCCATTGTTTTTTAATTTTCAGGAGACTTTTACGCTATACACTTCCGCGTGATATGAAAAAATTTTCACGACCGCAATTCCACACTTGCGAAAAAATTCCACAAGTGAAAAAGCATCGTGAAATATATTTGTGCAGAGATGAAAATGTTTTCACTGGTAGGCACTCGAATTGAAAAGTCTCATGAAAAATCATGTGAAAACTTGTTTGAACGTATATTAACTTTTTATTTGAATGTAGGCGTCAATAGGAGAATATTCACATGAGGCGAAATGATTGTAGAAGAATGGTGAGAATCGAACGTGATTCCTCTACAGTACAGTTTGAAAATTTGAGTGAAAACGAAAAGGTGATCACTAGCACAGTACTATTGCTCGTTAGTCACTTTCTCACCGTCTTCCAAAGACAATATTGCACAAATTGTGCATGTATGGAAAATCTCAAAACTGATGTTATATCACAGAAAGCAAAATTGGCAATGGTGTTGAAGTGAGTCTCTGATAACTCAACAAGTTTGGCTCCTTAGATTCAAAACCTCGATATGTTCCAAACTTTTCGAAATAGATCGCTTTGAAAGCATAATGACCTCTTCCAGAAGTTTTTTCCCGAGGTTTTTCGATATTGGATCCATTTTTGATGAAGTAAATCAAGAAATTCGTGAAAAACCACTTAAATTAACGGTTTTTCGGGTCGTTTAAGTTTTTTCCAGTTCGCTATTGCAAATTGCACCAACTGCTTCAACAATTTCTCCTCAATCAAATTTACAAATGGTCTGACATTTGAAGAAAAGTCTCACTCTCTTTCACGCCAGTGAAAAAATTCCATTATGTTCGACATAATGAAATTTTTCTACTAGCGAAAAATAAGAGTGTAATATTTCGCCTAGCGAAATGTCGGTGGAAAATAAATTCTCCACAAGTCAAAAATTTCACTAGCGAATTCGATACACATTTGGTATTGAAATGAAATTTCGCCATTGCGAATTTTCATGACCCTTTTTGGCTAGTGAAAAAAATGTGCAATTTTGTATGGATCTCCCGAGCGATTTCATTCCACGCGGAAGTGGATACTAGGCTTTAAGGTTGCAAGCCACACACATTTGCTGTCTCAGTTTTAAATTTGACATTTGTGCGAAAAAACGTGACAGCAAATAACTTCGTTTTGAATATCATTCTATTCAACGTTAAAAACATGGAACACAATAGATCAAGTGTTGCCACACGTCTGGTCAGGCAATACTACATAAATTTCAACTGTTTCGTCAGGGACAAAACATTAAATTTGTATGGGGAAACTTCGTTTTTTGCGATTTAATCATTTTATTTATTTAATTAAGCGGACCAAATGAATGACGATGGAAGCTCATTTAATGTTACTTTAAAATAACTCACTTGGTCCGCACAAAACACAAAATGAATAATTCACAAAAAACAATTTCCATACAAATTTAATGTTTTGTCACCGACGGAACAGTTGTCGAAACTCGGAGCGCTCTCAGTTGTTATGTGTATATGTGAAATAGGCGCTTGATCCATTACATTAATTTAGCGTGAATTTGGCGTCGCGTTAGCATCGGCTCGATAAGCGAATGTTGACATTTTTACAATGAAGTAACTTTGTCCTTGTGTCCACCACTGTTCTTTGTCCTCTTTTTTACCGACAGATTCTTGAAATTTAAGGAAAAATTTGACCGAATCAACCGTTCGTGTGTTATTTGCACTAGTCTAGTAAGTTCTGCGTAGAAAACTCCGAGAATCATTGGTTGTGAATGATGAAAGATGCCGTAATACACATACATAAAGCATTACCCGCCCTAAAATAAAAGCTTTCTGGCTTTTTATTTCTAGGCATCTACTCGCTCAACATGTGTCACACAAAGCGAGATTGTCTAAAGAAATTCGGGAAATCCTGATGCGTGTAAAGCAATATACTCTAAGTGCGTTACTTTTTCGAGATATTTTTTGTCACGTCACGAGAAAAATACGGAAAAACATTCATTTTCGGCACTGACGCTGATCAAATATATTGTTACATTCATATGGGTGTACGATTCTTCAACGGTTAATTAATCAACTTTTCGTCTAGACAAATCATGTATCCGAATGAACTCAAAGAATCAAACGATGTCCCCATCAATCGATATTTTGCTATTGAATCAATTTTCTTGCGTTTTTTTGTTATTTTTTTCAATTGTTTTTTAATTACAAGACTGAAAAGCAAAAAAAAGAAAGTTTTATAAAGGCGGCTTCAATAATCCATGACTGTCACCTTGTGTGGATGAATGTTTCGGGTTTAGAAAAAAGTTTTTCGTTGCGTATTTTTCGTTAAAAAAAAGAATGTATTCATCAAATATTAATAAAACAAATCCCTTTTCATCAAATTCTCGCCTAAATAATTTCAGTGCAATATCGTCGAACAATTAAAAAATGTCGAAAATAAATGCCGAACCGCAATTTTGATTGTGTAGATGTGGTTCTTCTCCAAATAATGCAGACTATTGAACTTAATTTTTACACAAATAATAATTGGATTATGATAATTACAATGATGGGAGCTTTTTGTAACCAGACAGGTAAAGTAATGTGCTCCAAGCAAAAAAAAAAAACAACAAAATCCCATTTCCTTTTGCATTCCATCACATTTGCCCCCTTCACAGTGAGTTTTTTTTTTCATTTAAAAATTTTTATTTCAAAATAGGACAGAGCGCACTCTTTTTATTTATTAAAAGAAAAACAGTAACGATGACGACAAAGAAGTTCTTTGAAAAAGAAAAATTATAAATATTAAACAATTGTAAACATTAAGTATAAGGCGATAATCGAACGTATGTCTATAATGCGCACAGTAATATTTACGTTGAGGATTGATTATATTCTAAATTCCCCCTTTTTCAGAACCATCAACTAAATTTCTTGGCGTAAATTTTTTTTCTTTTTTCTATAATTGAAGTGCATGCATTTTGTAAGAAAAGTTGTATATTTTCCTACGCGTGTTTGTAAAACGAAGCTAATTCCGTTACAACGTCATTTAACTTGTTGTAGAGGACTTTACTACACAAATTGGGCATTTAGTTCGCTTTCGTGCCTAACAGAGGTTGCTTATAGGCTACGACAACTACATTAATAAAGTCAACAGTCGCTAAATTTGTCATTGTTGAGCGCAAAAAGAAATAGTAAAATAGCGCGTTTCGTAGCGTAGCGCTTCCGAATAGAGGTTATGCCCGTGTGATCATTTCATGCCTCTACAATACATAAATGGTACTTATAAAATCTTTTATACCCTACCCTTCACATTGGAACATTTGAGCTGGTCCCTGTGGACGATCCCAGAGAGCTTGAACTTGTAACACTCACAGCGGCCTACCCTTTAAAACTCACAAGCCCTAGTACTACATATATGGTGAGTAATTTACTATGTATGTGTACCGTAGGCAGTGCTGGGGCCCTACTCGACATGCATTTAACTTCCACGTCCGATCCATTTCTCTGCCTACGTGTGATAATAAAAAGCCATTGGACAAAATACAATTTTTATATTCTCCCTTCTGAGCAAACCCCAATTTGCAGCTGAAGGAGTTGTCCATAAATGACGTACGGTCCATAGAAATATGGGCCAAATTTGTCACATTTAGCGTGACGTGGGGGAGGGGGGCGAGTCAAAAATTCTGAAAAATAGCGTACGTCATTTGTGAACAGCCTCCAGCCATTCCACATTTCATTAAATGTTGCTATCAATACATGAGTTTCTGGGGATCAAAAGTTGGTCTATTCAAACTGAACTGTCATAATAAAAACGTCATTTTGACAGTTTAACTAGACCGAATGTCAAAGAAAAAATGAAAAAGGTTCAATATGTTTGTGTCGTTAGTGTTATTATATTGGCAGATGCTAATCGCACGCGCGTGCGAATAGTACATTAAACACTATTCGACCGCGCGTGCGAATAGTAATTTGACTATTCGCACGCGATAAAATAATTTAATGAAGCAATTGTAATTTTAAAAGTTTTTTTTTAAAGAAATACCATATGTACAATCTGGTCATTTGAAAGAGACCTGGCTAGCAGCACTGAGGTAAATGTATGTAAATCTACCTCAGTATTGCCAGTCAGGTCTCTTTCAAATGACCAGATTGTACATTGTACAAGGAATATCTCATTTTACCTAGGGTGGGTCGAATTATTTTTTTCATTTTTTTCTGGAAACGCTGGGGTCAGGTTGTACCCAGACTGGTCCAAGAAAAATTTCTGCATACTTGAATTTTTTGGACTTGATTTTTTGGCTTGATCACAATTAGACACTAATTTCTATTTCAAATAATAATGAATGTGAATGTATCTATCCGTGCCGAAGAACAGGGGACCAGAAGCTGCTAGAACCGGCAAAAGAAAGGTTTCCGAAGAGACATTGTCTCCCAGCTACACACTGTTAAAGTTCCGGAAGGTCACTTTTCAATGAAAATTTACAAATTTACACCCGACGTAAAGCCTTTACGTCACCATTTGTACAAGGAAAATTTCATTTTTATCCGTTTTAACTCTTAGTCGCGTGCGAATAGTTAAATCACTATCCGCACGCGCGTGCGAATAGTGTTTAATGCACTATTCGCACGCGGGCGAATAGTGTTTAATGCCCTATTCGCACGCGGGCGAATAGTGTTTAATAGACTATTCGCACGCGCGTGCGAATAGTCACTTCGTATTATATTTGACCAAACAAGAATCTACGACGAAAGAAAAATCTTTTTATTTTATCTCATTTATCTAGATATTTTATGTAATTTTTATGTAAAATGATGACAGTTGGTTCCAACATAATCGATTAAAAATTAGTTGTATGTTGATCCGTACTCAGCTATGCTGAATAATGATGACACCACCGACTTTCGGCGCTAGTTTCAGGTTGAAATCGCATTCAGCTATTGATTAAGTAATAGAGACTGGTTTGCATCACTTTTCATCAGGCAATAGTAGCCGCCTGTCGGTGGCGTCATCCGCTTATTTTCATAGCTGAATACGGATTAATATAAAACTAAAGTACTCCTGTCGGTGGCGCCATCCATTTTTTTCGTAGCAGAATAAGATTCGACATACAACTGAATCCTCACTCTATTACTTTAATGATAGCCCGTTTTCAGCTATGAAAGCATGGATGGCACCACTAGAGAAAAGGGACTAGTACTATGTTGAGCGGTAAATTCAGCTGTGAAATAGTGTTTTACATCACAAGGCCTACTCGTGTTCGCGTGATGTATTGGGTTTGTAAAATATAGGTGTCACTACTTGAGGTTCGGGAACAATACACGATTAATTATCATAAGTCGATAGCACCACCGACTGTGGGGGACGAAAACCGATGCGTGAATCGATTTTTCAAATAGCAAAAGCCGTCAAGTAACGGATGTTTCGTTTTAACATTGATACCGTGGTGAAATGCGCACTACATTTTTTCGCGTGTAGTGTCACAACATCCAAGGATTCAAGAACAAGTTTGTAAGCGATAAATTAAAAAAATCGTTTTTCGTGAAAAAAAAAAGTTTATGTGAATGGAAAGTATGCTGCTTGTTATGCGTAGATTCATTTTATTTTTTTTTTGTGCGTAATTCATCGTAAAGTTTTCCATCTGATATTTTCTTATATGTACATATAAATTGCGTAAAGAAATTTATGGCAAGCGTAAAAAAAATTAAAAAAAGTGAGAAATTAAAATATTTCAACGATTTATAACTTACGAAACATTTGCATGCTCGCGTTTTGAAATAATTTAATTTCCAAATATAAAGCGTAATGAGTTTATTTCGGCGTAGAATCCAGAACATCGTTTTTTATTGAACTGATCCGTCACAACTGCTGAACAGCTGAAGACATCCTCAACTTTAAAACAATTCTTGCGATCTCTCAACTTATGCTGTGCGTTAAAAAAAAGAAACAATAAATTAAAATACTTCTCTAACAGCTGATTATTAAAAAAATTACATACTTCCAATCAAAGAAACATCACCATTGCGTAAAAACTAATCGATTCTCTTTCTTCCTCCCTTTTACTTATCTGCAAACTGTTGATAATTAAAAAAACTTAGGCATGTTACTTGAAAGCAATTGAAACTCGTCCTGACTTTGCGGTCGCTTGGAGTAATCTTGGATGCGTTTTTAACGCACAAGGAGAGATTTGGTTGGCGATTCATCATTTTGAAAAAGCCGTGACATTGGATCCAAATTTCTTAGATGGTAACTACAGTTTATTTCATTTTTATTTTTTTTTTTTGTATCGAGAACTTTTCATATTTTTTATTAGCTTACATCAACTTGGGAAATGTGTTGAAAGAAGCAAGAATCTTTGACCGGTGAGTTACTTTTTCATTTTTTTCATAAACTTTAAACAAAGAATTATCTGCTGATAATGTGGTGTAATGCGATGAAACTGATATTTCCAATAGATCGAGTCTTTGTTATTAAACTAAAGTGCGAGTTCCATCGTAACAGATCAAACGTCTACCGTTTTTGCGGTATATACGTACCGCACATCTTCAAACCAAATAATAGTCTCGTGTAGTTGACATCTCAAAAAAAAGTATTTGTATGGAACGTACGTACCGCATATAATTCAATCCGCATAATCGACATACCGCATAAACGGCGAGAGATCTGTATTTTTAATAAAAAACATAGAAGGGACACGTACGTATCAGAATAGATGCGGCAAACAGAGTTGATGTTAGGAAAAGACTGGAACGTATTTAAGTAAATATTGCGTTCACATTAGACTGTATTGGAAATTGCCCGTAGGGCAATTTGGAAAAACCCGTACGAAGTAACGGTGTAAAAAAATTCTCCGAACGCACAAAATTGACCTCCAAGTAGAGAAAAATGTTCTCCTCAATTTTGTCTACAACATAGCAAAAAACTATATTTGGACTAGGGCCGACCTAGGGCTCTTTTTAGAGCCCTAGCTAAGTCCAAAGACTCAAATTAAAAAATGTTTTTTCCATAAATTGTCGGCCATGCCCAGATCTTTCAAACAAAAAAAACTGATGAAAATCAGAAAAGATTTACTCGAGTTATGTGCAAAAGACCAAAAACCACTTAAACGGCCCTAGCTCGGCGGCCCTTGGGCCGACAGCGCCCAGATTCAATACCATAAAATATTTTTCGATTACTTTTCAGGAAAAAAAAAGTTTTTGAAAATCGGTCAAGATTTACTCAAGCTATCGTGTTGACGGACAGACAGACCGACAGACAGACAGACAGACGGACATTGTTTTTTTCGCTGATTTGTCATCTGGAGGCAACAAAAAAAGGTTCCCCCTTACTCCCGGGTTCGAGTTCGCAATGTAACAAACGTGGTAGTAAACGCATCAGACCTACGTACTTCGCACGGGTCTAAAAACTGTGGCCGTAACGTAAGCCTTACTCGACGGTCTGATTGAACGATTTAATTAAGAAAATTGCGTTAAATATTTTATGTGAAAGACCTGTCAGTGTACACCGAAAAAAATTGCGAACGTTTTTAAAGCATAGAGTCTAAAATACAAATACAAATTCATTCGACGTGTATGTTATGTCACTTAAACCATGGGTTTAGAAAAACATCCATCTTGCTCCGGGCGTGACGCAGACCCCTCATCCAAAAAAAGTCCACAAACCCAAGAAAAATGTCAAATGTTAGGACAAGGAACTATTTAAAAGTGAGTTTTCCACCTTGACCATGCCCACTTCAAACTATTTAAAAAAAATGTACACCGAATTTCCATTCCAACTTATGAAAATCGGTTGAAAACGAGCTGAGATATCGGAGTTCAAGATGGTATTTTTCCATATTTCTCATTTTTCTCATTATTATTTACAAACACTTTTTTTCTGATCTGCGAATTCATATCTAAGATAAGTGCTTGAATGTCTCTTTTATGGTTTTATGGTGCCAATGAAAACAAATTTACTGATCAACTGTTTTTGGTGTAGTACCTGACCAGAAAAAAATTTGTGTTTCTGTATCTGACCAACAAAATTAATAATTTTATATTATGTTCAGCTGTAATTTTACATTATTTAACACATTTCTACTCATATTTCACTTATTCTAATAATTTTGAATGGTAGGAACATATGAAAACACAAAATATCTACGAATTTCAATTTCATTATTTGTTCAACAACAATACGCACGAAAGATGACATATCAAACAATGAATAAAAGTGTTTAAAAGTAGCTACTGAAACACTACTCGTTTTTGCGTCAGTATTTTGACCGCGATTAAACTAATTCAATATTGACTTAAACACTCATTTTATCTTATCAAAAACTATTTTCATACGATTTGGGTGCTAAAAACGTTTTAAGTTCAAAATTTCTGAATATAATTAAGTTAAATGGGGCTCGCCGATCTTACGATTTTCTTAAGAAATCTCACTTTTCGTAGTGAGATTCGACACTCTTTACACTTCATTGCTGCAAAGAGTAAACAAAAGTCGTGATAAGCGCAATAGTTCCAAGGCACAGTTGATCAATCAAAACGCGAATTTGGGCATTTTATTCTGAAATTAAATCTAAAAACTGACGAAAACATTCAGTTGGTCAGCTACTCCAGAACTAGCCAGCCGATTTTCCTGAAATTTTCAGTGAACTTTAGTCTCGCAAAGTGATCTGCTCGAATCGGTTCACAAAAATGTATGGACAGTTCCGTTTCGTTTCATGCATTTTTGAAACGATCCGAGTAACGAATTTCGAGCACTAGTCAAAATTATTAAATCCAGAGGCGACAAAATACGGAGAAGTAAAAATCCGGAGGCTTCAAAATCCAAAACCAAAGTTGTATTTTTCTCATCAGCGGCAGTTTCCTTATAAGAGTCACATTTTTATCTGTGTTTTATCTGTGAACATAATGCAAAAATAAAAAAGCGGAGTCGAGGGGCGGCAGACCCCGACAGAGCCCGTAGCGGGGTTTAGGGTAGAGTGTCATCCACGTACGGCCGCCTGCAAGGCGTAACCAAGCTCGCTGCACGTGCAGGGGCGTAGGGGCAGAGCCCTCCAATAGTAAATATAGTTAAGACCGCTGCCACAGGGCTCAATCCTTCATGCAGTATGAGATATTTCAGTTAGGGATCATGCACAAATTACGTACGCAGTTTTTTTGTGTTTTTGACCCCTTGCCCCCCCCCCCCCCATCGTACGCTTCCGTACTAATTTTGAGACCCCCCTGTCGTGTACGTACGATTTTCCATACCCCCCCCGTCATTAAAAGAATATATTTTGAAAAATCCCTTTATTCGTTCGTCCATGCCTGTGTCATATGTTTCTCTATAGAAATGACAGGCACTTTTTTCATTTCATTTTGTTTCTTTTTAATTTCTGAAATCGACTCCTTGGAATGTTCCACGTCATCTATATTCAACCAGTCGGCTTCCTCTACGTCGTCTCGAGCTATGATTGCCAACAGTTCGTTGGCTCGAAGAGCGGCGATACGTTTCGGTCGCACTTTCGGAACGATTTGTGAATTCGAATTCGATAAAACTAATCAAAATTAATTTTTTTTCTGCGTACGTACAATCGTGCTCGACACCCCCCCCCCCCCACCGTACGCTTCCGTACGAATTTTGAAACCCCCCCCCCCGTGCGTACGTAATTTGTGTATGACCCCTTAACAGTCTAAACAATTCGAAATAGTGTATACTAAAAGATGTCACAAAACAAATGCCGAACAAGAATTATCATGATGCACCATAGAGGTGAGGTTCAATTGAGTTTTGAAACGATATCATGTGAATACGTTCGGCTATCAATACACTTCTATACTACAGTTAGTGTCACTAAAAAAATATATATATTTTTGGCCCCCTTTCTCCCCCACCCTTGTAGATAAGCGTCCCCTCACCTATAGAGCCGTTCTCAACGAAGAGTGCGACATCTATTATCCTCGTAGCGTCGATATCATGAACTAAAGATAATATGCTCCAAATGCCAAAATTCTCAGATAAGTGAGTATGCTTTAAATGTCAAGTGTATAGAATGTGCTGCCATCTATTTTCGTTAAGAACTGCCTCGCGAGAGAATGTTTTTCAATCATGTGATTAAAACTTATTAATTCTATAAATCCATCTCCGCGTTTCATTTTCGTTCGCACGCAAAACATTAGAGAAATTGCAAATTCCTAGAATCTGTATATCCGTATTAATTCGGATACGAAGAACAATTTAGAGAATATTATGAACTAATGACGAGACTTAAGATGAACAATCTCAGTTTATGTCACAACCTAAATCGCTACTTTGCAGTCTCTAGAAGACGATGTTGTTTTCTTAATTATATTTATTGGGTTTTCCTGATAGGATAGTCGCAAAACGGCTATTTTTACGTGACATAGTTATTTCATAAACAACTTACAAATCCAATTTGTTTTCGGTTTGTGTTACCTCATATCAAATAAAATGCAAGCGACAAAAATATTTTTGGCCTATTAAGTTATACAAATTGAATTTTTTAACTTTATGAAGTTAATATTCATTCAATTTGTTGCATGCCACATTTTATTGATGGAAACACAATATAATCATGTCATGCGGTGTGCAAGGCGGTGTGTTGTCTCAGATGAAATTATAACGACATTTCTGACCCACTTCTTGTATAATCCGTTCGGTTACTTCGGTTACCATAATTCAATACTCTCAGCTAGTGTGCTAATAATCTTGACAATGTTGTTGCTACATTAACTCACCCAGCAATAAAATAATCTCATAATAAACTTACATCTTAAAGCAGAAGCTTCATACTTTTACTGTTAAAGAAGTTGTTTTTTTTTTTTTTATTTTTTCGTATTTTGATAAGTTCGGTACATCGATAGTATGATAGTCGAGGGGTGGCGCACTTCATTTATTCCATTTATTCTTTTATTCCATTTATTCCCAAAATTTTTTTTTGTTTTTGCGAAATATCTGAACCAAACACATCACAAGTTAGACAAATAAGTTCAAAAAAAGGATTGCACAAATTAAAAAGCATTTAAACCATCTTGAGATTAAATTTTTTTTTTGGGAATAAATGGAATAAATTTATTTATTCCATTTATTCCATTTTTCAACAAAAATTCTTTTAAGTTTACAAAAGTGGGTTTTTTCACTTTTTGACACATTAGTATGGTTTGTTATGTGCGTTGTCATCAAAATCAAGTGTATTTGAGGTTTTGTAGAATTTGAAAAAATTATCATTTGTTCCATTTATTCCCATTTATTCCATTTATTCTCATTTATTCCATTTATTCCATAAACCGCAGAAGTGCGTCACCCCTCGATGATAGTAGTAGTAATAATAGTAGCGCATCACATGTGTGAATCTTCTGATGGGCTGGTTCACTTCATTGATTAAAATTTCGAAATATGGCATCTTTAATGAAAGTAGCTTAGAACCTCATCCTCATACATACACTTTCAGTCATTATTTCTCACATGTAATAGTACATTACGTACGTGCTTCCAAATTTTTATTTTGACGAGTGGGAAGGTTACGGCCCGACCCGAAGGGGAGGGCTGTATTCCCACTCGTCAAAATAAAAATTTGAAGCACTTACGTACGGTTTTTTACGTGTTGAAGCAATGTAAATGCGCATTTTAAGCGAGTTTCCCCCAAAAATCGATAAGTCTAGAGGAAAATTTTATATAGGTGTAGCGATACAGAACGATTGTTCCCTGAAATAGTTGCACGGGAACGAGTGTTTTGTATCACTTCCCATTTCTTATTTTCCTACAATTATCGGTTTTTAGGTCTAAACTCGCTTAATATATCCGAACTTGGAATATTATTATCTGAAACGCAGCAAATGTGACTGATTTTCTCTAAAATTCAAGGTAAAGACAGACGACACTATGAAGATAGTAAAAGTCATTATATCGATCATCCCCACTGTCGCGTCGCCTCAATTATTTTGACATTTGAAACAACTTTTTAGACACCTATAACATAGGTACCACTTTTCACTTTTTCTAAAGCGGGAAAAGTGGTAGTAATGTAACGTTTCATACATGCAACGTTACATTAGTACCACTTTTTTAGGAAGATAGTTCCACTTTTCCCGCTTTACAAAACTAAAAAAGTGGTATTATTGTAACGTAGGTTTTTTAGACCCGTACGAAGAACGAAGTTCTTCGAAAAGGGGTCTTATGCGTTGACAGCGACGTTTGTAACCACCCCAATTTCGACCCTGAAGTAGGGGGGGGGGAGGAGCTTCGATCATTGTCCTTCGATGACGAATCAACAATGAAACATATGCTTGGGACCCGTACGTAGATGTGCCAAACAGAATCTAAGTAAATGTCGTGTCTTAAGTGTATGAAATTGCGTCGACATCAAATTGGATGGAAAATTGAAAACCCCGTCCGAAGAAACGGCGCAAAAAACATCTCTAATCCTTAAAAAAGCCCAAAATTAAAAAAAATGGAAAAAATTTGAAAAAAAAAAAAATGCAGTAGGCCCGAACTTTGAACCGACCTGATCACTTAGGAGAGGCCTTACTTATAGGTTCGCCTCTTTTTTCTCTGCAGCACTGCACAAAAAACCTCTTCATCAAAGAAACATTCACAAAAAACCACCAAATAAGGGATTGGATCGCATAGCGTGAGTTGGGCCCACACTGAGGACTCAACAGATTTTTACTTATTTAATTTCCGTGATTTTCCGATGCCCAAGTCTTTTATTTTAAATGTTCAAGAGTGAACTATTCTGATGCGTACGGGTATATGTTTGAATTCATTATAGTATATTATAACACAAGGGTTGTAATGTGAGATCTCGTATTTGGAAGGGGTAGAAGATCCGAGGGCGATACGTTATCTTATAAAGAGGGCCTTAAACTTCAGTTTGAGGGCTATAATATGCATATTATAGCCCCGAGTGTTATAAATAATAATTATTGTATGTTTCTTTCATTTTTTCTTTTTCGAACGATAACGACAACGAGAATTTTGTATTCATTTCAATTATTGGAATACTAATGATGAAAAGCAAAGTTTTTATTTAAAAACTCATAACAATTTTTTGTCAACTTTCAGAGGCAATTTAAAAAGTTGAGTGCTTTGAAAAAGCGAAAGCTTTACTGTTCCTATGCGACTTAATTCAATTTACAAAGAAAATTTTATGCACAGCTCAGAAGTTAACACCTTATTTTCATGCAAATTGAAGATTTTCGTTTTGTAATTATACAAAAGAGAATTTCATTGGAAGGACGTATAATTAGAAGCAATCAAAAGTGCCACCTGTAGCTACAAACCACTCAAGAGTAAACATAATTTTAGAAGATATGAGTTGTTACAATATTACTAAAGTTGAATTGAGTTCGTCATGATGTTATTTTAAGTCTTATGTCGTTATGAACAAAGTTTTAGTAATTTCATAAACTACATGTGACTACTGAGAGATCCATTTTACGTGTTCGGAAAACGGGACTTCCAAATCTGTTTGCCTTTTACGTCTGTTTGCGTCTACTAACACGAAACTTGTAAATAAAATTCAATAGCTAAAATTGTTCACCTGGGACCGTTCGTATACTACAATGCAATTTGGAGAAAGTTTGCAGCTCTTGCAATTTGTTAGAAGCTGTAAACCTTTATTGAATTTCTATTTTTCCCAACATAATATTTCGCCTATACATTCCCTGTACGCTATATCAAAACACGTAATTTGTGTGTCTGAAACATTATTTTGTAAAGGTTATCCACCGAAACTACAGGTTGAAAACACATTTACACAGGATGTATACAAGATCCATGGAAAATTTGTATTGGATTTTGTCTGTCCCATGTCGATACTTGGCAGTTTAACTGTTAAACTCCGAACATCCTGTTAGTTAAATTGGCCGAACGAGACTTGGATGCTGCTTACATCGTCAAATATAATCATTCATGAAATAGATACAGGAGTTGATAGGAAGCAGCGGGGAAGGGTTTTCCATAGTCACAGAAGGGCTATAAAATGAATTCTACATTTCTGCTGTTGTCAAAAGTAAACTTGTTTACATAAAATTTGTTTAACACTTTAGGAAAAAATAAGAAACTGGACACCTCATATGATTCTCTCAATCATTCAAAGTTAGTGTGAAAGTGACAATTTCAAAATGATTGACAGTATGGTCGCGTGGGTCCATTCGACGTAAGCAACCGTGAATTCAAAAAGAGTTTGATCAGGAGAATTTTTTGGGATTTTCAAAAATGTGCCAAAGTGACGCCATCTCGGATTTTCGTTAGGAAAAAATTATGTTTCTTTGCTTCTCTGCTAATTTTAGCTCCGGAATGACAATAAATAGAGATTTGGTTTCTTCTATAAAGTTCTAGAGTTTGGGCAGGAGAATTTTTTAACATTTTAAAAAAATGGCTGCCGGCTGTTATAATAACGCAATCTTGGATTTTTTGCTATCTTCTAAATTAGAGTACCTAGACAGTTGGTTTCTTCGGCAAAGTTATAGAGATCAGTGAGAAGAATTTTTTTGAATCCTAAGAAAATGACTGCTAGCTGTCAAAGCGGCGCCATCTTGGATTTTTTGCTATCTTCGGAAATAGAATACCTAGACAGTTGGTTTCTTTGACAAAGTTGTAGAGATTGCTGATGAGAATTTTATGAGATACTGAGAAAATGGCCGTCAGTTGTCAAAGTGACGCAATCTTGGATTTTTTTGTTTTTTGCCGAGAATTTTCTTTTTTTTTCAGGGGAAAATTTTTTTTTGAAAAACAGAAATTTTTTTACGTGAAATTTAGTTATAACAATGCAAACTTCCAAATCAAAAATTTGTCTTTTGGTAATATTTCAACATTAGAATGGTGTAAATCGAGTTTCCCCTAAAAGCCAATAAGTCGAAAGTGAAAATACCAACTGATAGGTTATGTAAAACAGTCGCTCCCGTGCATATCTACGCGGGATTGAGCCTTCTTTAACAGTAACCAAAGTATTTTTTTCCTTTACACACATTGAATATTCCGAGTAAACCAATAGAGGCGGGAGAAAGTTTTTCATAATTTTCGTACGTTTTATTCCTTTCTGACATCTGAATCAATGGTTTGAAGTCTTTTCCTTGTTTCGTCGTAATCGACAAATCGATTATTCGACAATTTTCATTTCAGTCTTACAACGAGCAAATGGATGGGAAAATGTCAACAGGTCGTAAGTTAATCTTTTGTTATAACAGTATAATGGTAAAACAAAAGAAGTGACAATGAGAAAAGTTAACGGTAAACGACTTACGACCTGTTGGCATTTTTCCATCGCGACTCGTTCTCCACTACCACAGTTGTGCCCCATGTCAGTCAAAAACGTCAAACCTAAAAAAGCAACTGATGGTGGTGTTTTTGTCGTTGAGAAGATAGTACACATTTCCTCAGTGAAAAAAGTTTAAGGAACTTGTAATACACAATGTATTGTATTGTGTACAGTGTACACATGAAATAATAATCATTATATAGTAAGTTATGGTTCTTTTGGTAAAGATTGTGGACATAATTCTACATAAACATCATGAACAAGGCTCTACAAAACAACGAAGTATATAACTCGTTGTGTACTAACTTTCGTCCTTCGAGACGTCATAGAGTTCGTACTTGTTTCAATGTCGGCGTCATCGCTCTCTCGAAATGTGTTTTGTGCTTCGTGAAGCTATTTTTCTGAATTTTTAATCTAATTCTGTGCAGAGTTTCGGCTTTTATCAAAAGTGTTTTCAAAATAACTACCTACGTTTAGCAAAATCGTGAATTAATTTCTATTGACTGAATCAAACGCGTTGTTCGTGATCATTTTTTCGTACGATTCTATTGTTTGTGAACACGTGTTTTTTGTGATAACAGAACATTGAGAATTTTTTTCAAAGTTTATGTTGAGTGACTTGCGCCAAAAAGAAAAAAAATGGTTAAGAAAATTTCTGCCGAATGGCTCGAAGTGTTGGTATTTTTCTTAGGCTAATTTGTATTGTTCCAAGGACTCTTTGAATGGAGGCTGTAGGTTTCGAATATGAAAAATAAAATGTTTGTCACATTGTTTGAGTAAGAATTACATGTAGTAAAGTAACAGAAGCTGCGCCATCTGACATACTTTTGCGAATCAACTACAGAAACATTTATTGCGACTAGTTACACCATAAGTTAAGGAACAGCAAATGTTTAACCCAATAGGGCTCTTTACTTGCTTACTTAGGTGGAACAACTAACCTCAGTAATATACTTCGCTTAGATGTAATAAACTAATACTGTCCTACAATCGAACGTGTAGTTCAACTAATAGATTTGTTTTTCTTTCAAAACATAAATTATGCGCTATTGAGATGTGGAAAATTATATGCAACTGTAGGCAATTTCACTGAAAATATCCAATCCATTGCCAAGTTATTCCGAAGATTAGAAGTTTCTTTTTCTTGCATTCTCAATCACAAAATATTAAAAAAAAGCCTTGACTCTCAAATGGCATAGCGTAGGAGTTTAACAGTTCGTCCAGCAACTTATTTATAGCAAAATTTTCCTTTTTTTCTGACGAAATATCTTAAGAAATTAGTTTGACAGAATACGACATAATTGAAGTCATTTGTTTGCCTTTTTTCAAGAAATTTTAGCTTAATAAACCATGAATTTAATAGCGGATTGCGGTGTTCATGGGAATTATCATTCATTTCATCAGAATTTTTGAATAATCAGCATAATTTTTCCCCTTTTACGCCAACCATTCTTTCCTGCTGGTGATTTTGTGTTCTACACTCTTGGCATCAAACACTTATTATTATGATGAGAATATCATTTGAAAGATGTTTTCAACATAAAATCCTTTGGATTATATCTTTGCTTCACGGAGCCCACGTAGTGTTGCAAAAATTAAATCCCTCAATCTTTTTTCCTCATAGAAATACTTCCACCTATATTTCCATTGAATTAAAGCGAACAGCTTTTGACTGTGGAGGAAGCAACGAAAATTGATTTTCCAGATCGCTTTTGACGTTGAATCAAATTGCGATTGAAAGTGTGTTTCAATTTCCTTTAATAAAACAAAGATTGTATAAATTTCCACATATTCGCTTAAAGGGGAAGGATTTTATTGCAAAAGCACCTCGTACGAAAGTACTTTCGTCTCGGGTCTATTGAATGTAAATGAGTGTCATGGGTGTTTGCGTCGTTAATGTTAATGTTCAAATGATCAAAAAAGAATCCATTACGGAAGAAATATGTATTTACAATTACACGTTTTTATTTTGTTACACAATTGCAAGATTTTAGTTTATTGTGGATCTTGTCAATTCCACAACTTTGACAGTAGAACCATAGACTTTTTTTGACTAGACGGGAATGTTAGCATGGCGCCAAATTTGAAATGAGAAATGCAGAAGCATAATAATTTGTCGTATTTTATGTTCTTCTAATGTTCCTTAAACTTCATCAATTTTAGTTTTTTAGCCACATTTCTGAAAATTCTCAAATTTCTCAATATTTTGAAATTTATTAAATTTGCAAAATAAAATTTTAAATGTGAAATGCAGAAGCATAACTTACTATTTTGTCGTAGTTTGTGTTCTTCTAACATTCCTCAAACTTTAATAATTTCAGTTTTTCAGCCAAATTTTTGAAAGTTCTCAAATTTCTAAATTTTTGTGAAATCTATTAAATTTACAAAAAATTTCAAATTTCTGAAAAGTTTTCAAATTCATTGAGATCGGAATTTTGAAAAATAATGAAAATTATTAAATTTGTAAGAATTTTCACACAATAAAGAATTTCTATGAGTTTCAGATTTAACATTTTCTCCAAAATTTTGAGTTTTGTAACTTCTCTACACTTTTTAAACATTTAAGAAATTTATGAAAATTCTTGAAATTTTAAAATTACTAAAATTTCAAATTTGAAAATATTTCATGATTTGCTATTAGTCATTTTGAAATTTCAAGAATTTTCATCAATTTCTAAAATGTTTTTAAAGTGTTGAAGTTACAAAAGTCCATATTTCTGAGAAAATGTCAAATCTGAAATTCATAGAAATTCCCCATTTCATGCATGATTGTGAGAGAACGACGACTGCAGGCTAAACGAAGCTTTTTCTAAATTTTCGTTAAATGAACGAATTGCAGATAAAACGTCTGTAATACTTTCTGCCATACAACATATATCTCAAAAATCAAAGTTTCAGTGTGCAGACATCGTTCTCTCATAATCTTACATGGAATGGCCCATAAAAATTCATCAAAATTTGATAATTTTCTTTATTTTTCAAAATTCCGATCTCCATGAATTTGAAAACTTTTCAGAAATTTGAATTTTTTTGTAAATTTAATAAATTTCACAAAAATTGAGAAATTTGAGAACTTTCAAAAATTTGGCCGAAAAACTAAAATTGTTAAAGTTTAAGGAATGTTAGAAGAACATAAACTACGACAAATTGTTGTGCTTCTGCATTTCGCATTTCAAATTTGGCGCCATGCTAACATTCCCGTCTAGTCAAAAAAAGTCTATGGTTCTACTGTCAAAGTTGTGGAATTGACAGTAAACTAAAATCTTGTAATTGTGTAACAAAATAAAAACATTTAACCGTATTAATGTAAATATTTGACGTCTTAAACGTCATTTTACAGTTGGAATAGACCAACTTTTGTTGTATTTCATGATTCAAGTTCAAAGATGAGCAAAATCGGTCAAGTAGCTTCAGAGGTATGGTCATAGAAGTATCCAAGAAACGTGGATTTCCGGAAGGCAGTGAAAATTTTTCGCAAATATCTAGGCAAATACATCACGGAAATTGTACATTTCAGTGGTTTGGACACTGGCACCCATAGAATGGACGAAATATATATCTTGGCCATATACGATAGGAGATAGTTCTTCGTCAATATAATGCAATGCAGAAAAGACCCTATCGGATAGGACTGAAATTTTTGCCCACAATGTCTCGAGTTCTAGACCTGGGGAGACGTTGACTAATGTCAGGCTAACTCGGGGTGTCTTCCTTATACTTGACATACTGAAAATAACATAAAACCACCTTATGGAATCTACGAATCCCATAATGCTTCGCTGGTGCCTTCCATGTTCATGTTTTTTTGTTTTTCAGATCCTATTTTTTTCTGTGGGATGGCAAATCAGCCTCACACTGAAATTGTTGTTCTAAATGCGTTAAAGTTAATTTCGTCAAACCTTTAGGTTGAGGCGGCTTTGTTATCCCACTCTAAACGTTATCCGATAGGGGCTTTCACTGTCAATTTACTGGTTGTAGAGAATTAAATTTTAGAGAACGTGAGGACCCTTAAAGGTTTTATGTAAAAATGACATAATCCCGGAATAAAACGCTTCTCGAATTCGGGTGGCATATGTTTATGCCTTTAAGAATATTTAAGTTACGACAAGGATGTCAAAGTGGGCGAGGATACGCTGGACAGGTGATTACGACGAGTTGTACTTGCTTTTCATGACATTTGCGATGATAGTGATGACACGCATCCGATATTCTTAAAATAAAGTTTGTTGAAAAACATTTTAAAATTTACGTGAAGTCAAAATAGTAGTTTTTGATACAAGTTATGTATGAAGGTAGTTTAACGCACTAGATGTGAAATTGCCGATACGAGCCGAAGGCGAGTTCTGAAACACATCGTACGCGTTAAACTACCAGCATGCGTAACGTGTATCAAACAACTAATGCGTAAGAAAAGTTTTGTCGCACTGGTACGAAAAGTGACTTCATGTGACACCAAAATGACGCACGAAAAAGGGAGTTTTTTGTGATGAATGCACAAAAAATCTATTGTCGCACGACTTTGTTCGCATTGCAGTTTATAGTTTTCACGGAAGTTCATTTCTTTCATTTTTTTTTCTGTGAATTCGCACGGCTTTAACAATTAAATTTATCTCTTAACTTTATTTGATACTTTTGTTTGGAAGAATAAAAAAAATGGAAAGTTTTCTCGAAATAATGCAGTCGAAAGATTTCTGAATGAATATGAATTTATATATGAAAATAAGTTTATACTTGAAACATTTACATCTTTTGCTGCTAGATTCGTGTGCATTATTATTCTAAAACTGTTGCATTTTTGTTGTAAAGGCGATAAACTTTTGTGGGCTTATGAGAACTCTTTAGGTCACCACTTATGCAACCACTTATGAGTAACCCTAAAAAAGTAGAAAAAATTCTTGTCTCATCATCTAAAAATTTTTGTTTTTACATTCCGATTCATTTGATAGCATAAATTTTTTTGACTTTCTTGAGGGTGACGGAATAGGAGACTTTTAGTGTCACTCTGCATCAATTATACACACCCTTGAGGGGTCGATCAAAAGCGTTACGTTATCAACAGTGCGTTAGAAAGTTACAGAAATTGTAAGGAAAGGGCGCATAAAACCGAACAGTACTCTTTACTGTATCTCGTCGATATTTAATTCAGATAATTAATTTATAAAACCTTGGAGCTTATAATCTTAACCGAAAACTGGTTGTGGAAGAAAATCATTGACAAAGTAATTGAGCTTATTTGAAACCCTTTTTTGGCTATTTATGCAAACAACTTACTTATTTTCGCTACATTACATTTGCTTGTAACTCAGAAGATGGTTCTAGTCGATTTTATATTTTTTACGGCAGCATAGACACGGCTGAGTAACGGCGGACAGATTTATTTGCTATTAATTTTTACATTCAACATGAAGCCCGGGATAAATATATGTTTATGAAATTATATTTGAAACTGCGTTAAAAGTTGTACATTTAAACCTTTTTCAAAATGTATCTTTAATTAAATAATTCATCGTTGTAGTTTATACCAAGACATTTATTGTAAGGGGTCGTTCATAAAGTATGTCACGCTCCAGGGGGAGGGAAGGAGGGGGTCGGTCATAGTGTGACATAGAAATTTTTGAAAAGGTTTGACTGAGCTTATGTGACATAAGTGTGACATGGGGTGAGGAGGTGTCTCAAAAACGTCGATTTTTGCATGACATACTTTATGAATGACCCCTAACGCTGGAAATAATATTGAAATTAAAAAGTCAGACACTTTTAATTTGAATTTCGATTTTGTACATTAGTGTAATTGAATGAGAACTGTCTGCTGTCTTATAACTTTGGCTGAAACATTTTGTATGTTGATTGGAGATTTGATTCAGATTGTGTATTTACAATATACAAACGAAATTCGCGCTCGAAATTGCGGTTAATAAATTCAAATGTGTGAAAATCAGGGAAAATTTAGAGGTTACGCGAAAAGAGGAGGCAAGGGTTACCCGTCTGCGATGGTTCGGGCATGCTCATATAATGGGTAGCAACAGGCTGCCAAAGAGGATATTGAATGCTCAGGTCCCGGATGTGCGTCCTAGGGGTAGGCCAAGGAGAAGGTTTATAGACTCAATTATATCAGAGTCAGAAGCTAGAGGACTTTTTCTGTGCGAACAAACCATCTCCTTGACACAGGATGGGATGGTTTGGAGGAGAGTGGTCCATGATCACCGGACGTAAAGACCTCACAGCGAAAGGTATCAGTGGTCTATAAAGTTTCATGATGATGATTAATTACATACTCGTATCACGTCCTTTTTCTCTTCCGAATTATGCAAAAAAAAAATATTTCAATCTTAATTCACATGAAAATTCTAGGAATTTTGTTTTCATGTTGAAATATCGCTGAAAAAATAAAAACGTGACCAAATGAAATAGCCTGGGGGTTGTGAAAATGGTTAATTATTTTCATAGTAGCCATAGCAAATTTGTGTGTACACTCTTGTCGACTTTATTAATTTAGACCTGAAAGTTCTAAAATAAATAGTGAAATGAAATTTAGAAATATAAAAATCGCTAAGGAAATTTCCGAACAAATTTACCGATTTTTGAGTTTTACACTAATTTTTCCCATTAGCTCGGCTGTGTGTGGCTGCAGCGGGATCAATTTTTTAGTTGGAACCAATTTAAATTGGTAGCACGACTAAATAAAGCTATGAAACATGACGATCAGAAAAAATGAAAAGAAGATCTCTAAACATTTGGGTATAAATTATTGATTTTTCAAGCTTTTGACCCATTTTTTAAATTTTTCTAGCTGTTGCTAGCTTAAATGTGTCACATTTCTGTAATGGAAATACTTTACTTCCTGGTCATAACTTAAAAACTCCCTTTTGTGTCACATTTTGGCACATTTTCACATAAAGTTTACGAATATGAAGTCCGATTTGAAATAAGTGCGATATTAACGGAGAATGTGCCATTCGAAATTTCACATTTCACATATTTTTACATTTTTTTCACATAAATGTGACACATCTGAGAAAATATGTGAAACAAATGTGAATCACATTTTTTCACATTTTCAAATTTCCTGGATTATTTTGTTGTGGCACTCATCAAAAGTATTTCCATCACAGAAATGTGGCAAATGTGACACAAGAGGGTGTCCGATGAAAGGTAAAACCAAGGCAGCCTGGTGCTGAAATTCTGACAACACCTATATGTAAGAAGAAGCGAGGTGATTAGTTAGTAACACAATTGAAGTCGGCACCAGGCTGCGTACTTGGTGCCCTAAGTCTGGGAATAAATAAGGCAGACTGGTGCTGAAAATCTGTTTTCGGCAAATTGGAGGCACTAGTGAGTTCTATATGTCACATAAATTTAAACTCGGCACCAGGCTGCTGCTGCTCTCTGCATTCAAAGGGTCATAGCTCAAGGACGCAGCCTGGTGCCGAGTTGAAACTTATATGACGTATAGATCTTATTATTGTCTACACTTTGGTGAAAACAGGTACTTAGCACCAGGCTGCCTTCCATATTTCCAGGTGATGGGCCAAAGTACGCAGCCAGGTGTCGAATTATAAACTTATGCAACGTAATGTACTCGCTGTTTTATTGACTTTGGCATTTTCAAATTTTCGGCACCAAATGTCCTGGCTGAAAGTGCAGACCTATTTTCCAGAGCAAGTTTTGTTAAAAAATCTAAGCAATCCGAAAAAAGTAGCTCATCTGCTAGATGCAAAAACAATGAAATTATAGAGCTATTGAAGTACTTTTTTGAAATTGACAAATTTTTTTAACAAAACTAGCTCTGTAAAATCATCGTTTTTACCCGGGCGTGCAACAGCAAGAAAAATTTAAAAAGTGGGTCAAGAGCTTGAAAAATCAATAATTTATACACAAATGTTTAGAGATCTTCTTTTCGTTTTTTCTGATCGTCATGTTTCATGGCTTTACTTAGTCGTGCTACCAATTTAAATTGAAAAATTGATCCCGCCGCAGCCACACACAGCCGAGCTAATCGGAAAAATTAGTGTAAAATTCAAAAATCGGTTAATTTGTTCGGAAATCTCCGTAGCGATTTATATATTTCTAAATTTCATTTCACTGTTTATTTTAGAACTTTAATTAACCATTCCCGCAACTCCCTGTTCAAATAGAGAATTTCGAACAGTTGCAGAAAATTTCGATCATCATAATCAGACATAACAATACAGAAAAAGGCCATGGTGCTGTTTATTCGAAAACCACTCTATTCATCAAAATCAACCAATTTGAAAAACATAACACCAAAAGAACGTATCTAAATATAGAAATGAGCAAACAATCCAATGTTTTGTGCTCTTTTATAACTATAAGAATTTCAAAGATCCATAGAAATTACCCAAGTTAATGTCAAAGTACGTAATGTCAAAGCGAAGTACGTCTGAGACCATTGATTTTGATGGCCTAAATGTTCTCCCCTGCAACACATCAAAAAGAGGACCAAAGTAGTTTCTATAAAATGCAATTCTCACCTACTTTGCCTTAAGAAGCAACCTTCAAACTCCCGTAATTTTATAGATACCTCCCATCCCTCCCAATTTTAGAAGGCATTTGAGGCACCAGAAGTGATCACATTCCAAAATTGTGCCATTTTTCCTTAAAACCCTGAGACACGTGTTCTCTAAAATTTTATTCTCTACAACTTTGCCTTTGGAAGCAAATTACTAACTTTCATAGTTCTAGAGGTATGTATCATCCCGTCCAATTCTAGAAGCGGCCATATTCCAGGATCGGGCTGACCCTGAAACACGTGTTCTCTAAAATTTTATTCTCTACAACTTTGTCTTTGACAGTAAATCTCGATATTGCATAGTTGAGCAAATATAGACTAAAAACCATCTGCTTTCGTTTATGGCCAAGAAACTGAATTTCATCCATTCCGAAAAATTTCCCCAGTTTTGTGAAATCACTACTTCTTGTGCTACACTTACTGAGATATTTGCGAAAAAGTTTCACCGACCTTCGAAAAACCATATTTTTCGTCACTTTTTCGACCATATCTCCGGAACCACTTGACCGATTTCGAACTTGAACCCATCACCCGCCATTTAGAAACGGGACGGGCATTTTTTTCTGCTGATTGGTCATCTCTAGACGATAATAAATGCATCCCCCTCAGCCCTCCAGTCTCGATCTACCCCATGTTTCAATAAAATTGTTTGTAGTAAACGGATAGGACGACATATAGGACTTCGTACGGGTCCAATAAGTAATGAAAATATCGGCTCACTGGTAATGTGATTAGATATTGGATATGGGAATGTGAACATTTATAAGAACACTTTATAATTTCCAACAATCACAAAAAATGTACATGTGGATGTGGAAAATATCCTTACAAATTCGGATGCGAAAAGTACAAAATCACTTCGTTGAAATAAAAAATTTAGAATGTGTATTTTCTGACAAATTTATATATTTCCTGTAACACTCTGCGAATACTCAGAAATTACTATTTTGTACTATTCTGCAAACAGTCGCTGCGATAATAGAAACATTAACAAAAACCTCTTTCGACGATTTACCAACACGTATTTAATAATTCAGACACGCTAATAGAACCCATTATGTCATATTCGGTATTCCCTTCAATATTCAATAGATATAGGAATTGTAACCAACGAATAAAACATAATGAAAAGATAAACTTGAACTTGAAACAAATACCTATCACTTCCCATTTGGAAATACTCGAAATATCTGAGTGTTACATGCTAAACTATAAAGCTGTTATCGTAAAAGTAATCGAAATCGAGTAGTTTGGTTGCTTAATCTACGATCCGAAAATAGATTTCGTGACTGCAAGTTGTTTAGTTGCTTGCGCGCGGAAAATGTAAACATTGTACGGAAGAAAATGGGCTGTTCTTTGATAAATAAAACAGTTTTATTGCGTATAAAGACAGATACTTAATGAGTATAAATAGAAGGATTGAAGGTACTGGGAAAGTGGATTCGGTTGTATCTGCTTCAAAATCCGATTAATCACTCGATCGGGTGGAAATTGAATTTTGTGTTTGAATTTATGATAAATTTGCAATGTCAAATTTTTACATTACAATGTTGTATACCAACATTTTTTGCACAAGTTCCTGAAACTATTGTATTTCAGAATCCTATGTTTAACCCCGGAACTAAAGGTTGCATCATACATAGACCATTCTTGTGTACTACTGAAGATCTCGCCTTCGTCTCGATCGCTGACAATACACTTCCCAGCTTTATCGTACTTGTTGCACAAACTGACATTCTATTGAATATTTCCTAAAAGCATTTAACATTTTGAATTAGTTTTGTTATCTGTATTTTTCAATCGCAAGACTTGCATATAAACAGTTTCCATTCAATTATTTTTTCAGAAGTATTTTTGTTTGCTACATTCGAATCGAACGAACTATTGGAAAGTTCATCTTGTTATCTTTAATTCGAAGTGGAAGTTTTTACGTTCTTTGTTAAATTTCTTGTTTAACTAAAACCTATAATTCATATGTTGCTAGCTCAGCATGGACTGATTCTAGGTCGCATAATTTATTGCTTATGGTAACGTGTTTATTTACATAAGGACGAACGACTCAAATCTGGTTATAAATTCACTTTCTTACAAAGAAAAACGTATTTGTCTACGTTTTCAAATTTGCAAAAGATAGTCATAATTCAATCAAAGTTGACACTGCTACTTCTTTATTTTTCGATTATCTTCCTCATTTTCCCTATTTATTTTCCTTAAGCTTTAGCAAAAAAGGAAATGGAAATACCCCGAAAATATAATTATTTAATCACTTCGTTCAATGATACTTCTGACGTTCTGTACGTCCGACGTATATACTTCGATATCTCCAAATGAAAAGAAAAAATTAAATTAAAATTCCGATTGTTTGTTCTCTCTTTGGTACTGTTTTGTTCTTTCCATTGTTCCTGTAGCTATACATTTTGTCCAAATAAATAAAATTATAGCAAAAAATTTGAAATTGAATGAAATAAATCCAATTGCTTAAAGGATGCAAGCACTGGAAATCATTGTTTCTGTTTATTTAACAGCTGATTTGTCTTACCACGAGGAAAATGATGAATTATAAATTCAATAAATGTTTTTCATCATTAAATATTTTTTTTTCCTATGTGTTTCTTTATTCAGGGAGTTCATTTTTGCGGGACAGGTACTCTCTAACCTGGACCTGTATAGTGACGCAATTGATTGCGTAATTAGTGTAATGATAGTGAAAAGGGACTATTACTATGTTGAGGCTCACAACTCATCAAACGCTGCGCTAACGTTAGCAATTAATGAACACAAATATATCGGCAGTGATATTCGTCATGTAATTTCCTACAAAGCTTTTAAGGCATCATATAAATTAAAAATAATGCAAGATAGTGTGGAGTTCTGTGCAATTTCTCCATTGATCTATATAAACTGAGCTGACATGTGATACAAAGCCTATTTTTTCACGCATATATTTATTATTTATTTTCAAATACTATAAGACACTATCGACTTTTCTCGGACTACCTACATTTATTGAGCTCACAACTTAAAATTATGAAAAAATTAATTAAAACAGACTAATTTCTTCACAAAATTTGGTATATATTTCTTTCGTGTACTGACAATCATACCATCCTCCCGATGAAATTCTGGTCACTATGTCTAAAGATCGCGCCCTGGAACGTCTGGACACCGCCCTGAGAAAATCATTTTTATACAAAAGTTGTATCTGTTCATCTGTGTTCGCAAAAAGCTACAAAATTTTCGCCTGCGGCGCTTACTTGCTCTATGATTACATTTTTGACTTCATCCGAGACAATCTTAATTTCTTTTTCTCGCGCTTGTGCATATGTGCAATGTATTGGATACTTTACTTATATCGCATTACATGCAAGGTTACATACTAATTGTGTAATGGGCTGTGTTCACCCTTAGATTGTCTTTATACCATGTCCGTTACGTCAAAATTTTTGCCTGCGGCGCTAATATCATCATTAATGAACAGTGATTAATAACTAACGTTCGTTTTTTAGTAATGAGAAAACGAAATGAGTCAATTTTAATTGATTTTATAGTACAATTAACGCTCGGCGTTATGATAAAGTGAAATATTTTATAAATAATTTACACAAATCTCGTAAATAATCGCATTTTCGCTGTACAAAATTACAAGTAAAAAATATAGCCACCTCGAAACATTTGATTTCACAGGACACGAGAAAGATAATAATGATAAACCCAAAAAATTTTCGCCCTGCCACACCAATTAATATATCGTATACCAGTAAGTGTACAACTATTGGTTGAGTCTTGCACCCAATGACCAAAATCAAAGTCGGCGCCTCTGATATCAAGTATTAATTCTATAAGCTCCAGTCTCTATTGACGAAACCAGAATAATTATTTTCTAAATAATTAGGTGTCAACATAAATCATTTTAAAAATAATTCTTCTAAGCAAAAGTGGCTCCGTTTTTTTATTATTTCACTTACAAAATTTCGATACGAAGTTTACCAGCAGTAAAGGTTTACCCCTACTATATTGTACTCCACACAGAAAATTGGAGTGATAAATAAATCAATTTGTAATTAAAAAAGAAGCGTAAATTCAGCTATGAAAATAACATAGGTGTCACTATTTGAGGTTCGGGGACAATACTCGTTCGAAAAATGTCTTCTCAGGGTTTTCTCCTATATTTTTGGTAGAGATGAGCGGGTCGTCCGAAACTAAGTAAAAGCCGACCCGAACCCGAACCCGAATTGTTTTTATCGGGTTCACGGGTTTAGAAAATTTTAATCGGGTCGCGTTCAGGTCGGGTCGGGTTTCCGTATCATTTTTTTCGGGTCCCAGTCTTTTATTTAAATCTCATATTTTGCAACGCTGATGTGAATATCATATCTAATAAACTCGTCTCAAACCGCTCTAGACTTTCAGTTAGTACTAGATTGAGAATACTCATTTCATTGTTTATGATGATTTATGAATAATCAGAATAGAATTTTAAATGTACACTCCGGTTGCTTGTTTTTATGTGTGACATATGCGCAGACTGATGATTGCTCATCTTTTGATGAAGTGTTTGCCCTATGTTTTAAGTTCGATGAGCTACAAAGTACTTTATTTAGGAATCAATTGATAATGAGTGCAAACGAGACGATTTTCAAATTAATTGTCAATTGTAACTGAAAGTGACAATTTCCCCGTATAGGGAAACTCAAAGCTAACATTTTGTCTCACAGCTTTACAGCAATGACATTTCGGGCTCACTGGAATAGGATTTTTTCCCGATGTTTCTAGAAGTGATTATCTAATTTTGGCATTCATATCATATTAATTTAATCGGGTCGGGTTCGGTCCGGGCCTTGTATCGAAACAGTTCGGGTCTCGGGTTTCGAAACATTTAATCGGGTCGGGTTTCGAAACAAATTTTCGGGTCGGGTTCGGTCCGGGTCGGGTTTTAAAAGAAGGTCGATCCGCTCATCTCTAATTTTTGGATTGCGAGCAACTCCGTGCAATTTCAAAATGTGAAAAAACATTTCGGTACATTACTCAAAAAATTTCGACTTTTGTCCCATACAAATGTATTTTCACAGAATTTTCAAAGTTCGTATTTAATGAATTGTTCTACTAAAATGTGTATTTTTTTGCACGTCTCTAAAATTTAAAAACTTTATACGTGAAACATGAGAAAATGGTTGTCAAAATATTATTTTTTGTATCCATATTTGCATTTCACATCTGACTTTATCTGACCTGAGTTGAAATTGATAGGTTTCATCATTTCTGCATCATTTTCACCTAAAGTAAATGATGAAAAATCAATGGAGAAGCAAGTTAGGACTTCGCCACCATTCATCCATCATTTTTACATTCAGAGAAATCACTACTCCATCATTTTTACATCGGGTCCATTAACATTACATCAAGTTAAGATCATTCAAATTCTTTTCTAACAGTTACAATTTTTCTGTGTGAATTTTAAAAATTTTAAGATGAAAATTCCAGTTCTTGCTCCAAGCAGACTACATCGAAGTGATATTAAGTCTGAGGTGGTTAAAAAAGGCCTCTCTTTGTTGCAATTATACTCCATGAAAATGTGCTACGAGTCTATGAAATAAGGAGTTCACGCAATGGACCGGTCCTTTGTCTAGCGCATTAACTTCTTATATCACCATCATGTAGAACATTTTCATGGAGAAAAATTGCAACAAGTAGAGGTCTGCATATCAAGCTGGGCAGCCTGGTGCCAAAAACTTTTCTATGGCAATGTTGGAGTGGGGAACGAGGACATTACAATGCACAATGTTCCAACTCGGCACCAGGCTGCCTACTTGGGAAGTTTAAGTAGCCATAAAGAACGCAGCCTCGTGCCGAAAATCTAATAATGTCATCGTAACGGCAGTAACAAATACTATACGTGTTATAAATTTCAACACGGCACCAGGCTGCCTACTTAAGATATTCTACTGTGAGGGCAGCAGCAGTCTGGTGCCGAGTTGAAATTTATGTGACGCATAGTATTCGTTAATGCCGTTACAATAAGTTTAACTGATTTTCGGCACCAGGCTGCCTTCTTAAAGGATACTCATACTTTTCAAGTACGCAGCCTGGGGCCGAGTCGGGACCTAGTGCACATTAATGTCCTCATTTCGCCATCCAACATTACCTTAGGAACTTTTTTGGCACCAAGCTGCCTTCTGAAATCGACCAGTGCAAAATTTTCCGTATTTATTCATGAATTGAAGCGATAAATAGCAACCAAACACCAGATCGCGTAACCTCGTACGGAAATCAATTTATGTAAATTTGTTTCAATATCTAAATTATTCAAAAGCCTTTGTTTAGTATATCATATTTTTACGAAATACTTCAAATCCTTCACAGTTTACTATACGGGTAGATATTAAATGACTTGCTAAATAAAAACTCATCTGTTTAATGAAAGTCGTAGAAAGAACGGGGAAAAGCTGCAATAAATTGATGTAATAATTGAATATTTATGGCACTTCCTATTTACCTCTGAATACTTAAAGTCATTAAATTACATGGAATACACATTTTTATTTTCTGCTTCTCTATGTTCTGGAAACTGGGACAACATTATTGATATTTTCCTGTCCCAAAATTTTGTACATAACACACAATACACAAGTATATAACCACCGATCTAAATAGCTGGATTATATAGTAAGTGAGTCTGGGTGCGTAAAAATAATCCGAAAACTTACATAACCCAACACGAAATGTTGCCCAAAAATTTATTATTGTCATTTCCCTATTTCTTCCTATCTAACATGTTGAGAATTGTATAAATGAGGTTGGCCGTAAATCTGTATCATATACGCATATGAAACATTCTCTGTTGGGAATTTGTAATGGTATGGTCGGTGTATGGTAGCGATGACGACTTTGCACATAATATTAGAATGAACAAATTTCACATAAAACGTTTTATTAAATTGAAAAATATTAAATTTAATCTAATGGAAAACTCCTTTAGGTTTGATCGACTGGTTAGTAATTATTAGGTGGCGAAGAGTTTCCATTCATGTGCAACGATTCGAACGTATGCCCATGGTACTGCGAGGAAAATGATTTCCTTAGGGTGTATTGTTCATGCGCATGTCACAAATTAGACTGTAAAAGCATTTTCTCTTCATATGATGTCTCCTCATAAAATCGGATTGTTATCGAAGCTTTCTTATCGTCGCAAAAGTACTCTCAATTCATGGTTAGCCGTACCATTGAACATCTCTCAAATTTTCATCCATTTCCAAACGATATCAAAAAATATACAACATCTCAATGTGGTTGCCATGAGCAACACTCTTCTACAGCGATGATAAAATTTCTTCTCATTGAAACGAGAGCGTTTCCACCTAAATTTCCCCATACATTGTGTGTAGCTTTTCATGAAAATTTTTTCGTGATTTTTTTTTCTTTCTTCAGTATCGTAGCATAGTCTGAGCTTGCACGTCCATTATAAATACTTCTTGCACCTTCTTCACGTTTTTTATTTTGTTCCAACAAAACTTTTTTAGATTTCAATGAAAGAAATGTGTTTTTTTCTTCGTTAATTTATTATCTCTCCTGTTCCTAATAATACTTTACTTTTTTCGGAACGTTGCGGACATAGCTCACGATACACGAAAATATGTATAAAATTGAATAAAAATTCTGGTGCAAACTAATGTACTCTAGTTTTAAACAACTTCGCATTCAGCAACCGAATCAGTGTTTGTTTCTTCTTTGTACCCAGCTTCAACTTATCACTTAACTGCCGAGAAAAAGACACTTTGAAATTTATTTGAATTTAATGGTTTCATAAAGACAATATTATTCGAATAGAAAGACCAGTTTAGTGGAAACATCGAGTGTTAATCAATTGCTCCAGACATTTAATTCAAAACAAAACGCCTACAATAAACAATAAGAGCATAAAAAATCATTCATTATCTTTTGAATCTTTTTGTTTTGGTCTAAAAATAAACTTCCACCTGTGGTTAATATCATCGCGTAGAATGTTTTCAAGTTAAAATTATTATGACTTAGTTTTTGTTTGTGAAATTAACAAAAAATCAATTACATCTTCAGTACATAGCGAATTTATTAATTAACTCAATCGCGTACAGGGATTATTAATAGAAGATTTAAAAATATCTCTTAAAGATAGGACTTGTGGTCATGGACCAAGAACATAAAATCCATCGTCAACAAAAATTAATTTTAAATAAAAATAACATTTAAACGATTCATACTCTCACACGTAAAAATACACAATCAAAATAAATAAAAAGGAATCATCGGCTTACGTCAAACTAATTAAAATCTCTTCTCAACTTAAAAAAAACCGTATGGAAGACTTTAAATTTATAAACTTCAATTAGAAGAGAAAATGTTTAATTTTGGCAGTAAATCAATTTTAATGTTCGTATAAGATGAGCATACGACCACTCTCTGCTATATAACATAGAAAATTTATCAGACAAAAAATTTAATATCGACGGAAATTTGTGTAAATATTTAAACTTAAAACAAAGTATAGCTTAAGTGTAAATATATAAAAATCCGTTGAAATCAAATTGTGCGGTATTTTTTTAAATATCACTTGACGGTTTTGTATTAAAGATAAACGAAGCGCAAAATTTGAATGTTTGAATTTGAAAAGTTTATTCATGTGACAAATAACAATATTCCATCGTTAAAAGGATACCCGTCCGAAGTCAAAGAAAAGATTCTATAAATTTGTGTGCATTAAACACTTTCGTGGTTGTGGAAATCAGTTTTTTGTATTCATGTTAAATAACGTCTATTACATTTTAGTGTTAATCGTCATAGAAATAATATTTTTATAAATGTTAATTGTTGAATAAACATTTCTACAAACAAAGTTTATATAACAAAAAATATTCTAAAATCATTAAAAATGGATTATCAATGTATCGTTGTGTACACTATAGTACGGATTAGTCCATTTTATCCCTATACAACTGAATGGCCAGCAGCTGGCAGTAGTCGTAAACCGGAAGGCTGTTTAAATTGGATCAAATCGCAAATAAAAAGGTCAGCCGTCCATTTCCATAATTCAGATAGTTTTTTTTCCATTTCTTATCGTTATAATCGATTCAGGGATGATTTGGGTTGAAAGATCATTTTTTTAGTACTTACCACGTCCATAACACACCTTTCGTTCCCATTACATTAATATAAAGTTTCAAAAATAAATATTCTTAAATCGAATGTGCGGAATTTTCTTATGACTTTGATATGAAATTCTATTTTTACTTTATTTCACAACGTGACGTATTTTCGCTTCATTTATAGTCGCTATGTACACAATTCAATGTAATAAAGCATTAATTTTGCTTAGTAATTTACTAGCAATATTCAATATTTCCAACACAAAGCAGCCCTTTAGTGGAAAGTATCCTAAATTATATCGGTCGGAAACCTGTGTAAACTTTTAAGTGATGAAAATGGTAACCCAATTTTTTACAAAATCATACGAAAATAACCTGAGAATTCTGCTTTTGTAAGCCTATAAACACTCAGTGAATATAAACTATATCACATACTCCTTTACCGAACGAATAATTGAGAATATCTTTGGAAAATCAGAAGATATTTTCGCAAAATATTTTGACTTTATCATCATTCATTTCACAAGGCTATTCATCGAATTTGTTATGTTTCGATGGATGTTCAAAAATGTTTTTTTGATATTTATCTTCTTGATTAGCATAGCTGAGGTCTCTCCATCAAGCGAGTGAAAACAAGACTTTTGTCCATCAACCATATCAAAGACTCCGAATCAGGTCAAGCTTAGCCTGTTGACTTGACTGAAATTTGCTGCCGCGCTATTGCAAAAAATAGCGTCGCTATCCTAAATTCAATTCGCTCAATTCGTTCAATTCGCAGCAGAGCTATATAAGCAAACGTGTCATGCAATTTTCTTCAGTTGCTTTTGACAACTCTTGCGGGTTGGTTCCGCCTCAGGTGTTGGGAGTGACACTCTGGAAAGTTAAAGAAACGTACATTCAGGTCAAAATGAATAGAAATTTTGTGCTTCTGCGCAGGTTTTTAACAACCGCAAAATCCTGCGCAGAAGTACAAAGTTTCTATTCATTTTGACCTAAATGTATAGGAAGTTCTAGAAGCTTGTTCTATAGGACCGAAAGGATTTGTTTTTAACCCAGGTGTTGAAAGCGTCCGAGGAACGTAGCGGAGCGAAGCGACAATATTGTTACATGATGTTACTATCTCTAACAACATTCTATCACATTCAAATTCACAAATGACAGCGCAGTGACAAAAAAAGTGGGAAGAAAAAAGTGAGACAAAATAAGTGGGCAAAAAAAACGTTAGGTTCTCTATCTGGTGAGGAAATGTGGCGTTTTTGGTCCGCTTGAACATAAATACATTTTTTCTCGTCGTTTTTGATCGAATATATTCACTTCAGTAATCCTTTATTTAATTTTATCGCTCACTTAACTTGTTGGAATTCGGTAAAATTATTCACTAATTTTCTCTATTGTTTTTTCTTATGACGGCAAACAAAAAGCGATAGCGGAATTAGCAAGAAAACCACTATTACACTCTCTATTTCAAAAATCGCTAAAGGGAATAGTAATAGAATAGCATTTTTATGTATTTCTCGCATAATATCTCGACCATTTAAAATGGCCCTGTGTACGAAAGATACGGACAACTGGAAGTTTGGAGATATTATTTATTTTTTCAGAATGTGGCACCGCGTCCAATCTGAAAACAGCTTTTCATAAACACTTTTGTGAAAATAACATAAAAATTCATTGTTATCTTTAACGCTAATTGACATGCAGTATTTTGCAACAATTACAAAATAAAACATAAAACAGTCGGTAATCGTGAATCAATTGAATTTAATTATTTAGGTCACTTCAATTAAATAGTATAAGGTAAATGAATATTTTTTTTAAATCTGCAACATTCAACAATGAGACGTATTTCGAAATTGAAAAGAATTCTATTTGGAGTTTTTGTGTTGCACTATCAGTAGTTCTTGTGAATGCTACGCCACGCTAAGTAACATTACTTTATTCGTGTCAAAAAACGTACAGCGTCAAACGGTATAATGGTTACCCCAGACATGTGCTGTGTATGAGTAGTTGCAAGTATATCAAGCCATTTATGTTAAATACAACTTTTTCATTCTTCGTACGCGGGCAGAAAAAATATTAATATCTTGGGATTAAAATTTAAACCGCTTGGAATGAAAAATGGTTCCATAGCGGGGTAACGCTAATATGCTCGTATTTCCGTCTGTCTGTATCACGCATACCTCAGCTCCTAGATCTCTCAGAGAGCTCAAAGTTGTGCCATTCGAAAGCTCTAAGACCCTAGATTTACACAAATGCTAAAGGGGGAAAGGTCGGGTAGAGTGGCCAAAGAGGGTTTACCCCTATTACACATATCTAAGCTTCTAGACCACCTAGAGAGATCAAACTTGCGCCTTTGGATAGCTAAAGATTGACTAAAGATTTGCACAAAAAGCGGAGGGGGTGGGGTCGGATGGGTGGGGGGCTCATAGACCTCATAGGGTGAGGGGTGGGGTTGGAGGAAGAGTTGTAATCAGAAGGCTATATGGGGGACAGGAAGGGGGTTCGTTGGGAGGTGGGTCGTTGGGAGGGGGGTCGTTGGGAGAGGGGTCGTTGAAACGTTCGAAGCAGTCCTGTAGGGCTTTGGAAATTTCTGAAAAGCTCTGCAAATTTCTTGAAAATTCTGAAAAGTTCTTGAAATTTTTCAAAACTTATTCACAGAAATTTCTTGAACTTTGGAGAACTTTCGAGAACTTACGCAAACTTTCGAGAACTTTGTGGAACTTTTTAGAACTTTTTAAAACTTTCGATATTTTTCTGGAACTCTATAGAACCTTCTACAACTTTCTAGAAATTTCTAGAAATTGAACCGTCTACCACTTTACACCACTCCCAGATCCACCACCCAAGAGTTGCTAAAAGCAACTGAGGAAAATTGCGTCATACGTTTCGTTATATATTAAGTTTCAAGAATTTTAGAGACACTCAACTTCGACCACTTTTAGCTATATAAGCAAAAGTGTCATGCAATTTTCTTCAGTTGCTTTTGGCAACTCTTGCGGGTTGGTTCCGCGTCAGGTGTCGAGAGTGACACTCTGAAAAGTTTAAGAAACGTTCATTCAGGTCAAAATGAACAGAAACTTTGTACTTCTGCGCCGATTTTTAACATCGCAAAACCCTGCGCAGAAGTACAAAGTTTCTATTCATTTTGATCTACATGTAGAAATTATTAATTATTAGCACACGCTACTATGTGGGCTACGCTGAAATACTCATTTACGAATTTCCTTTCAACATTTTGTCTTTTCTGCCCTAGAAAGGAGCAGGAAATGCTCCATAGTTATGTAAATAACTATTATACGATTTCGTCCCGAAAAATGAACCCTTTTGTGCTATGTACAGTTGCGGAAAAGGATAATTTTTGTAGCTAGCAAGAAAGTTACTAAATACTTATTTATGGAACTAGTTGCGAAATGGTGTTGTTTTTGTCACTTGATGTGAAGTTATCAAACAGGCGAAGCGAGTTGGATAAACACATCGTGTGACAAAAACAACAAATTTCGCAGCGTGTTTCATACAAGACTTTATGCAACAACTTGTGAAACGTGAACTTTTGAATGACTAGTGAATCACTAGTGACAAAAAGTAATTTTTTATCACTAGTGACAAAAAGTAGCTTTTTATCACGCAAATTAGTGATGAAAAGTTACTTTTTATCACTAGTGACAAAAAGTAACTTCATATCACCCAAATGAGTGATGAAAAGTTACTTTTTGTCACTAGTGATAAAAAATAAAACCAGTTATAAAACGACCCCTCTAACGTCACCGAAACGATGCATGAAAAAGTTCACTTTTCACAACGGTGTTGGATAAAGTGTTTTTTCTTTATTTCGTTCAAATGACCAAAATAGTAAGACGTAGTATGCAACAAGTTGCGAAATCGGATGTTTGTTTTAAACAATTCAATTTGCCAACTCTCTCCTATTTGATAAAAAATACGCCCATTTCGAACTAGCTGCATAAATTATTATTTTCTCCACAGTTCATAACATGTCATTGTCATTTTTAGCCGAAATACCTTAATCAATAATTGACAGCTTTATTACACTTTTCACTTCCAATAAATTTTCAATATTCGTTCCGTTTCTCTACAGCTGCATTTTAAATGCATTTTCATCAAAGCGTATACTGCAATGCGATAGAATGTCTTCAGTATAGTTCAGCATCTTTTATTGTTGCATTTAAATACAGTAGTTTATCTCTTACCCCCATTTTGTACTCTTGGAAATGCAATCACTTTACTGAATGTAAAAGCTTTTTGTATAATTGCCACTTTTACACTCGGTTCGGTCAAATAAAGGGCATAATTTATTACAATTCTTTGGTGTCAATATTACTCATTGAAAGGCTTCAAAACATTCTAGTTTATGTTTGTCAACAAAATTTCAATCATAATATCCACACCCGCTCCCAAAATTCCTCTCATCTAACAAATATCGAAAATAACTATCTAAACATCGACTATTTTTAATGTGTGATTTTCATACCGAAATGAGCGACTTTTTCTCATTAGTGCGATAATACGATTTAATGTATAATTTTCCGACTGGGACGTTATAGTTTATTACATACTTGGTCAAGTAAGTGAGTCATTATAGCATGAGTTTGAATGTGTGCGAGTATATATCCGAGTTTTAATGTTTGTAAAACAAGTAGAGGCGAAGCCAGAACGAGTTGAATGATTTTCAAATATATATACGAGCGAATACATTCGAACAAGTGAATTTGACTCACTTATTTTGCCAATTATTTAGTACATTTTATCACATTAGCATTCGGTTAGTTGAAAACACTAACAATTTTGTATAAACACACGCAACACCACAACCGTTGTGTCAAATCAAACAATATTGTTACTACATTGTTAGTTCAACAAACGATATTGTTAATTTGTTAGTTCAATTAACAATATTGTCATTAGTGAATATTAAAGGTAGTAGCGATTGTAAAGTCTTTACCTGTGACCGTAAAGACTTTACAATTACTGCTTGGTTCCTGTGACCGTACAGACTTTGCAATCCCAGTACATAAAGTGAAGCTTACGAGAGTAGGTATCATACACAGAAAACACAACTTACCGGGCGCTGATGTGATTTAAAGAACTTAAAGAACAAGTGAAATATTATCAAAACTTTTCGCTCCTCATCAAAAGTTTGAGTACTGAGTAATTCTTCATAGTATGTCCAGCGCATGTCAAGTAACTTCTCGAGTAGAACACAATCAAAGCATCATATTTTCTATCAAAATTTTAGTCAATATTTCTTCCGCCGGGCCCGGATTTTCTCTGTACGACCCTATCTGTAATTTATGAGTAACTTGACTTAGAATCTTAAGAACTTTATAGGATTTAAATATTGAAAATGTAAAAATTTATTTCATTTCTAAAACTTTTGCATTTTGTTAGAAAATGCCTTGAAAATGTCACGTACACACGAGGATAATAGCAAACGCCCAATAAATGCGATCAAATTAAGTTCAAATGAGAATTGAAAACAATGAAACATGTTCTACAGATTAGAATAAAATTAGCACGCGTTATTAATCACTCAGCTATTGTTGAAATCACAAAAACCATTATTTTTATTGATTTTTAACAAAGCGAACTTTTCAGATATTTATCATTTCTACAATACACGCCAATCCATTTGAAATACATAACTGAAAACACTCGGTTTTCAGTAGAAGGATTTCCTTCAACATGTAAAGTGGTTGTTGGCAAACATAATATAAGGATATTGTGTTTGAGTCAAGATTAATGCAGTATTTTCTGAATCAGCAAACAAACTGCTTCATCATATCATTACGAAGACGTGCCGGTTCATTCCTGTATAAATCCTATAAGAAATTAAAGTTCAATTCGAAACTTCCTGTGCGTAATTGTAACGATCTGAGGAAATTAGAAGCTTTCAGTAGTTGTTGAGTGCCTTTACCGTCTGAGAAATAAAATTCTTCCAGTCCAACGAACTCTGTCGATATCAGCTTAGGCCGAAACAAATCAATCAATCAACTAAAATACCAACACAATGTAAATAAAGGATTATGCAGTCTCGGCTAAGAACGCTATTCCATAAAAAAATGTGTAATTTTGTTATACCAACAACCAATGAATTACATTATCTTTTACTATTATTAGGGCTACCAGACCTCATACAATAAGAGGAGTAGATTTTTCCAATACAATTCAGATGGACAACCAATCTGCACTTCACAAACGTATAAGTGGATCTTATAATGAGTTTGTTAGGGTGTGCGTAAGGGACAATTTCAACGAGAGTGGAATTTGCGTTTCAACAAGTTCTGCGGGAGTGTGTTTCAACACTAGCGTCAAATATACACACAAATGTACACAAATGTACACAAATTACGTGCAATATTTTTGCCCTCGATTCCTTGTACAAAATCTCATAATGTTGATGACGGATCCACTCTACTTTAAAGAGTTGAAGGATACCAGAGGCGAATTTAGGGTTAGAGTTAGTCTTCTAGATTTTGAAAAATCGTTGACTTGCATACGATTCAATTAAGAGGTGACGGGAATCTTCACCCAGGGAACCCAGAAAATTATTGCCTAAGTGTTATCACTCAGACGAATGAGACTTGATCGATAGTTCCTTGAGTGATAATTCCCATTTTTTCAGTTTGTGGGATAATTCCCTGGGATATAATTCATGTTGCCAATTAAGATTTAAGCCATTCAAGTGGAAGTGCAATCCCCGAAGTGGTGATTGGAGATATTAACGTTTTTGGTGGATCGCTGATGTTATGTACTTATGATGTACACACGTGCTTAGCGTAGTTTCCGGTTTTTAAAGAAATTTTGAGCTATCTGGCAAACCTATGAATGTATGCTTTCATTATACAGACCGATAACAAATTGTCTACATATTTTCACACAAATAGCAATATATTTCTGACATAAATTACCTTTATGAATCCCATAAACTAACCTTTAAATGTATGAGATAATAGAAAATAAATAGTGATTGTAATTTATGATTGTTATTAAACGCATGCATCGTTATCGTCAAGTACATTTGTAAGAAATCGGTTTCGTGCTGCGAACCAACCCTTTTATGAATTATTAAATGTCCATATTTATTAGGCACAACCACAAATTGAGCTATATCTGAGCAGTGACGTACTTTTTTTTAATCGTACTTATATCGCGTAAACAATAAACACCAACATTGTTCTGTTTGGTTTTTTAGCTTTTATATTCAACCAATCAAGTAATGGATCAGACAGAGATTATGTTATGCACAACGACCTTTTATGATTCCGTATTGCGGACATGAGGTGTCACAGAGAAACCCATTTTCGGTAAGGGTGAAGCCAATTTCAAATTAAAAAAAAAGCTGTCACAGGCGCACCTTCTGGAACGACAATTTCAGTTAATAATTTTCTTCTTTTTCATTTCCTTTCAATTTCAAAATGTATTTCTGATGAAAATGAATGACTTCTTTTTAGAAATACTTACTTCTACTCTTATAAATCGATCACTTTGGATTTGGTTTGACAAATCCACTAGAACATTTTCCTGAAAAAGAATTGTGTTGATAATATAATAATCCATCGGAGAATATTATTTGACAGGTATTTGATGAAGCATCGTCTTAGTTCCAATGTTAATATTATCTAGAAATGTGAGCCTACACATTTCAACCCCAAGCAATGATACATGTAAACATTGTGAATAAATAAAAAAATCAATTTTCTAAGTAAATGATGACTTAGGTCGTGTTGTATTTATTGTAATCAATGAGACTTTTGAGACTCTTATGAAATACAATGGGATCTCATCGGTTCATTACATAGTCGGTTCGAAAAAATGGAACAGAAAATCAATGTCCGCCGTTATAGGGTGCAGTTTTTCATAAACATTTCATAAATTATGTGGCTAAAAGGATCGATTTAAAAAGCGGTGTTGAATAGGAATTTCGGTTATCTCCCTTAGTCGGTGCTAAGATCGGCTAGGGACCCAACAAATATTTTACAATATGTTTTAGAAGACCTTCATTTAATAAGGAAATGTTTTCCACATGACATGAGAATGCAAAATTTTAAATGTATATGAAACGTACGGGTCTTAGTTTATATTTTTCCTTTTTTTTATTACGATGAGATGATTTTCTATATAAAAATTGTATAAATGTGCGTAGGTGGTTACGTTTGCCCATGAAATTTTAATATAGAGTTGATGTAGCGTAGCATATCAGCTATCTTTTAAACAACTTCGCATTCTTAGCATGGCTTCATGACAGTATCGTGCAGTTTTCGTAGATAACCGAAAGGGACTGTCAGCTCTGGTATACATTCGAAATCATTATTTTTATGCTGATCCCATATAAATAGAAAAACAAGCCGATGTCGATTTTTTCTTCGATTCCTTTCTTTTTTGTTTTTGTCTAAAAGTAATGTTAAGTCGAGCAGAAGAACATTAGATAAGTAGAATATTCACAGACGACTACTTTCATGTTGTTAAATCCTGCTTAGTGTGAATGTAATATTTGCTACTAATGTGGCTCAATAAGTTTGAGATGATACTTTGACTTTTGAACAAAATAAATCCTGTTATAGTATTGCGGATGGATGATCTCACTCCAATAAATCCCAAGTGAGTCCCTATAACTCTAAATAGATCTTAACAGCACTCAATAAATAAAAAAAATCATCGTGAATCCCAAATATTTTCATTGATGACAAGTTACTCAATTGAAAAATTAGCAAGTCAATCTTATTGTGGTACTTTTTGGCCCAGCTCGGGCTAGGAAACTTTGGGTTTAAATGTTAAATATCTCAGTTTGTGAGTGTCACTCGATTTTCATGAATTCTTCTCATTTTGGTGTAACCTACGAGGGGGTATTTGAAAAGTTTCCGGCCTGGACAAGAAAAATACATAAATTATTAGATTTTATATTTTTATTTTTCAACATAATCCCCTCGAAGCTAAACACTATTTTCCATTCGTTGCTCCAATTTCTTTAATCCGTCCGAAAAGTACGGTTTGTCGAGGTCTGCAAAATGAGCTTTCGTCGCAGCGATGACTTCATCATTCGAGCCGAATCTCATTCCAGCCAGCGATTTTTTCAGGTTTGGAAATAAAAAAAAGTCACAAGGGGCCAGGTCTGGCGAATACGGTGCATGGGGTACCATATCGTATCGTAAGTCCAATAATTTTTGAGTGGTAATGCGAGCCGAGTGTGCGGGGGCATTGTCGTGGTGGAAGAGTATTTCCTTAAGTTTCAAACGAGGCCGTTTCTCTTTTAATGTCGAGTCGGTCCAATAATTCGCTGCAGTAAGCGCCAGTTTTTGTTTTTCCCTTTTCAAGGTAATCGATGTGTATTACACCTTGTGAATCCCAAAAAACGGTCGCCGTCACGCCGAAGGAACTGTTTTTGCCTTCTTCGGAGCAGTTTCGCCTGGAAAAGTCCATTGTTTTGATTGTTCCTTAGTTTCAGGTGTGTAGTGAAGAATCCATGTTTCATCAATGGTGACGAAACGCGTATAGAAATCTTTCGGATTGCGCTTTCTCATAGCGAGACACTCCATGGAACAAGTCACACGGTTTCGTTTTTGTTCTGGTCTCAACAAACGCGGTACCCATCGAGCAGATAGCTTTCTCATACCCAAAGTTGATGGTGAAAGATATGATGTGCACGTTCATTCGAATTGCCTGTAGCATTAGCTATTTCAGCCACCTTCAATCGACGATCTCGCAGTATGATATCAAGGATTTTAGCAACTATTTCTTCATTTGTTGCTGTTTAAGGGCGACCAGTGCGCGGTTCATCGTCTGAGCTAATACGACTCCGTTTAAATTCACTCATCCAAAATTTAATTGTGGAATAAGAAGGAGCGGACTCCGAATGAACCTCTACCAGAATATCTCGAATTTTCATCGGCGATTTATTTGCGATGTGAAAATGTTTTATGAAGGCACGAAATTCGTTTTTCTCAATTTTTTTCAAGTTGCTGAACGAACTTTACATAAATGCATCATCATCATCATCATCATCAAACTTTATAGACCGTTTATACCTTCCGGTGTGGGGTCTTTAAGCCGCAACCCGGTGGTCATTGACCACCCCCCGCCATACCCTTCTATCCTCTGCCAAGGAGATGGTTTGCTCGCCCAGTGAAAGCCCCCTAACTTCTAAATCTGATTTAATTGAGTCTATGAACCTTCTCCTTGGCCTACCCCTAGGACGTACACCCGGGACCTGTGCATCCAATATCCTCTTTGGGAGCCTATTATTACCCATCCTTTGAACGTGCCCGTACCATCTCAGACGACTAACCCTTGCCGCCTCCTCCACTGACCTAACCCCTAAATTTTCTCTGATGTCGTCGTTCCTGATATGATTGTCCCACTGTTCCCTCCGATTCAATTTTGCTATGCTCCTAAGAACCCTCATATCTGAAACCTCCAAGTCATGCACAAGGTATCCGCAGTCCACCCAACTTTCACTACCATATAAAATTGTTGGCCTGAAGATTGATCTGTGAATAGCTAACTTTGTGCCACTACTTAATTCCTTCCTGTTAAACACCTGAGACCTCAACTGACTGGCCACCGCATTTCCCATTCTCCTCCTTTCCTCAAATTCCCTAACTAACTTGCCATCCTCTGAAAACATGGCCCCTAAATATTTAAACTCAGAAACCTGTTCCAACTGTTCCCCGTTTAAACTGCACACTACGTCTTGCCATAAATGCGTGTTTAAAAAATCTATCAGTCGAATCTGTTTGAAAATTCAAAATCTAACAAAGAAAGGTTGCTTTGATCAGCGACCCTAGGCATTTTGCTGTACAATGACGGCTTCTTGTCCAGGCCGGAAACTTTTCAAATACCCCTCGTACATTCGGAAAGAACACATCTTCCCTTTGTCATCGCAATTAAGCAATAAATCATTTGCAGTTGGACGTACTCATGATTAAAACATGTTACTCAATTTTTTATTCTTCAACACCAAAGGAATTATGTAGTCCCTTTCAGAAACGTCAAATACATGTATGAAACGAAAACACTAAACCTCGTGAATCTGTTTATAGATACAATTTATGCTTACGCACGAAATGACTGAGTTACATTCGCAAATATTTTGACTTCAATATGAGCTTCCACACGTATAGATGTTGACATATAAAATGTACGCAAAATAACGATAACAAAACAATAAACCCAACCCTTAATTCTGTGTGTGTGACATAATTTTCTCTGCGTCTAAATTTGAATATTTAATGGGTGAAACAATAATTGACTTGAAATTATTTTATGACGCGTCATTTATAATTTAGATATCATAATGAAAGATAACGATGCTGAAGGAAAATAATAATTAATTTCAACTCTGAATCACCGGCATTTCATCCTTCTAATGTGACAAACAAATTACAAACAATTGAGCAGTAACTAAACAAATTGCTAACTTGTAGTCATTAATAAAAGAGCTATGTGTACAGTACACCGCCGAAATTCAAGAATCTAGATCTTCATAAAAATGACACTAGATTTTAATGCAATATCTTTACGTCACTATGACGTTTTAAAAGTTTGACGTATAGGCCAATAACAAAAATAGATGGCAGCACATTCTATGCACTTGACAATTGAAGCAGACTAACTTATTTTAAAATTTTGACATTTGGAAGATAGTATTCTTTAGTTCATGATATCGACGTTACGAAGATAATAGATATCGCACTTTTCGTTTAGAATGGCCTATACTGTGCCCCGTGCGACTTGCAGATGAAAACTAAGATTTTTTGAAGGAATTCAATTATTCATATATGAATTAAAAAATGTATTGATTAGCGTGTTTTAAATACAAAACTAATATTTTTGTTTCTGTAATCCACGTTACATAAAATTTACCAGAAATTAAAAAAAATGACAGTCGAAAGTGTTGAGAAACAGTTCATTATAGAAATGAACTAACAAAATTCAATACATATTTTCCATTTTTGTATGAAAGAATTCACTTCTTAAAAAGTTGTTGTAAGTTGTCTCGTAAATTTTTGCGTTTTTGAATGAAATAATTCATTTTGAATAGTAATTTTTGATACAAGTTAGGCAATCTCACATCTAGTGCGTTAAACTACCAGCATACGTAACGTGTATCAAACAACGTTTTTTGCAATTCACAGACAAAAACGAGATTTTCTTTATATTTAAAAATTCAATTCAAGTAGTGCGTAAAAAAACCTACATCGTACTAGTGCGTAAAAAGCCGTCATCGTACTAGTAGCAGTGCGCAAAAAACCTTCATTGCACTAGTGCGTAAAAAACCCGTCATCGCACTAGTGAGGCAAAATGACTTCATGCGACACCGAAATGACGCACGAAAAAGCGAGTTTTTGTCGGTGAATTGCAAAAATGAATTTTTTGTCGATCAAAAGGAAAATGCATTGTTCGCTAAATTGACGTTGAAAATAATTCAATTTTGACATGAAATTGTCCTATATTTTTTTAATTTCTGCCTGAGGCATACTATGCATAAGCTCGCTGAAATGAAAAGTTGGTATTGTCTGTTCCACTTAGAGTGACTTGACTTCCATTATCCATGCGGGTTCCTGTAGCACCTTTATGAGAACTTTGGACGTGAGAACTTTGACAGACAGGGGTAGTAACCATGTCCTAAGCCACTCTTTTCGTTATCCTTGATAATGTTTAGAGTACAAAATTTGCGTCCACTACATGTTTAACGGTTTCTTATGCCAATTCATGAGAAACTGGATAGCCAACTATATTTGTCTTTTTCACACCAACATTGAATGATTGAAAGAATCGTATAAAATGTTCAGTGTCTGTCGATCTATGTGGTCGGACTAACTACTTTATTTGGTCAATATAGTTGTTATTACCTGCATACATTCGACTTATATACTTATGTAATCGTTTACCTCACGTAAGCATGTCTTGCTGATTCATAAATGTCAGACGAGTTTAGCATTCGGTAACCGCCACGCGGTTCAATCAAATCGATATACCAACACTTACAATACGAAGATAACCAGAAAGTATTCTAATATTGAAGTTTGAGCTTCGAAGAGAATTATAATACGTATAGTGATTGCAATTAACCGGAAAATCATTAACCGGTTAACCGAAACAAAAATAGTTATTTATGCAACTAGTAGCGAAATGGAGTTGTTTTTGTCACTAGATGTAAACGAGTGAAGCGAGTTGGATAAACACATCGTGTGACAAAAACAACACATTTCGCAACGTGTTTCATACAAGACTTTATGCAACAACTTGTGAAACGTGAACTTTTGAATGAGTGATAAAAAGTAACTTTCACTTAGTTCACTTTTCACAACTTCGTTGCATAAATAAAATAAAAATCAGTGCTTAAAGTCCTTTACAATTAGAGCGTTATGCCGTCGTAACCAAAATTTCATCGGTTTCAATTGATCGACCATTTCAGATGTCGAAAATACAAATTAATTTTGGCCTTGGGATTTTTTTGGGACATACTTTCGTAACTACACTATTTTTTCATGCTTTATACGCGGGCAAAAAGTAAAAATGTAATCACTGCCGATGAAAATTTTACTTTTCATCACTTGGGATTACATTTTTTGAATTTCCGCCTGAATACACAACTCTAGGCGCGCTCCCTTGTTGTGTGAATAACAATTTCAATGAATATATAAAGTGGATCAATTTCATGTGATTCTATGTCACCACCGGATTAAACAACTCTTCGAAACGGCTTAAATTGTATGAGATGCCAAGTGTCCAAATCCAGGCCAATTCGCTTCATTGATACTTATAATAACTTGAGAAATAATGAGTTTAATTGACCACCCAATTAGTAATATTCTTTGTTGAAGCAATATTTATACTAGATAAACTGAAAGTAATGAATTCTACTACATGAGGATGCGAGTACTTCAATTTAAAATTTTTGATTTTGGGTTGGTGCCAATGGTATTAGTGGGTTTTAATGGATCGGAAGCGAAATAGTTTGGGTCCGAATACGATTAATAAATGATCATCAATTTTTTAAATACAAAAGACACAATAAAGGGCTTTTAAAATTCTGCCATACCAAAAAGCTAACAAAAGGCTCTGCTGAATAAAAGTAGTCAGTCGAATTTGTCCTTTTTTCTTACAATCAGCAAAATTGATTTCTCCTGTGAAATCTCGAAAGTAACGACAATCTGTATTCCAATGTTCGGTTAACCGGTTGATCGGATTTGAATCGTCGGTTAACCGATTACAAAATTGCTTGATCAACCGGTCAACCAATAACCGATTTGCACGTATTTTGAAAAAAATAAAAACTGTAATGCCATTTCAACCTTCCATAACATTGATTGTGATTGAAAATAATCGATAGATTTATTTACTTATTCAATTATTTATTTGTTCATTTGGTATAATTAATCTAATGAAAATATCTCTGGCTTATTCCTAAACAAATTTTAAACAAAAAAGCAAAAATTTGAAAATTTTTCAAGAAAATAAACAGAGAAGACCCGCATAAATAAATCATTAAATTCGCAATGAAAATAAATTTTAATTTAATTACATTTTTGTGGATTTTTCATGAACCTTGAAATTTTTTTTATCACATCATTTCATTCAAGAAGACGAAAAAAATGTAATTTTATTTAACCGTAGGGACTGGGAAACTTACGCAAAATTTCCATTTTACGTAAATGATTTACGCTGGTTGTCCCCATAGCAATTTGCATCGGAAGTATTTTCTAGTTACGTGAAAGAACAGATTATCTATTGGTTTTCTTCGTTTTATTCCACTAAAAATGTAATGTAATAAGGGTTAACTTTATGGGTTCCTTTTCGGTTTATGTCTGACGCTGTTAATAAAAATACATTTCATCGAATGTGAGGAAAAATATGGGACGTCGTAATGATTTTTTATTATTATAAAAAATCAAACTTTACTGTCGGGTGACCTTTTAGAGTTAATATTTCTTAATTTCGATATAAAACCCCCAGATCGTAAAGCGAAAATTGTGAAAATCTATACAAACAATTTTACTGTCTTTTGTAAACAGAAAAATATAAAATGACCAATGTTTTAGGAAAAACTTCCACTTTTCACATTTTAACAAAATGAAGGCAATGTCCTTGTCAAATAAAAAAAACGACGAAAACACGTTTCATTGCTGAGATTTCTGACAATTTCGTCTGAATCTTATATGAGTCAAAGTAGTAAATTGGGTGACTTACCGTGGGTGATTTTCATAATATTGTGCGAAAATATTTCAATTTTATTCAAATTGCAGGTTTCGTACATGTGTCTCCAAAGTCGTTTAAAAGCAATTTTTTTTCTTCAATTTAATTTCATTGATAATAAAAGCGTCGTATAAAATGTTAAGTAGCTCATTAAATTCGGGAATTATCTTGTTTTCAAGTATTGCACACATAATGCTTTGCTTTCGCTTGCCTAAAGGAATGATGATGGGAAAACAGACTACAATCTCACTACGTGTTCTCGCATTTTGCTAATTGAATTTAACCGTTTGTTGTGTTTAGCTTCAGTTTTTTTCTATGGGCTTTAATTTTCTTATTCGAATGAGCCAATCTGAAGATTGTGAAATATTAAAGCGTGCGAGAAATGGTTGCATGTCTCACTTCTCATTACTTAAAATATTTTACGTGTTTCAGCAATGTAAATTCGATTTTACAATTCGCTTCGCTCATGCAAAATGCGCATTTACATTGCTTCAACACGTAAAAAGCGGTACGTAAGTGCTTCCAAATTTTTATTTTGACGAGTCGGAATAAAGCCCTCCTCTTCGGGTCGGGCCGTAACCTTCCCACTCGTCAAAATAAAAATTTGGAAGCACAGACGTAATGTACTAATTCTGTGGATTAATCGAGGTGGTGAAAATAGAAAGATATGAATGGAATGAATGGGAATTGTAATTGTCGAGAGAAAACAAGTAGCGTTCGAAATGAAAGTATGATAGAGTTTCAGGAGAAAGGATTCTTTGATTAGGGCCATAGTAGTAACTTTTATTAACAAAAATATGTGTAAAGTTTTATACCTTTATTTGGTGTGTTTTCGTCGCAAAAACAATAATATCGTCCAAAACAAAACTATTGTCTGCGGGACGATTTTATTGTCCGCGAAACGATATTATTGTATGGATAATGTATCGACAGTGTATGTTTTGCACGAATTATTCTATAAATACACTTCACGTGTTTGCAAAAGTGATTTATTTCGGAATAAAATCATATGTAACTAGGGTTCCCAGATAAAAATTTACAAATAGAGTACATTTTTAATTTACGGTTGTCAGTGCAAGAAAAGAGTACAAGATAATACAAATTAACTTGAACTTAGGGGGTCAGCGATTTTGTGACAAAGTGTGACAGGGGGAGGGTGTTGACCGAAACGTTACATCTCACTAGCTAAAACGAAAAATTTTAAAATCGTTTGACTGTTGCAGCTATTTCACAGTAAAACTAAAATTATCTAGAGTTTTTAGAACATCAATTGGTGTCCTTATGCAGCAATCACCTTTTTCCATTGAAGAATAATGGTAAAAGTTGGTTAGAGCATAAAGGCGTTCAATAAAGGTAATTGATATAACACTTGCACGGTTGACACAATAACTGTAGAGATCAATAATTTTAGTTCAAGTATCCTACGGAGATACATTTGCGGGGGATCGCGTCACAGAGAGTGCACACGAAACACCGAGCATAGAGTATTCGTGCATATCTGCGACATGTGCACCCGCACATTTACTGAACAGTGCTAGATAGGAAACTTCTGTCATTTCTTGTTAGCTGTTTCATCATTAAAATTCATCATAATGTCAAGTTAAAATAAATTTTCTTTACAGTTCTCAAATAGAACCAGAGTTTTTTCATTCAATTGTCTTCTTATTAATGTAAATGCACCAGTTATCGACCGTGTAGTAGTCTCCGGCCAGCACCAGTAATCGGCCATATTTCAATGCGAAATGTGGCCAGCAACTAGTGAAACTATGGTTTGACAGGAGACTACTACATGGCCGATAACTGGTGCATTTACCCTACATGAGTAAAAAATAGTGCTTTATTGGTGGGCGAGAAAAAATCCAGTATTTCTTCTAATGTAAATATTGTACATAACGAGTGAGCGTAGCGAACAAGTGAGAGTACAATATTTACATAAGAAGATATCCGAGATTTCTCACGCCCACCAATACAATATTTTATTTCATTAGGCCAGAGAATATCGTACGTTATTCATTCGAGCGCATGAATGTGATAGCTGCGAGAATTTATCACTGCTTCGAAGTGTCAGGGTCCTGGGTTCGAGAGACGGCGACTACAGGTCTTTTTTTTCAATTTTTTTTCCAATACTTTTTTTTTAATTCTATTTATTTATGTTTTGGTCGTCACGTGAAATTACAAAAATACAAATACAAAACGTAAAGAAAACCACTCAAAATAGCCTATGTTGTATATCGAGAAAAACAACGCTAGTGTTTGTGAGAGACATATTTATACATTCTACGTTACTATATGCTTCTATTTGGCAACAAAGTCAATGAGCGAATTTGCACAGTGGTTAGAGTCGATTCTTGCGGATCGGTGGGTCGTGAGTTCAAATCACGGCGGTGCCACTGTTTTTTTTCAGTGAATTGGCAAAGAGAAAACGAATTTTCCCTAGTGATTTCATGTATGGTTTTTCCTTTGTATGCAAGAGTGAATAACGTACGCTGTTCTCTCGCCGATGAAATAAAATATATTTTCGTTTTCAGTCTTAACGACTTATACAGCTACACGTTTTTATTTTATCAGAAAAATATCTACACATTTCATTTTTAAATAAGACAAAAGAGTTGCCTTTTCAAATATCTCAGTTTTATGGTCAGAAGTACAAATAACTTTGTGACGATTCTATTCTTCTAAGTATACAATGCACCCAAAAAACCTCAAAACTAAGTGGGAAACTACAATTTACTTAAAATCCTAAAACCAACAATGCAACTTTATAAGTATAATTTCAAAATTTTCATTTATTGAATTTGATTGTAGCGCGGAGAGTTTCCATTTATTTGAAATAAAAAAACACGACAAGTGTACTTCGTATTTCTTGTTTGTATAAATGAATTTATTTATGACAATTTTATATTCTTTTAATTGCAAGCACTTAAAAATATTTTTTCGCTTTCGGCAACGTGAGATGAAAGAGGGAAGCAATTAGCGCGAGTTGTATAGGACAAAAGGCAAATTTACTCATATCAAGTGAACATAATAGACATAATATGAGGAAATGAGTTGCGAAAAAAATGGAAATGAAAACTGACTTACGAGTAAAGTGAAAATGTAAACTGTAGATGATAAAAAAATTCTGATAAGTTCTAGGACACCATTTCTCATAGCTATTTTCCCCTTGCTTCAGTGTTTTACCGTTCAATATTTCGCTGAATGTAAAACTGCACATCATCGTTTGTTGACTCTTTGGAACAAGGTGTTTTTACAGTTATTTCACCAATAATATGAATTTATGATGGTTATTAATGTTTACCATGTTGCAGATAGATAAAGGGCTGCTCGGCTGCTGTTGGTACATTTTTCTATTATTTTTTTTCCGGTGATGTACGGTTTTGTGTTCCGAAGATAACTTATTGCGTTTTTTATATACATACACAAATAATAGTTATTTCCACTACTAGAAGCGAAAAGATGAAATCAAAACGTAAGATTTTTCAGGGTATATTCCGGCTCCAGTGCATTCTTCGGTCTTCGACCCGTCAATAAAAATGTTGATGTCTCCCTTTCCTCGTCTTTCGGGTATTGAACATTTGAACTCTCTTTCGAATCTAAAGATAGCAGGCATTTCGTCTCTCAGAATTTTTTACCGAACTTGAGGTTTCAAGCACTAGCCAACCATCGGCAACCAAATTTTTCATAACTGGCCAACCATCGGCAACCAAATTTTTCATAACTGGCCAACCATCGGCAACCAAATATTTCATAACTGGCGTCGAAAATTCGCATTAGAGTCGCCGTATTGCCGCACTCATCAGGACATTTACATTTTACTCAAAGCAGAAAGTAATACACAATTTAATGAGTTTTGAATTCATACGTTTTGTACGCTTCTTGTAAAAAAGTAATGCACTCCAAAAATTAATTTTTCTTCATCACACAAGCAATATATCAAGAGTTACAGCGTAATATATTTTCATTAAACATTTGCGAAAGATACGTAAAAAGACGCATGTGAAAAGGATGTAAGAAGTTATGCTTTGAGGCGCCAATAGAAGCTTTCACAAAAAAAAAGAACGAGATATAAATAAAGAAATGGGTTAATTTAATAAGCTATTGAAAGTCTTCTCAGTTTTGCTTTATGTGCACAATGTTCAACTTAAACATCGTCTTTGGCTTTTTTCGAATGAAACTTTTTTTTTCTGTCAACACTTTAAGGATAATACATTGTGTTTGTGTCACATTATGGTATCCTATAATACTCAATTTCTGAGAAGCTGTGACGAATGATATGTATTTTGTATATGATGTGTGTTGGCTCGGATGGTTGGTAGATGGGTGAAGAACATTTCTAAGGAGAATGATTTTATCGAAACAGACGTACTTGTAATATTGATTTTGATGTTCAGTAAACTTTGAAGAGGATAAGAAACTTCATATACGTTTCATAAGAATATTCAAGCAATAAAAATCACAGAAATTAAACAACGAACATATAACAAGTCTTAATGACTTGCAAAATTGCCCATTATCTCAAGTAGTTCTTCAGCAAAAATTCGTTTTACTTTTTCTATTATAATTCCATCTCAATATAAATGCAAATAACATTCTCCGACCCGCTAAAATTGATCTTTCTAAAATAGATTAGCCAACCAAAAAATCAATCAAAATCCCATTTAGTATGTGTCTGTGTGACAAGATGTGATGGCAAAAAAATTATTCATTTAATCCAATTTTAAGCTTTAACTCAATTTTGTGATGATTCCATAAAGAAATCTGTTACGTGCAGAAAATGATTGTTTGCTGAACAAATTTATGGAGGAAATGGCATAATTTCCCGAGAGACAATCATTTTCATTTTGAAATGATCTTTATTAATCAGCCTTTTATTCTATGGAGATTTTTTGCACCATTTTCGTTTTTAATGATATTAAAATTTAAATTAAAAATTCAAAGAAAAGAAAAGACCGCAGCTTTTAAAAAACATTCTTTTGCTAGCAATGACTCAGTGAGTCTATTTGAGGTAGACTGTACAACGATAATTTGCTACATATAAAGAAAAATAAGCAGAAGGGATGTTTTAGCAATGAGGTAATCAGTTCTTTATATGGAAAAATGTTTTATGAAACATAAGCTACGTAGACCCGTACGGTTCGCTATAAAGCCTAAGCATACGTCCATCGCAAGAGATATCAAGGAATGTAATGACATTTTTTAAAATTACTGATTATGTTCTTATTAAAATGAATTGGAAATTGACCAAAGGACAACAAATGTCCCTGAACTCAAAACTCACAATTGTAAAAGATGTAGGTTTACTGCTTAAGGAATGAAATTGAAAATTGGTCAAGATTTACTCAATTTATCGTGTAAGCCCCGCTCACTTTGTTAGAGTATAAAAAGTCAATCCAATTCTCGTAATATACTTAAGCAACGATGTCTCATGTCCGTAAGATAGTGAACCATCTTTTTCCTTTTATGTAAATGTACAACATCACATTTCGGTCGCATACAAGACCGGTGTAAAAAAAAAATGGTTTCAAATAGAATGAACATTTGTCGTAAAGCATATGAAACATTTTCGTCAGATTTCCAGAAAAGATTAGTTGTAGGTACGTACCTTCATCTACAAACAACTTGACAGGAGTTCTTTAGGTACGGATTACAGTTCAAAAAGCATGTTCATAAAGTGACTACTACCAACACAAATAATGCTTCGCTTAATGGAAATTGAAGAGCATTTTGCTTTTATCTATGCACGGCACTCATAGGATTAAATAACGTTAAGCTGAGCGGTAGGTTAAAACAAAATAATCGTTGTACTTTCCCATTCCTGAAACTTTTGCTCTAAATCACAGAGTTCTATCAAATTGTTCTCAGTTATACAGGTCCCCACCCTGGTTCGTTCATTTGTCACTTAAGAATTTTTAGGTTCCTTTAAGTCACTACAACTAAAACTCGTATACTTCAAAGACATTTGTCAATTTTTTGGTAGTCCACTTTTTTACCGCTGCTATGATAATATCGATTTCGGAAAGCTTGAGGAATCCTTCGCTATGTCCCCTTGGCACTTGATTTACGAAGCGACTGAAGTTGAAGAGATGGTATACCATCTCAGAGAGATTGTTAAGGAACAGCTGGAAATACATGCTCCTATGAGGCAATTAAATCCTCGTACTGGGGCGAACTCCGTTAAGAACTGGTTTACGAACGCGATCCGCAGAGCTATATTTGAACGCCAGATTGCTTTCTTCAATTACAGCCGTAACAAGACGGTAGAAAATCGCATCCACTACAATAAAGTGCGAAATAAGACCAACAATCTGATTAGGAAGGCAAAAACGCAATATTACGGACCAAAGCTTGATCTGTCCCTGGGCTCGAAAGAAATCTGGCGGAATCTGAAAAATATAGGTACGGTAAAATCCAAATCTTCAGTTAACCCGAATTTCACTGCTGATGAATACAATGATTATCTAGCTAAGAGCAGCGCAACAGAGGAATTCTACCAGTTTTCCGAGAGCGGGCCCATTGCGCTCACTCAAGTGTCTGCTGTAGACCCCCACCGCTCCTTTACTTTTCGCTCGATAGACGACTCGGAAGTCATTAAAGCCATATACGAGATTCGCTCCGAAGCTTCAGGTCTAGACGGCGTGCCGATATCGTTTGTTAAGAAATCCCTGCCTTACATCACTCCACATATCACCTATGTGTTCAACCAAATCCTAATGCGTTCAACTTACCCCAAATTATGGAAAATTTCTAAAATCATCCCGTCCCACAAAAAGACCCGTGGTAATGACTACGAAAACTTCAGGCCCATACATCTTATTCCGGTCTTTTCTAAAGCGCTTGAAAATATAATTGCTGATCAAATAACTGATTTCGTGTCTGAATCTAATTTAACTGATCTGATTGAACCTCTCCAGTCTGGATTTCGTAGCAGGCACAGTACTGCATCGGCCTTGGTAGAGGTGATCGATGACATTCTGAGAGGCTTTACTCATAAGCAAATTTCCTATCTACTTCTTCTTGATTTCAGCAAAGCCTTCGATAGTGTCATCCACGAACTATTGTTAAAAAAATTACGGGATAAATACTTTTTCAGCTCCACAGCAGTTAAACTGATCAGTAGCTTCCTCAGTGAGCGTTTTCAATGCGTGCAAATATCATCATATACTTCTCCTCTCACACTAAACTCTCGAGGCGCACCACAAGGGTCGGCATTGTCTCCTTTGCTGTTTATTCTTTTTATAAATGATCTTCCAGAGGTGTTACGCTACAATAAGCCCCACCTTTATGCAGATGATGTTCAAAATTACCTTGGAACACAAAAGGACGAGGTTTCTAGGAGTCTTGGGGTCCTCAAGGTAAATGCGGATTTAGCGTCGATCTGCAGGTGGTCTTATAGCAACGGCCTCTCATTAAATGTCAAAAAAACTCAGGCCATAGCCTTCAATAACAACGGCCACCAGCCCGAAGTTCCTTTCTTCATCCTCAATAACGAAGTGGTTAACCCGAGCGCTACAGTCACCAATTTAGGTCTTAAACTAATGAGTAACCTATCATGGAACGCGCAGTGTAATCATATTGCTTCCAGGATCTATGCGGGCTTAAGGACGCTCTGGAGTCATGCTTATTTTCTCCCTAAGACGACACGTTTGAACCTAGTTAAATCTCTACTCATCCCTCATTTCACCTACGGCTGTGAAGTGTTTGTGTTCGGTTTGGATACGAAATGCACACGCACTCTGAATAACTTATTTAACGCTTGCGTAAGATTTGCTTTTAACATAAAGCCTAGGCGGCCACTGAAAAAATACAGGGATAAGATCCTGGGATGCAGCGTAATAGAATACCTGGAGATGCGGGCGCTGCTTTTTTTGCATAAAGATATAGCGAGTGGTTCCCCTTCTTATATTTCTCAAAATATTAATATGTGCCAGTCAAAAAGGCTACGGAACTACTTGATTCCGCTTACTGATACGGCTAAAACATACAATTCGCTCCTGTTCCGAGGGATTGAGAAATACAACTCACTCCCGGTTGGGGTGAAGACGACTCACACGCCGGACGCGTTCAGGAAAGCGTACATCGATTACATCAGTAGTAGCAAGGGGTAGGGTTTTCCATTTGTCTCACGGTTTAGGGAAGTGCACTGAATTGATTTGAATTTCGCGTGGTTCGCATTAATTTTACTTCTAATTTAGCCCCTATTAAATATAAACCTGTTACCTTTTACAAGGTGTTTAATGGTCAACCTAAGTTTACAATTATTGTTTTTATTAACTTTTTTCTTCTTTTTTTTTGTTTTTTTTTGTTTAGATATCTACTACATTTAAACACACCATAATTTTGTCTCCTATTGTATATGTAATTAAGGTGTAAACCTTCTGTATACAATTGAATAAACCATTATTATTAGTCATGAAAGTTAATGAAAATTTATGCGTTTCGTTTCTTATTGACTAAGACCACGTCTGATAAAAACGATGTTTTTCCAGCATAACTTTTGTTAAAAAAAATTGTCAATTTCAAAAATTCATTGGTTTTTCATCTAGTTTGAGATGATCTCGTTTTTTGAGATTGCTTAGTTTTTTTGAAAAACTTTTTGCTAGAAGATAGATCTGCACTTTCAGTTAAAAATCTTAGAAGTAGCGAGTATAATTCAATTGTGTTAGTTTATAAGTTGACGCCTGGCTGCGTACTTGAGCCCTGCACCTGGGAATAAAGAAGACAGCCTGGTGCTGAACATCTGTTTTTACTGAAGTGTAGGAGGTAGTTAGATGTATACGTTAAATAAGTTTCAACTGCGTTTCAGGTTGCGTCCTTGAGTTGTGACACTTTGAATGCAGGGGACAGCCTGGTGCCGAAATGAAAATTGTGATGTATACAACACACTCCTGCCTCCACTTTGGTAAAAACAGATGTTCATCACTAGGCTGCCTTTTTTATTTTCAGCTTCAGGTCCTAAGTACGCAGCCTGGTGCCGACTTCGATGGTGTTACTTACCAATGACCTCTCTTATTCTTCCACTTAGGCGTAATCAGATTTTCAGCACCAGGGTGCCTCGGTGTGCAAAGTTTTGCCTTTCGTCTGAAATAGTTTTGCTTTAGTTTTCTCGACTAAATTCAATGGAATGTAGAACTCAACTCAAACATATGCAAAGGACCGGTACGCATCAGAATAGATGTGACAAGCAGAACAGATGTTACCAAAAGAATGCATTAAATTGCATTGGAAATTGCCGAAAGAGCAATATTGAAAAATCCGTCCGAAGCAAAAGTGTAAAAAAACCCCTCCAAAACCCCGAAATTGACAAAAATGTTCACCTCAACTTTCTCTACAACATAGCAAAAAGCCATTTTTTGGGCTAGTACCGACCTAGGGCCCTAAGGAGAGGCAAAGGACAAATACTTCCATAGACGAAAATATTTTTATCGATTTTCTCGACAACATGGCAAAAAACCATTTTTTTGTCTAAGGCCGACCCAGGACAATTAGGAAAGGCCTCAAACACATACTTTCATGGACAAAAAAGTTTGACGCTTTTTTCTCTACAGCGTTGCACACAAAACTTCATCATTAGAGGATTGTTCTGTAACTAGTCAATCATGCACGCAGGCCATGCATGTCTTTCATTCAAAACCTTGAACAGCGATTTCCGTGCTAATTTTGCAGAGATAATAAGTCAAAAAGTTTCACTAACCTTCAAAAAACCACGTTTTTGACCACCGTTTCGGCCGTAACTTCGAAAGTTTTCGACTGATTTTGTCCAAATTCAATCCTAAAATCAATTTTTCGATTATTTTTCAGCAAAAAAAAAATTTAAAAGCGGATAAGATTTACACGATTTATGTAGTTTGAGGGCCTTGGATGAGTCTAAGAGCTAAAAAAAAATCCGTAAATTGTCAGCCATGCCCAGGTCTTTCAAACAAAAAAAAATTATGAAAATCGGAAAAGATATACTCGAGTCATGTACAAAAGACTAAAAACCACTTGAGCGGCCCTAGCTCGGTGGCTCTTGGGCAGACAATGCCCAGACTCAATCCCATAAAAGATATATCGATATCGATTACCTTTAAGGGAAAACAAGTTTTTGAAAATCGGTTGAGTTTTACTCGAGTTATCGTGTTGACAGACGAAATTTTTTTTTGGCGATTTGGCATCTAAGGACTATGGTCGATGCTCCTCCCTACTACCCCTCTCAAATCGACTGGTTACAAACTTCGTGGCAAACGGAGTAGACCCATTTTCGAAGTACTAGGTTCTTCGTACGGGTCTAACTAGTCAAAGCTAGGTAAATTTCGAAGTAAAGTGTAGCTTTAAAGTTCTCTGTTATATCGCTCCAAAATTGAAAACTCGGACAATGTATTTGGTCAAAAAATGACCAAGGTATTGCAACGTGGAAAGGTAGGTGGTTTCAGGTACGCACCATCTGCAGTAAACCAAAATTTCATATAAAACCGTATCACGGTGTTGTAAAAGCGCTGCATCAATTTTACAACACATCACGTATGCTACCTACTTGATTATTTATATCATTAGTCTGACTACAGCACTTCAAACTCAAAACCCAATCAAATTCCGGATGTGTTTGACATTTAGCTGTGTCGACACTATGTTTTGGCACCCTCAATAACCAGAATATGTGAACGTTTCTTGTAGCATGTCTTTTTATCATTTCCTCTTCTACAGCTTATCTTCCAGTTGAAGACTGTTGAGCTTATTTGAATTCCGACTTTACTTCTCCACAAACTATCTAAAATATGTGTATCCACAGACTGTGGAAATTACAATTACCACAATTGAATTGCTCACAACGACAACGCTTTTCATGTTGCGATATTTTCCAAAATTGTTTTCATTTTTACATTTTTCTCTATTAACTCGAGTAGAATACTGAATGATAATCTTCGCGAGACGAAAGCTTTTCAATCTTCTCATCACGTTCATTGCACGTATCACAATGTCTGAAAATGCCAACATGTTATACAAAGCACGAGTGATGTGATTTATGTGTGAAAATCGGTAAGAACACGTTGCATTTGTTTTACTGAATCGCTTTAGTTATGTACACCAATGAGCCCATGAAACTGAACAGTCAATTGATTTTTGAAAGTTCATGGGCTTTCGAAACGTACAATTACGTGAGCAAAATAAACTGTGTGCGTATTATTTGTCGTTTAGACGAATTTATACTTAAAGGGTGATTATAAAGAGCGTATGATGTCGTAGCGAAGTGGTTAACTACTATGAGATCGAGTTGCCAGCACGTTGGTTCGAAACTCAACCGCAGACGGATTTGTTCCGATTGTTAAATTTGTAAACAAAACAAAGCTGACTGAAACGGTTAAAGTCATGTGAAGTTGAGTGTAGTGCCATCATTCGGCTTACCGGTGAAAAGCATTGTTGGTACGTACAAGTATTCTACTCCTATTAGTTTCGCTCCTAGTACATCTCATAGATGGCACTGGGTTTGTCGCACAACATGCCACTAGCACAGTAAAAACTTTCCGGTAATGAAAGGATCTCAAAAAGTAGAATCACAAAAAAGTAGCGAAACTAGTAAATAGTGATCTTGCCCCTAACCCTTCATGGGTTGTTAACGCAGATTATTATGTTATCGTGACAAGAGCCACTCAACTTCCACTTTTTACGCTTTCGACAAAACCCCACCTGAACAAAATTTTAAACTTAGAAACAAAAACAGAAGCTGCTATCAATAAACAAAGATACATGTAAATTCACGAAGCTCGAATGTGTCAGTAACCAAACTATTATCCTAACATTCGGTCACGCTTTCCCTACTCTCTTTGAACACCACTCTTCAATGCATACGTATAAGACTCTTGATTTGATGCATTATACACTCTTCCATAAATAGTTCACCTTTCATGACGATACACAAAAGCATCTCCTAAAAAAATAAATTGTTATTGCCAACAGCGAAATTTGAAATATGTCCTACATTCTATCAAAGACAACGTTAGAATTAAAAGTAAATATCTTACACCAGTATAATGAAACTCACTCGCTACCCAATTTTGTATTATACACAAAACTATTATTACGTTGTTCTGTGCGCCCACGTCATCTAAAGAAAATGTGGTAATATCGTCCCTCTACACAAAGTTCATCA
>CM055404.1:100479473-100540654 GCA_029228625.1 Pseudolycoriella hygida | reverse complement strand
CATAACACACCATTTGACATGGATGTAGTGAACCAATGAGACCCATTAGTACGGGTCCAAAGACACATTTCCGTAGACTTAGCAATTAGAACAACGAGTCACAAAGTCTCTGAACAACAGCCAAATCCTTAGAGAGTTGTTTATGTACCGATTTCTATACCAATATGAAAAACCTAAGCATATAATGCTTGCTGAATATCCAGAAAATACATTTTATTCTTTCACAGGTACATTTTCTCACTCAATCATTTTCCATTTTATTTTCTAAGCGAAAGTAGAAGTTTCAGACAAACAAACAGACAACTAAAAGCAAATATTTCTATTTTTATGAATTTTATCGATGGAATTTAAAAGCAAAGCGAATCGTGGAAGTAACCTGCCGGCTGCCATCTAGGGTGGGTCGATTCTAGGTTTTGAAGACTTTTTCCCCAATCATAGAATGAGTTACGATATTTATCAACGGTTTTATTTTTTTAAAGATGCTATTAGGTCCAAGACAGCAAAAATATGTGAAAAGTGTTGGAAACCATTTTTGGTGGAGCGTTCAGTTTCACAGCGGTGAATTTTTCATACAGAACACCGAAAGCATTTTTTTTTTTCATGGATATGTCTCGTTAAAACGCTTATACGATACGATCGATTCGGGGAAAAAAGATTTTGAAAAACTTTGAAGGTTGTCAGAAATGTTGATGGTGTTGTAGCACAAAGCACGGAAAAATGTAGTATGATTAATCAACCCACCCTATACCATGTCATACAGACAACTTTGTTTTCGAAGTGAACGAAAGTTCTCGATTAAAATCGTTAAAAACTCTAATTCAATTTTTTTGTCATAACAGAGAAAACCCTTCACTTAAAATCAATTAAAATTATTTATTATTATTGCCAAAAGCTCTTACATCCCTTTTACTAATCAGATTAATTACGAGTTCCTGTGTCTTTGTATGTTCTTTAGCGTAGATAATCCGCAAATGAAAATTGGAAGAGAAAATTTTTTGGGAAAAGTTGTTAGAAACCAAGCTAATCGCTAATTACACAACGCTAGATGATGTTTTTTTTTGTTCTATAGTAGCAGTCTAAATGGATATTTTTATATTAATTAAGAGGGTTGAAATCGTAAAGTTTGCTGTAATTGATGGATAGGTAATTTAGTATACGTCTCTAAACTTGGAAAATGTTGTCATGAAATTTTCACTCGTTAAGCAATTTTCGTAATTGATTATAACAATAACAACGAACCCAAGAAAGTTTGTTTTCGAAGGATTTTAATTTCTCTTAAACCAAGCTAACATCGGGGTATGTAATTTCTATGTTTAAGTTGTTGCTATGGAACCAATTTATTACAAGTTATACTGGGAAATCAGTGTCTTTGTCACTAAATTAACAGTGAAGCATTTATTGTTATTAACTGCGTTGTCTAGGTCTCGCATGCAAAAAGTGCGTGAACTCGCGAACCACGTTCGCGGGAAGTTTTTGGGCGAAAATCTGGTTCGCGGGAAATTGCGAAAAAATTGAAAATCAGGAAATGAAAGCGTTCACCAAACATTTAAAGTAAAATCGGAAAATGGAAAATGGAAAATACCAAATCGGGAAATGAAAACAGGAAGTAAGAAGTGGGAAATAAAAAATTGGGAAATGAAAACGGGAAGTTATGAAGGATCAAAAATGTTACTTAAAAATGTACCGTCGCACAAGCGTTACAACCGATTTAAATATGGTTTATGCTTTCATTATTCAAATCATTTTTTGTAGGGATCTGCTGTAGATGCCATATTATTTTCCATGCTTAATAATAAATTCTCTACCTATTCACAGAAGCCTTCTGGTTCGGTTTGAAACATCAAATCTCAAGTGAGCTACCCTTATTAATCATTCCTGACCGTATGCGGCGTAAATATTTTATTGCTCATGATGGTTTGTTATGTCAGAGAATTCACCATTAAGTGAAACAGTCATTCAAATAGTACACACGCCCCAAATGGCTGATTTTTTTTAGACCGTCTTTCATACGACTTTAAGCTCCTTTTCCTCTTCAAACTTTTTGAATTATTTTAGAATTAGTAGCAACTAAATATCTCAAATACTTATAAATATCCGAAATTGACTCTAATCAATTTTAACTGTAAAAACAATCGAACTCACTGTAACGGCGACGAATTCATTTTTTAAGTCACTGTGCAAAGTACTTTCTACTATTTAACAGGGTTCTCGATTTTGTTTGCATACATTGCAACTATGAACTTAGTTTGTACACCAGAAGTGTGTGCACAGTTTAACCTTACCCGCCTCTCTGTTTTTGTATGAAAACCATGATAACCCTCTGCTGCCTAAGTCTGTTCGTACTACGTGAATGATCCCTTGTTTCTACCAAATAAACAAAGAAAAATCAATTGAAACGTTCGAAAATGGAATCTGTAATATTTTGGCGTCGATGAAGAGTTTCACATCTCCAATAGGTGTCATAGATGTTAATGCAACTAGTCTACATGTTGACACTATAGTGCAAAATTAAAAATGACGTTTCCTTTATGACAAAAAAAACTTAATTATCTGCCATGTTGACCTAAACTGATTTCAGCACAGCGTTTGGGGCCGTTCATAAATTGCGTAAAGCTAAAATCGAAATTCTAAGACCCCTCTGTAACGCAAGCGTAACGCAAGGTCAAGCCACAATTGCAAAATTTGCGTTCACTGCCCAGCAATCGTCGTAGCTTCCATGTAAAACCTTTGTAATGTCTTTGTTTATCGTCGAAGTAATACGCATTTGATCGTGATGACCAAACTATCATTTTCTCTCATTGATGAAATTGATATTTCAAAAACTCGAAGATAAAACAATAATTTGAGTTTTTCTTCCGTCTTTGTATGAAATATGTGGCGATGGCGTTACGTAACACTACTGCCTTAGCCCCCCCCCCTCCCCCTCTGTAACATTGTGTGACGCTACGCTCAGACCCCCCTCTTAGCGTAACGTAATTTATGAACGCCCCTTACGCCATTGCTGGCGATACTCAGCTTCCATTTTCCAGTGGTACAAATTCTACTTTTGGACGTCTTCTTTTACTGAATCAATCCATCTTCTGCGTGGTCTCCCTTCTATTCGCTTACTAATTGTGTTTCCGTTTGTCTTGAAGATCTTCTCGGTCATTCTATCATTTTTAATTCGTATAACGTGTCATCTTCGTCCAGCCTGGACAATTTGATTGAGGCCCGTAGCTAGGGGGTGCGCAGACAAGGAGCGCAAATTTTCCGGGTCAGCGATTTTTTGTTAGCCGACACTTTGTCACGTTAATACAATTTTGAATATATTCGAAAAATGATGCTGTTAAACCATCGCTTCTTTATCAGTTTTCTTGAATGAGACATAGAAAAACGAATAACGAGTTCACTTCGATCTGCGTTCTTTCCCCGGGCAAAAATTTTCGCTTCACGTTCCGTTTGAAGATCATTTTTCTGAAGCGAAAATCTTAAGTGTTGCAATGAGGTTGATTTTGTACGTTGTCAAAATAGATTTAATAGATGAAAATCTTTACTTTCGCACTTTCCTGTTAATTTTAAATCTAAGCGATTTTCAACATATTTGCTTTGGGAATTTCACCCCACCCCCTCCCCCTGTCGATTCGTCCTGGCTTCTGGCTGATTCGATTGCACTGCCAATAGTTCCGCCGCCGAACATAATCACTCGTTGTTGTTTTGTATCCTCAAACGGCTGACTGACTGGACTACTTTCAGGCGCCTGAAGACCGTCAGTTCATTTCGAATGACTGCATGAAATTATACGTGCAAACCTCATTAAGGCGTTTCTAACTTTCTTTTATAAATTAAAATCATTTTTTACGACTGTAATCGATTTTTATTGGATGAACAAACGATTCAGACGACTGAATCGACGACATTAAAATTAAACTCAAAGGCATGTTAAACTGTGCGGAATTTTATACAAATTCTTACAGCATTTACTGCAAAACCAAAGTATATTTCTATTTATAGATAGGAAAAGAGTTTACCATGCATCGAGGCAATCAAAACAAAAGCTTTCATCAAAATATGTTTACAATATACAAAACTTTCATCAACAACAAAGTCTTTAAACCCATTTATGCCGAACCGAGTCACAATCCGCATAATAAAATATTCCAATCAGACAACAGCCAACCAAAATTGTCAAAACTTTTATCCAGCATTTGGATTAGTAACCATTAAATGTGTTTTATCGATTTCGGTTCAATATTTCCTCTGAAAAATTTTTTAGTTGAAGATGGATAGTGAACACAGCTATAAAGTCGGCATCAAAGCGTTTTCCAAACACCCTCCAGTGATGTAGGCTCCATTATCAACTGATAAGTCATGCGAACAAAGGAATTTATGGAATCCATTTTTTTTTATGCTTCGTTACAGAAATTAAATGGAAAAGTTATGCCGAACATAAAAATTAATGGTCATGTCATAGTCTGTAAATCTAATCTTTTCAAAACCATTCAATCGATTGCCGAAAAATTAATTTAATAAAGAAAAATCCGAACTCTCAATGTTTTTCGTATTCATGAATTTTGAATGAAATTCCCATCAACACCAACTTCCCTCTAATTCAACATTTTTATTCAGAAGGCATGTTTGTTCCTTCTTGATTGCGTATGCCAAGCATATTGGACCCGACTTTGAATAATGTATTCGATAATTAGATTGGCTGGTAAAGTTTAATTCCCTTCCCGTTGCCTTGAAGTTGCTTGAACTACAAGCATAACGTAGCGTAAACTGAAATTGTTCGACAAGTGGAACATTTTCCCAGTTCTAATTAGGTATTACTTAAAAATTAGAAAAAAACGTTGACATCATTTGAAACGCTTATAAAATATTTAATTTGGACATGGAAGTTTTCACAGAATTGCTTCAACTTAGTAACAAGTTTTGTAAATGTGAGAAAAAAAACTTTCCTGGATTTAAGTGTGTCAGTAATCTGCGTTTCTACAAAATTTATTGCTTCTTAACTCCTCGTTTCGCACATAAATCTCCGCCTTATGCTCCTACATGACATAAATCCATTTAGAGTGACACATGAAAATCTTCGACATGCGAAAAATCCAGATACTGTTATCGGAGTTAATCAAAATTTATTGCTTGTCGATATGGCAGCAAAATGGGGTAAATAAATGAAAAAAAAAATTGTTTTTCATGTAAATTGTCAAAATTACAATTTCGTTTCTACTGTCCAGTAAAAATTTGAAGGTCATATCATGAGACTTTTTAGGGTCTGTGACGTTGACACGAAAAAACTTTGTTATCGCTAATCGGAAAAGAGATAACGAGGGAAGGCACTTATAGCAAATGTTATGATGCTCTTGTTTTATGCATGTGTTACTCTATTCTGACTCTGATATAGAGCCAAAGTCTACAATTCATGTCGTCGAGGCCATACATAACAAACGACGTTGCTTGAGAAAACTAACTGACACTATCTCACCTCTGTTATACTGCGGCAATGAAAGAACATTTTATTTCAGCATTAGAACGTATATCACAAAAATTACAATTACAAGAAAAATCACAAAAAAATATCACAGATAGAAGACTTCCTCTAAATTCTAAGATTGTTGGAAACACCCAATTACAGGTGCAGCGTTTCCCTTTTGTATTGCCATGCTAATACGTTGCTTAAGGAAGCTCTTAGATCTTGTCTCGTCGGTTTTCAATACAATAATTTTCCCCAACTTATTGAAAAACTTTAAAGCTTCATCGCACCATGGTCCCATAGTTTCAACCGCGAAGGGTACGAAATGGAAATGTCTTGCAATAAATGACTTTTATTTGGATGTTTTACGATTTGCTTTGTCGTTGGCTGCTTTACCCGCTACGTTCGAGCTAAACTCAAGTTACTAGTGACGAATGTGTCAGTGCAAGTAGCATCCCACACTAGGGATTGGCCTCTATACCACGGGATCAAACTAGTGCCATCCACTCTTTTTCCGTCTTCCCTAAACAAACCTGGTGGTTCCAATTTCACTGGCACATCCGCTGTCACTGGAGCTATTTTTATTATTTTTTTTAACTCTGAGTGTCTTGACCATCTCCCAGCGTTCTTCTTACACTTTGGACCATGTCGTCCTTTTGTGTCGACACGCGCACCACAAACAATCTCGTGTAGCGTACAAATGTCGATGCAACCGGTTGTTTCGTATAGGTTCTGCATATGAGGGTCATAGAAGGGATTGCAACCGGTTTTTTCGTATAGGCTCTGCATATGAGGGTCTGGTGGTCATTGTATGTTTGGTGGAGAAGTCATATCTAAGGGATTGTTTCTATAGGGCTTGATCCGTTCAAAGGCAGTAATTGTTAATCGTAATACGAAGGCTTTGATCTCGACCTCTGTTTCGTGCGAAAATTGTCGGGAATTTAACGTTGAAAACTCGGTTTTTTCACGGTAAATTTGCAAAATATTTTGCAAGAAATGCCGCTTTATACTGAATTCTTTGTTCGACGCGATGGAAATTTTTTGCCTGTTGGGTGGACCCAACCAACCCCTATAGAAACTAGTTCACTAGTTCATAGACTTCAAAATTACAAAGCTAGTTCCAAAATAATGATTTGCATAAATTACAGGCTGCTTGAGGCTTCCTAAGTTGTGAAAAAATTAAAAAAACTTGGAAACATGGCACGCACCATCACCGTCTCAATTTTAAGAAGAAATCACAATATAGATTTTTATGTAAACAGAACAAGAGTCGTCAGTCGTCACCTGCGACTTCTAATCGTACCGATTCACGACTTTTCATTCATAATCATGCCTATTATATTGAAAATGAAAGATTTTTTCTTGGCCTTAAAATGTACGTCACGCATTGGACATAAAGAAAGATTACTCACTTGGCAGATATTCTGTGGAGGTTTTTGTCGGTAAATTTGTTAAAAGCAACTAATATAATAATTGAAAGATCGCCAATTTTTAGCAAATTTATAAACAACGAGAGCAATAGTTGTGTAAACTAGTTTGGCTTGTTACGTGACGTATTTCAAAAATAGTTATGATTTTCCAATTGCGGTTTTTAGAATGTACAGCAATGTCATGCACAATATTTTACATGTTATACTACTGAATCTTTAAATTTTTTTAACTAATATGCGGGTAAGCTAATTCGAGAGTACAGCTGAGTCCGCTGAAAAATAGCTATATTACAGAAAACTTCCCAAGAGCGATCAAAATAAGAGTTAGAAAAGATTCGAAAAGAAAAACCTGTAAGAATTTCCTTTCAGCAATAGTAAGGAAATAACACACATTCAATATCAACACTCGTGATCGAAAGTAGGTGTTGCGATAAGCTTTTTTGTGACTCAGTTCGACTGAACGTATGGGCTTTAATTGTTTTTCGAATAGATTTAGGCAATAGTGCTTGTAATCTTCACTTCGCACAAAAATCCTCGTTAAGCAGCTTGTTGGACCGTACAAAGTACAAAGGTTCCTACATGTTTACTGCAAAACACTTTGTGTAATATGGGGTAGATCGAGGTAGGAGTTGGGGAGATACATTTATTGCCGTCTAGAAAGGACGTCCAACTTTTGTTTTCTAAACGGCTTCACCGATCCTTCTAAGCTTTTTCCCCTGATGCATCTCATGTTTCAAGTTCAAAGATGAGCAGGTCCTGCAGGTAAAGGAGTATTACCCCACCTATGTTCTCTTTCTTGTAAGAAAGCAAGATTTACTTTAAATACATTTCTTAAGCCTAACAGAACGGTTGAATCTGTAAATGACATCGCAATTTCAATTGTTATTCTCAACATAAAATCTAGAAACTTCATGCTACGTTTTACTTTTTATGGAACCAATGAAGCATAGAATTAACTTTCGGTACATTAAAACAAAGAAAAGTTTTCACGTATATCTTGTCTTGCCACACTTTTTCTTTAAACACAAACGATACCTTTTTATCGATTTGGTTTATGTTCAATCTGTGGAATATACCATCAGTAGCCATAAAATCCCCATGGATTTTGGTTTTACAATTTTTTATATTGTCTCAAGCTAAAGTATTAAAATACCTGCGTTCCATTTTTATGACAGAAACACTTGGGACACCGTCATTTCCTCCAGAATATTTAAATAAATCCTTTTTAACGCCGTATGAGACTCAGGAAAAAGCTTTTGGTTCCGTAATAAAATTATTTCTAGTGTACGCACGATAGCTTTACTAAGTTTCCGGTAGGAGTCAGAGCAGCGCCACCTTTTATCATTACTCTGGTAAATTTTAACCAATTTACATAATTTGTTCCTTAAAGCGATTTCAACCCAGTCAAACGTAAGTCGAGAAAGTAATATTTTTGAGGGCTGGCAAAAGTGATACGCTTGATATCTCAGCAAGTTACACACTAGATTAAGTTTTGGGATATCAATTAAACCGATTGTTTTAACAGCAAGCAAAATCGTAAGAATGAGTGTTTGTAGTAGTCGGCTGTAGCAGCCGTAGAGGTCGTGGCAAGGCTCTAAAGATCTGAAAAATTTATTGTCGATATGTTCATTTATGTTGAGGTGTTCATTTACGGGACTACTGTAGTTTTCGAGTAGTTAAAGCAAAACTTATTGTCCATTTTATAACTAGAAACGTTAATAAAACAACAATTCGTACAACAGAAGCCATGAATATCAACATTTACTTTATAAATTTTCTATCTATATTCATGGAAACTTATCCACTTTTTTTATCAGATATGACCTAGTGTTTAACCGTTAATTTCCGCATTATCAGCACGATATCAAATAAGTGAACCATTTCCTTTGATAAATTGAAAAAAAATGTTCACATCAACCGTCGACATATTGTGGGATGTTCTAATAAAAAAATGTTTTTGCAGAGCCGTCGCCGCATACTTACGTGCACTCAACCTATCGCCCAACAATGCAGTTGTCCATGGAAATTTGGCTTGTGTTTACTACGAACAAGGTCTCATAGATCTGGCTATAGACACATACCGTCGCGCCATTGAGCTACAACCCAATTTTCCAGATGCTTATTGTAATTTAGCAAATGCACTCAAAGAAAAGGGACAGGTAAGAATTTTCACATAATATAGTTACATAATAAAGTGTCAAGTGAAGTGAAATTTATGAGTTTGCGTGTGTTTCAAATTATAAACTTTTCTTTTGTCTTATAATTTATTGATTCATGATGTCGCAAAACTCCGTGCTGTAAATTTCGTTGGGGTTTACCAAATATTTTAATTATTTTATCTACCTGCCCCCATAGTAATGGTGTTCGGTATTTGCTTTTCGTACCGAAAATTGGAAATTTATTATAGGGAATTAGAGTGAGGTGAAATTGGAATAAATTTCAATATAACAAAGACCTTAATGAAGAGAAGGGGTATAGAAAATGCTCCGAAAATCATTGGGCGCGACATGAAATTATTACTTTACTGAAAAATGAATAATGACGAACGACAGGTTCATGCTTAAAATTAGTCTGTGCAAACATTTCAACCTTCTTACCGAAATGATGTTCTGTTTAAGAAAAAATGCCTAACAATCTAATAATATTCTTTCCAAACAAGGACCTCGTCGTCGATGATCGATTTATTTACTTATATGTCTAGTCCTTTATGAGGAAAATTATTGCTATGTGTCTATGTGTGTGACCTGCAGCTATTTTGCACAAAAAATGAATGAACACTTTTCACATTCGTTTTTGTCCTACGAACTCTTGGATTATAATAATCCGCCAAAAAACCCTCTTACAGAGGAGGTGTGACGCAAGTCTTTTTGTCTCCTTAAAAAAGTTCTGAAATCAGAAAAGGGTGACGAAATAAGCTTCTAACGCAAAACGATTTTCTTCCAGTTACAAAAGTTCTGAAGTCAGAGAGGGGTGACGCATTCATCTTCGATACGCAAAAAAATTAAAGCAAAGTTACGTTTTGTTTTTTAAAAATTGCATCACAAATGCCAGACCCTACAAAGAAATAATTTTTCGATGCTTTCAGTTTTTACTCTGCAAAAATTTTACTTTCCCTTCTTTTCGCGAAAATTGTACTGCGCAAAATTTTTTCCGTGTGAAAACTGAAAGTTTTGAAAAATGATTACACTGGTGGGTCTGGCATTTGTGACGAAATTTTTAAAAAACACAACGTAACTTTGCTTTAATTTTTTTGCGTATCGAAGATGAATGCGTCACCCCTCTCTGACTTCAGAACTTTTATAACTGGAAGAAAATCGTTTTGCGTCACTCTTTTCTGATTTCAGAACTTTTGTAAGGAGACGAGACAAAAAGACTTGCGTCACACCTCCTGTAAGAGGGTTTTTTGGTGGATATCAGTACTTTTATAAGTTTATGTCTCGCCCAAAGTCACTCAAAATTTCGTTCAATTTGAATACCTCACTCATGTGAGAATAACCGAAAAATATTGAAAAACCTGATGGAAGTTGAAAAGTGCTAAATAAATCCACAAAAATCCACAATAATCCCATAAACCTAGGAAGCTTCATTGAATGACCTCACTCATGCCGAGAATAGCCGAAAAAATTAAAAAAACCTGATGGAAGTTGAAAAGTGGTGGAGAAACCCTCCCAATTCTAGAAGTGGCCATATACCAAGAATTAGGCCATATTTCCCCAAAACCATGAAACACTTGTTCGCCTAAATTTGATTCCCTACAACTTCACCTTTGGGAGTAACTTTCTAACTGCAATAGTTCTAGAGGTTCGGGCTACATTTCATGAAACCTTATATGAAATTACAAAACGTTACAAAGTTTTAAAAAAATTGCCACGAAGAAAGGTTTACCAAATTGAGTAGTTAAAAATATTCGATTTGGGTCCGCTTCCATTCCATACGAAGTAGCAAACTTGTTTGATTCATATCTCCGGATTGGTTGTACCGATTTTAATGAGTAAAACAACATTTCGGCCTAAAATTTTGCGTAGAATCCGGAAAAAATATTTTTCGGGGGGTACATCGCTCGGGGGGGGGGAGTCACAGTTCCTGTATATATGTTCCTTAGTCTACGATAAAATTTCTTGTGAATTTTCTGGCGTGTAAGACTTGCGTCACGGCCCCTTACTACCGTGGGGCCATGATAATCTTGCCGGAACAACCATGAAGGGTTAAAGGCTGGATAATTATATACTAATTTCGCCGTTTCTGGTTCTACTTTTTGAGATCCTTTCAATACCGGAAAGTTTTTACTGTGCCAGTGGTATGCTGTGCGGCAAACCCAGTGCCATATATGAGATGTTCTAAACTAGTAAGAGTAGAATACCTGCATATCCCCAACAATGTCTTTCACTGGCAAGCCGTACGATGTCGCTACACTCAACTTCACATGACTTGAACCGATTTAATCAGCTTTGTTTTGTTACAAATCTAACAATCGGAACTGATCCGTCTGCAGTTGAGTTTCGAACCAACGCACTGGCAACTCAATCTCATAGTAGCAAGAAGTGTTAACCACTACGCTACGCTACCTCTTGGATTGGTCTTTCTAAATTGAAATAAATAGTAAAACGGTAAAGAATTGTTTAATTCTGGAAGCTTTGCTGCTTAGGGGAAAACACCACAATTGTTTTTTTTTTAATTTATTTGAGTTGCCGTAGCTTCGCAATCTTAATGTCTGATGTTTCATCATCACGTCGTACACTTCACTAGCAATAAATTAATCGTATGTACCTTTTACCCGAAAAAGCGCCGAAAGGGAAAAATTAGAAAATGAAATTAAAATTGGAAATGAATGTAAAAGTTGAAAATTATGATACTCTTTTGTTTTACTGGGCTATAATTGATCGAAAAAAAAACTTGGAAGTCGTCAAGGAAAAAGTAGAAATTCGGTCTTGAAAAATTAGGAAATTTTCTCAAAAGTATAGGTTTCTGGGAAATTTGAAAGAAAACATTTGTCCATACCTGCTGCTGGCCTCTACATTCACAGTAGATTTGCTATTTTAGTTTTAAATTTGACATTTGCGCGATAAAACGTGACAGCAAATTATGTGGCTTACAACCTTATAACGTAAGTCTGCTCTGCAGGCAGATAGGTGCCGAGTTGGAACCGAGTGTTTAGTAATGTACTAGTTTATCACTCCAACATTGTCGTAGAAACTTTTTTGGCACCAGGCTGCCCAGCTTGAAATGAAGACATCGTTTGTTGCAATATTTCTCCATGAAAATGTTCTACACGACAGTGAAATAATAAGTTCATGCACAAGACAACAGTCTACCGCATGAACTTCTTATTTCATCGTCGTGGAGTAAAATTGCAACGAACAGGGGCCTCTTTTAACCAACGTCATGTAGCCAAAGCCAGAAGCTTAAATAGTCCAAATAAATTTTCAGAAAGTCCATCTCGAGCCAGTTCCAGAATCGGAAGTAATGACAATGTCAATGCCAGCGAAATTCGTAGTAATACGCTCATTGATGAATGTTCTAGTTTGCATTTTTGTCGGTGTTCTGTTTTTAAAGTACACTTTAGTGTTTGACTTTAAAAATGTACAACAGTGAACGAAATCAAAGCCTCTTGAATTTTTCCATTTTTCTTTTTCAATCTTTGCTTTATGTTGTACCCAACCCATTCCTATCAATAATTCAACGTCTCGACTTTCGGGTAACTTTTTTCAACATGAATCAATAATCTTTTCACTCGATCAACCACAAATGAAAATTTTGACAAACTTTTAGTTCACCGCAACGTGAATGCTGATTGCTGGAACATTAAAAGGAGTCCATCGTATTAATTTTAAGTCTTTTTGAAAGTTGCTCACCCATCTTTCAAATTAAAGCTGAAGGCTTCGCAGATCCGTACGATTCCTTATTTAAAATTAAACTCTACGCTGCGCTCTAAGGTTTGATAGCGGGTGGTGACATGTCTGAAGGCACCCCTTTCCGGTGTCTCGTTATCTTGGTTTTCATTTGACTTGCCTCTATTCTACGAAACGTTTAACATCAATTGATAATCGATGATAAAATTTGCTTCCAGTAATTGCAAAAGAGAAACACGATGTGCGTTCATGACAAACATTACACGATTTTATGAGAATTCATTTGAAAAATGAAAAATGTTATGTCTGACAATAAAGAAAATAGGAATGGGGGTTCCTACGTAGAATGTTTACAATCGGACAGCAATTTATTTCGGAATGAGCCCAATTTTTATTTGTCCAATTAACTTGATTTGAGTGTTGTGTCGATTGTTAACAAAGCGAAATTATTTTCAGGTCCAAGAAGCCGAAGACTGTTACAATACAGCTTTGCGCCTTTGTCCCACTCATGCTGATTCTTTGAATAACCTAGCAAACATCAAGCGCGAACAGAGTTACATTGAGGAAGCCACACGTTTGTATTTAAAAGCACTTGAAGTATTCCCTGAATTTGCAGCCGCCCATTCGAATCTTGCTTCTGTGCTACAACAACAAGGTAAACTCAATGAAGCGCTTATGCACTACAAAGAAGCCATCCGAATCCAGCCAACATTCGCCGATGCTTATTCGAACATGGGGAATACACTCAAAGAAATGCAAGATGTTTCTGGCGCTCTACAATGCTACACCAGAGCAATTCAAATCAATCCGGCGTTTGCTGACGCTCATAGTAATTTGGCCAGCATTCACAAAGATTCCGGAAACATTCCCGAAGCTATCCAGTCGTATCGAACTGCTCTCAAACTCAAGCCAGACTTTCCTGATGCTTACTGCAATTTAGCCCATTGCTTACAAATTGTTTGCGACTGGACAGACTACGAGTCCAGGATGAAAAAGTTAGTAAGCATCGTAGCAGAACAATTGGAAAAGAATCGTCTGCCGTCGGTGCATCCGCATCATTCAATGTAAGTAACGCCAACGGCAACGAAAGTAAAACAATTTCAATGAAATTTATTGTAATTGCAGGCTATATCCTTTATCGCACGATTTTCGCAAAGCAATTGCTGCTAGACATGCAAATTTGTGCCTTGAAAAAGTACACGTACTCCACAAACCTCCATACAAATTCATGCGTGAATTTACCGGTCGATTAAAAATTGGTTACGTGAGTAGTGATTTTGGCAACCACCCAACGTCTCATTTAATGCAATCGGTGCCAGGCATGCATGATCGCCATCGTGTAGAAATATTTTGTTATGCATTGAGCCCTGACGATGGAACGACATTCCGAAGTAAAATTGCCAACGAAAGCGAACATTTTATTGACTTATCTCAGATACCATGCAACGGAAAAGCAGCTGATCGAATCTACGGTGACGGAATCCATATTTTGGTCAATTTGAATGGATATACAAAAGGAGCACGAAACGAAATATTTGCATTGAGACCGGCTCCCCTACAGGTTATGTGGTTGGGTTATCCTGGCACAAGTGGCGCCAGTTACATGGACTACATCATCACAGACGCAGTTACATCTCCAATGGAATTACAAAATCAGTACAGTGAAAAATTGGCTTACATGCCGTACACATTTTTCATCGGAGATCATAAGCAAATGTTTCCGCATCTCAAGGAACGTCTAATCGTTAGCGACAAAAGTGGAAATGTTGCAGACAATGTGGCTGTAATTAATGCTACAGACTTATCGCCACTTGTCGAAAGTACGGATGTGAAAGAAATTCGTGAAGTGATCAACGTTCACAAACCGTTGGAGATATCAATGAAAGTTGCAGAGCTGCCAACGACTACGGCTATCGAAAATATGATCGCTTCTGGACAAGTTCAGACATCTGTAAATGGTGTCGTTGTACAAAATGGGTTAGCTACCACTCAGACGAATAATAAAGCAGCTACCGGAGAGGAAGTACCACAAAGTATTGTCATCACTACTCGCCAACAGTATGGCCTGCCAGACAACGCAGTTGTTTTCTGTAATTTCAACCAGCTATACAAAATTGATCCATTAACGCTACAGTCTTGGGTGACTATTTTGAAGAATGTCCCAAATGCAGTTCTATGGTTGTTGCGGTTCCCTGCCGTCGGTGAACCTAATTTGTTGCAAACAACGCACAACTTACGTGAGTATTCTTATTTTTTTAAAGCACTTTCGCCTCTTGTCTTTGACTCGATTAAAGACTCAGATCGATTGTAGCGTTCGATTGAAGTTCTCGCTTTGAACATTAAGATTATTCTGGATTTCCTGAACTGTCGAGAACTATCACTCTTTTCGATCAACAGGATTTGAGATTTTTTTTAGTTTTTAAAGTCTAGTATCTTTACGAAATTAGAGTCGCCAAGCCATACAGTTGCTTGTCGCACAGCATAACTTTTCACTCATAAAGAAACCTTTTCTTAGTCATAGCTATTGCGATTCAAATTGTCTTTTGTTATGCCTTTTCCTATTTCCCTGTTTTTGCTTCCTATTTTCCTATTTATAACAGTCTTTCTACGAATATATCACAATTTTTTTTTCACTACACGTGCTGGTGTTACAAATGAAGATTCTATATATTTTTTAGTGAAAAAGTTCTTTCACGTCACGCGTATAGTATATTCGTCTACATAAACGTCTAACTTTCTGTACAGTATAACTTATGTCTCGAAGGTCATGCATAGATTGTTGTTATTATAATCTCAAGTGGATTACAAAATCTCTATCGCGTTGTCCAAATGGTTCCTCATAAATAAAACATTTTATCTTCCGAGAAAATTTGTACAAAACGATGAGAAGCAAAAAAAAAATGAAAGTTTTTGAAAACATATCATTTCACCATACAGCCGTGCTGATCAATACATTTCAACAAGTTTTCTTTCTCACTCCGATCGCAATTGTCTACAAAAACATAATGAAATTTTTCCTTGTTGTCTTTATTGGGATGGGGTGTGAAATGAAGACACTTACGAAAAAAACATGTTCCAAACAGATGGAATGGTTGTGTTCCTTTAAGCTAAAATGTCATTTAACGAAACATACGAACAGTTAACCCCTCTTCACGAAATGGTATTATGGGAACCTTCAAAATTGGTATTTCATTCAATCGTGAATTGAGAGTTTTGGGAATTGTTGAGTGGTGAGATGGATTGACAAACGGCATTGAATTTGACGGCAATTTATCTTACGCGATACAGTCATCATTCACTTTGTCAAAGATGAATGGTAAGAAGATATGGCTGAAATATTATTTTTCACTACAAGAGTTGTGCATTAAGCAATGTAATTGAGAATTTCTCAAACACTTCAGCCTAACTTTGTTACATTATTTATTATTAATCGTATGGTTTTTTTTACATGCTACATCTGATACCTACATACTAAAGCTAGCTTACAATCTTATGTCTTTTTTTTATAAGGGTGAGGAAATCTTCATAGACACCCGGTCCTCCCGGACTTCTTCCTTAGTCTCCATGCTCTCTTCTCCCCGGAACCGCCTCATAGCATTACTTCGGGGAGGAACTGTGCTTTCGCACCGACTCTCCCAGATCAACTGGCAGTCTTCTTTGATCGTCTCTCTATGCAATTTGCAGCTTCGTTATTATTTTCGCAACTACGTTATCCACCACTTTCCACACCTCCTCATCGCGACACTTACATCTGACCTACTCACAGTCATCAGCTCACCTCGTTCTTGTTCGAAGCGGGCGCAGATAAATAACACGTGCTCCGTAGTCTCTTCCTCCCTCTCGCATGTCGTGCAGAAAGGTGACTCCGTGAATCCAAACCTGTGCAGGTATTTCTTGAAGCATACGCGGCCAGACAGAAACTCTGTCAGTTGGAAGTTACAGTTCGTTCATTTTACGCTTAAACAAATTTGAGATATTTTTGGTTTGTCAGAGATTTAAATGTTATTAACGTCACATTACATAAGATGTATGCGCTAGAAAGAGATCGCAACGTGCGTCTGATGTATGTATTAGAAAGCTATGTAGTCTGACATTAATGACATTTAAATCTTTAACACTACAAATTTTGTTTAAGCGTAAAATGAACGAACTGTAACCTCTCCATGTTTTCTCTGTACCCATGTCGTTATGTTTGGTATGAGTCTATGGGTCCACCTTCCCTTGTCCGAGGAGTCCCACTCTTGCTGCCACTGTCTCAGTGATTCGGCTCTTAATTGCGTCCTAACTGTTTTGGTAGATTGACCCTCCTCTGTCTTCTCTTCTAAGGATATCGTTCGGTATGCGCTTGCTACTCTTACGCCCCGTAGCGCAATATCGATATGGTGACGCTTACTAGAAGCTTCGCACGTGTAGTCCACATGACTATTAAAATTTCTGCGGTCGTCCAGCATAACTCCAAGGTATTTTAATTGGCGAGTGGATGTGATTTATTCCCCGTCAATGTTCAAAATGATCCGCTCAGTTTTTTTGCAGTTACTCACTAGCATGATCTCAGTTTTCTGGTGGGCCAGCTTCAGTTTTGCCGTTGTCATCCAGGTTTCGACAGTTTCTAGCGTCTCCATCGTAACCACCTCTACCTCCGTCTTCGACGTTTCGGATACAGTGAGGATAAAGACGTCGGCAAAAGCAATCGTCTCAGCACATCTTGGCAATTTCAGCCGCAGCGTTGTGTCATACATTACATTCCACAGCGTTGGTCCTAATATGGATCCCTGTGGTACTCCAGCTGTGATGTCGACTGTCTTTTTCCCTTCATTAGTATCGTACGTTAGTATTCGTTTCTCGAAATAGCTTTCCAGCATCCTACAGAGGTAATCGGTGTGCAGCGCCTTGGCTATCTCCATCCAGCTTGCGCTATTAAAGGCATGTCTAACGTCTATCGTCGTTATAGCACAGAAGCGGTTATTTTTTGCTTCCGCGCCTTGTCGGTAATCTCTTTTAATGGCCTCACTTTTTTAATGGCCTCAATCTCCGATTTTCCTTTTCGAAATTGTTCGTCTGACAGTCCGTGTTCCCCCTCTGTGTGTTTTATTAGCCTATTCAGGATGGCGGTTTCCAGCATTTTTCCCAATCCATCCAACAAGCATATATGATGATTCCTTGTCTGGACAATCTTATGTCTAGGTGTATTCCATTGTTACTGATCTGCTAATATGTACGATGGATTATTGTTGGCCATGTTGACAGTTCCAAAAACCGTAGTGATGATGTTGTGTATTTTTGTTTGATCCATTTTGTCGAATGCCATCATCGCCCAGACAGAGTTCTTTGTCCCGCCATATTTTTCGAGTGTGTTGTATGGCCTGTACAGCGCCATCTATAAGGGATTAGTGTGGATGTGCTCACGTTTTTTGCTATCAATTTGTGTGCTTGACATAATTGTCAAGTCGCCGTTGACATGCGTGTGTGTATGTGTGTATGCAGTGACGTCATGTGCTTGTGATGTCACATATGAATATTTGTCTGATACTTTTCGTTGCTCCATAACAACTATACAATTTATGAAGCTCGATTCGTATAGCGAAAAATTCCTGTATTTATTTACACCTGGGATTGAACGCGTGTTTTATCAGCGACAGTCCAGTGCGTTCACCACTGAGCCATCAGTCCATTTCAATATTTTAAATTTATTGAGTTGTTTAACCGTCAGTACAACCCTCTAAGGTTCTGTGTTCTGCTCTCCAAGAAGTTGACTTTAACTCGCAGTGCTTCATAGAGAAGGCAACATTGGGAAACGTCAGCAACGGCTTACTTTATTAATTTATGCTAACAGGCTACTGCCCAAGCAACCTATTTTTGGTTTTTTGACCCGTATGAAGAACTAAGTCTTCGATAAGTGGTCTATTGTGTTTACCGCGTCGTTTGTAACCAGACATTCGATTTTAGGAGCGACCTATGGCTCTCTCGGACACATACTTCCAAGGGCAAAAATATTAACCTCAATTTTCTCTACAACGTAGCAAATACACTCCACTTTTGGCACTCAATTATTCCTGAATACTGTTCGGCGCTTGATTACCTCTCAAATAGAAAAAGAATCAAGAAAAATCTGTCCTGTTCGGCGGCCTTTTCAGGCAAATAAAATCGATCAAGTTTTAGTTGAATTATCGTGTTGACGGACAGACTGACATCGTTTTTTGCAGACCCCACAATAAAACACGAATAAAGAGTAAAGCAAATAAATTACTAGCAGGTTGCCGATTGGTAGTGGTAACATCATTGTGCAGCATTACATTGGATAGCGAATTATACTTGGTAGGATTTCCCGATAACCGAGGATGGAGGGGGTCCTATAATAGATTTTTTTTTGGAATCGTGTTCCTTAATTTGCAAATAGGATTTTCAGTATCGATCCAACGACAAGTAAAGCGTCGCAGGAGAAAATTTTTTATTGTAGGATTCATTGTAAGAATTTTATTAATTGGCTGATTTGGCGAAAATTGTTCATAGTATAGTTCTTTCAAAGTATAGTAGATTACAGTGGGGGGTGCGGGAGTAATTCATTACATGGGGGATCAATTTTGTGAAATGAGCCAAACTCAAGAGGGTGTTTTTAAGCAAAAAGCTTTGAAAACTGTTTTTTTGACGAGTGTAGAGTTTGTATCCCTAAAGTTTCCCTAACATCCATGTAATGAATAATTTCCGTGGGGTGCACAAGGCATGTCCGAAAAAAAAAGTTTTTTCAAATCGATTCCTTAACCTCGCACAAAATATTGTTTGACCTAAAAAGCATCAAAAATATTTTTTTTAAATTTTTTGAAAGAAAATTGTCGGTGTGAAAAATCAAAAACCTAATTTTGCACTTTAAAGCGTCGTCAGCGCCACCTATTTTGCCCAATGTTTCCCTGAAAGGCTCGTTCATTACCTTTCTAACGATACCCCACACGATGAATTTGATGGAGAAATGAGCTTCATACAATTTTTTTTGTGCAAGCATGTCATGTGAATTTTCTTCAGAATTTTTCATTTTGAACTTTTTCAAAAGCAAATTCATGATTACATCCCAGTGGAAAATCGATCGAATAAAACTCATTTCTCCATCAAATTCGTTGTGTGGGGTATCGTTGGAAAGATAATAAATGAGCCTTTCAGGAAATTTGGAAAAATTAGGCAAAATAGGTGGCGCTGACGACGCTTGAAAGTGCAAAATTTGAAAAAATGAAGTTTTTGATTTTTCCCACCGACAATTTTCTTTCAAAAAATTAAAAAAAAAATATTTTTGGTGTTTTTTAGATCAAACAATATTTTGTGTGAGGTTATGGAATCAATTTGAAAAAACTTTTTTTTTTCGGACATGCCTGCACAATGTCTACCAGAAAAACAACTCCACAAGCCTAAAAAAAGAACTCAATTTGATATGAGAAGGGCTACTGCACATATACATGTAATGACCAGTTTTCGGTGGGACATCGATTAAAGAATTTATTTTATTAATTCATTGACTTCCCGATAAGTTTGGAGTTTAGCTTCCCGATAAGTCTAGCTTCCCGATGAGTTTTACTTCCCGATGACATTGACTTCCCGACGAGACTGACTTACCGATGAGACTGACTTACCGATGAAACTGACTTCCCGATAACTTTAGTTTCCCGATGAGTTTAGCTTCTCTATGAGTTTAGCTTCCCGATGAGATTAACTTGCCGATGAGACTGACTTCCCGATAAGTTTAGCTTTATGATAAGTTTAGCTTCTCGATGAGTTTAGCTTATCAATGAGTTTAGCTTCCCGATGAGTTTTACTTCCCGATGAAATTGACTTCTCGATAAGTTCAGCTTCTCGATGAGTTTTACTTCCCGATGAGACTGGCTTCCCGATGAGACTGGCTTCCCGATGAATGCTGTCGCTTCGTAAGTACCTTCGATTTCTCGCTTACTGTCCGACGGTAAAACAAACCTTTGCCTTCGACGAAGGTACGATTTCCCGGCAACCAAAGAAAAGGTTTAAAAAATTTCCCGGCAACTACGTTTGCAGGTTTCCGGGAATTTCCATGCACGAAAATAGATGTTGCAGAAAGACTCGAATGTATCTATAGAAACGCTCAAATAATCCAATGCTTTGTGTTTTGTGCTCTTACCCAAGGTAATGTCAAAGGCCCTACCGAGGTACGTCTGATACCATTTATTTTGATGGCCTAAATGTTCTCCCTCGCACCATATCAAAAAGAGGATCAACGCAACGTAGTTTCTTCAAGAAATCCTGAAACTGTTTTCTCTAAAATGTAATTCTAATTCTGCCTTACGAAGCAAACTTACTTTATCCCGGGATTTGATAATTTTTCCCTAAAACCCTGAAACATGTGTTCTCTAAAATTTAATTCTCTACATTTTTGCGTTTGGAAGCAACTTTCTAGCTTTCATAGTTCTAGAGATATGGGTCATCGCGCACAATTCTAGAGGTGGTCATATTCCAGGACTGAGTCATTTTTCACTGAAACCCTGAAACACGTGTTCCCTAAAATTTTATTCTCTAGAATTTTGCCTTTGACAGTAAAGTCCATAGACAGTATTCCATATATAATAACAACCCATGAAGGGTTAGGGGCTAGATCATTATTTACTAGTTTCGCTACTTTTTTTTTTGTGGTTCTACTATTTGAGATCCTTTCATTACCGGAAAGTTTTACTGTGCCAGTGGTAAGCTGTGCGACAAACCCAGTGCCATCCATGAGATGTACTAGGAACGAAACTAGTAGGAGTAGACTACCGGCACCTCCCAACAATGCCTTTCACCGGTAAGCCGTACGATGGCGCTACACTCAACTTCACATGACTTGAACCGATTCAATTAGCTTTGTTTTGTTTACAAATCTAACAATCGGAACAAATCTGTCTGCGGCTGAGTTTCGAACCAACGTACTGGCAAGACGAAAAACCAATGACATAACATTGTATAGACTGGGATTACATAACCATCAGCTGAAGCAAATATGAAAGTATGTAATTTGTGCAGTATGCACATCTCACAACAACACATTGCATACACAGTTCACGCTGAGTTGTTCTGCTGAAAATACGTAATCCACATAAATTTTACGTAATCCACCTAAATACGTTATTTGCCAACACTACTAAACATCTCGCATTTCACTTTTGCTTCAATTTGTGTAAATTTTTTGTCCAAGACTGCCAGTCTATTTATAGTATGTCATTGCCAAAAACCATCTGCTTTCGTATTTGGCCAAGAAACTCAATTTCGTCCATTCCATTGGTCCTAGTGCCCAGACCACTGACCCGATTTCCAAAAATAAAATTTTTCCAGTTACTGGTTACTGGTTTCCAATTACTGTGCTATAAATACTTGCTGTGATGTTTGCGAAAAAGTTTCATTGACCCTCGAAAAACCATGTTTTTCGTCACTTTTTCGACCATATCTCCGCAACCACCGGACCGATTTTGCTCATCTTCGAACTTGATTCGTGGGACATATGTTCCTTTGGGAGAAAAAGGGCGATCGGTACAGCCGTTTAGAAAAAAAGCAATGGGACGGATATACGGACAAACGGTTTTTTTGGCTGATTCGTCATTTCTAGACGATATTAAATGCATCTCCCTCACTCCCTCCTCCATCTACCCCATGTTACATGCTTGAAGATTTCTGTGAAACTCCGTTAAGCCAAAAACCCGTTCAGAAGCTATTGTATAATTAAAAATATGTAATTTGGATTACAGGTCTTCCTGAAGGTCAAATTATATTCTCCAATGTGGCTGCCAAAGAAGAGCATGTTCGTCGGGGTCAGTTGGCCGATGTATGCCTCGACACGCCACTATGTAACGGACACACAACATCAATGGATGTTTTATGGACGGGTACACCCGTTGTGACTTTACCAGGAGAAACACTAGCTTCACGGTAATTGAAGAAAAGGATTACGTCGTGTGAAACAGATTCTTAAAGATTATTCGTTTCTATTTTCAGTGTTGCTGCCTCCCAATTGGCTACTCTTGGATGTCCAGAATTGATTGCACGAACACGACAAGAGTATGAACAAATTGCGATACGTTTAGGTACAGATCGCGAGTATCTGAAAGCAATGCGTGCTAAAGTATGGAAAGCGAGAGTCGACAGTCCATTATTCGATTGTAAACAATATGCAAATGGATTAGAGATGCTGTACACGAAAATGTGGAACAAACATTCGCGTGGTGAAAGTCCTGATCACATAGCAGCTATCGAAAAATAAGCAAAGTTTTCATCAGCAAGTGTCTTTCTACTAATTTCCTCTCTAGTGTTCCGTAATTTATTTTAGTTTTGAGTTAAGAAGACAATGAATTTACTTTCTTTCGTTTACCGTCAGCATTTCGCAAAGAAATTATACCGTTTTCTGAGAGTTATTGGACATTACAATGTTCTCTATTTTTTGTAAATAATTTTAATTCTTTTGGCTTTATTTCAATGTGTGTTACAGCCACCACTTTTGGTGTAATTTAAGACTTTTTTCTTCTTCATTTTCATTAAAAACGAATGTACATCTTATGTAAAATAGTTTAAGAATTCCACAATTGATTTTCTTGGAATGTCCAGTGCATACCATCACGATGCGTAGGAATCCTCATCCACAGCAAACATATATGCTTTCATGTAAATACATTATAGTTTACGATTCATTTCATGTGCTTCATATAAATATATGTTATTTCAAACTACAAACAAATAAAATGTGTTTTAATACAGCGGCAGTCCTCGTTTCTTACTTGCGACAGTTACTTACTAGTTTGTTAACAGGGAGGAACCTGGTTTTTGGTCGCTTTTAGAATTTTCATTGGAAATGTAATATAATGTAATATATACATCTAGAAACACTTTGGTGCATCTGGCGTATTAGACCTGAATCAGAAGTCTTCTTCTTCTTCTTCTTATTCAGCCTGTCGTTATCCACTGCTGGATGTAGGCCTCCCCTAGCTCCTTCAAATTCGAGCGTTCCATTGCCACTTGCTGCCAATTCGACCCTGCCGCTCTCTTTATCCCGTTTGTCCAACGCTCTGGTGGTCTGCCCATTGGTCGTGTGTACGGTGGTCGCCAATTCATTATGACTTTCGTCCAACGATCGTCAGTCATTCTTGCAATGTGTCCCGCCCAGTTCCACTTCAGAGATGCTATACGTTCCATGACATCCACGATCTTGGTTTGTTGCCGAATCCATTGATTCGTATTTTTGTCTCTGAGCGATACTCCGAGCATACACCTTTCCATGGCTCTCTGAGCGACTCTCAGTTTGTTTTCCGGTGCTTTTGTCAGCGTGAGAGTTTCAGCTCCATACGTCAACACCGGCAAGACACATGAATCGAACACTTTACGTTTGAGGCTGTTATTCATTTTGCTTTTGAAAATCAGGCTCAGCATGAAAAGCTGAAAACGCTGCCCATCCAAGACCGATTCTCCGTCTGATCTCTGCAGTTTGGTTGTCCAGACCCAATTTCAGCTTGTGGCCCAGATACACGTAACTTTCGACCCTTTCGATGACGGTGTCTCCAATCTTGATGTCTCTGTCGTCGTCGATGTTTGTCATGATTTTGGTTTTTGACAAATTCATCTTGAGTCCAATTTTGTTGGATTCTTCGTTTAGCTGTTGTAGCATCATTTGGGCTTGGTCCGCATCCACCGCAATCAAAACGATGTTATCCGCGAAGCGAAGGTGACTCAAATACTTTCCGTTCACGTTGACTCCCATCTTGCTCCAATCCAATTTCTTGAAAGCATTTTCCAGAGCTAATGTGAATAGTTTTGGCGAGATGACGTCACCCTGTCTTACGCCTCTTCCGATCTTGAACTTGTCCGTTTTATCGTGCAGTTTGATACACGACGTTGCATTCTCGTATACGTATCGGATCACAATGGAATATCGAGAGTCAACTCTGCATTCATCCAAGGAATTCAATATTGCCCAAGTTTCGACCGAATCAAACGCTTTTTCGAAATGGATAAAATTCAGCACGATACCAATCTTGTATTCGTTGCACTTCTCGATCAACGATCTCATCACTTGCAAATGGTCGGTCGTACTAAAGCCGGATCGGAATCCCGCTTGTTCGACGGGTTGATAGAAGTCCAGCTTATTCGCGTTCCTCCTCGCGATGATTTTCGTGATCAGTTTATACAGCGTTGACAAAAGACTAATGGGACGGTAGTTTTCTAACTTTGTTATGTCTCCCTTTTTGTGTAGCAATATAATCATTGCATTCTCCCACGCTTCAGGAACTTTTCCCTCTTCCAGGCATTTATTAAACAAAGCCGTCATCACCCTTAACAATGTGTCGCCACCAAACTTGATGGCTTCGATCGGTACACCGTCCTCGCCGGGAGATTTTCTGTCTTTCATTTCATTTACCGCTGCTTTGACTTTTTCAACTGTTATATCTGGCAACTCCTCCGATCCCACGTTCATAATTGCTGGTCTGTCTCGTTGAGCTGCGTCGGTCGCAGAATTTGGTTTCGGTTTGATTGATGTATATAAATCTTCATAGAATTCCTTGGCGATATTCAATATCGTACTTCGGTCCGATTGAATCGTTCCTGTTTTTTCCCGTAATTTGCCATTTGCCAGCTTTGATCGTAAGACCTGCATGTTGCAGTTTGTTTCGATCGTGGCTTGTGCCAGTTGGACATTGTACTTCCTCAAATCTGATCGCATCGCCTTGTTGATTGTTTTCGTTAATTGCCGATATTCCGTTGAATCTCGCTTTCCGTCCGTTATCAACTCCACTCTGGTCGCTATCAGATTTAACGTTTCCTTGCTCAACTTCGACTCGTTCAAATGAATTGATTTGCATTTGGTTTCCATGAAACCCTTTATCGATTCGACAACTTTGTTGTTCAATTCATCTAACGTGTTGTTGTGACTAACCACGCCACCCAACTCCGCATTCATTTGTGTTGCAAATTCTTCACTCTGTTGTCTGAGTCGCTGTACATCAATCGATTCACGTTTCTTGACCAGCTTCGATCGTTGGAATTTCGTATTCAGCTTGATTGTCGCACGAACCATTCGATGATCGCTTCCCGTAGTAAATCTGTTCAGGACCGTCACGTTTTTAACGGTTGATTTGTGATTGGTGATGATGAAGTCGATTTCATTTTTCGTTACGCCCGCCGTCTGCGCTGGCCCATGTCCATTTCCGTTGAGTTTTAACGGAGAAAAATGAATTCATCGCGAATAACTCATGTTGCTGCAGGAAATTCAATAATGTGTCACCACGTTTGGTCGTAACTGAATGCTCCTACGGATGTTTCAGTTTCTTCTTCTCGTTTCCCCAGCTTTGCGTTGAAATCACCGATCAGGTATTGGTAGTGCGACCGATTTTCGTTCATAGCTGTGGCAATGTCCTCGTAGAACATTTCTACTTCTTCGTCATCGTGGGCCTATGTGGGTGCATAAGCCTGAATCACTTTGACGCTGTACATGCTATTGATTTTCAGGCATATATATATATCACTCTATCGGATACACTTTTTGTGTGAGTTATGCCATTCGATATTCGTTTATGAACGAACAATCCTACGCCGTGGATCAACGTCTGACTGTCGCTTCCCCTGTAGAAGAATGTGTGTCCTGATCGAAGTTTGAGGTATTCTTCTCCTGGCTTTCTCACTTCACTCACTCCTACCACATCCCATTTGATTTTCTCCAATTCCATTTCCATTTCTGACATTTTCTCTTTGGACGACAAAGTTCTGGTATTGTATGTGGCAATTTCTAATCCGGTATGGCAACCTTGAGTAACCTTAGCACCCTCTGCAAGCCGTCGTTAGCCGTTGCCAGAGACAGACGACGGTATGATGCTACCGGGAACTGAGGGCCTTCTTCTTTAGTACGTCGTATGCATGGTTTGGGGATTTTTGGAAATTAAATCAGAAGTGCCGTGAGGAAAAATGGTCAGGTAGAGGTTTTTTCTCATTCCACCATGGAATCTAGCCGAATTCTTGTTATGTTTCCCTAGTGCTTAGCAGATAGGAATCATCCCACACGGTGCGGCTGAACAGGTTTTTATAAAAAAAACCATAAAGTGGTCTTCGAAGTGTTCTTCGAAGTGTTCTTCATATAGAAATGATTTACGGTGATGAAATTTTAATGGAAAAATGGACTTTTTTCGAAAACCCCACCGTAGAGTTTTTGATAAAAAATTATCGTGGCATACCTACCTTCAATTTCCAGAAAAAAAATTCCATGTACCGAAAACTTTCAAAAAAAAAAAAAACCTGTTCAGCCGCACCGTGTACGGCTTTTCATGGCCCATCACATAAAGTCGTATTTTAGGGCTTCTCATTTTTCGCTACGGCAGCAATTTTAAAGACTCTCCATAAGCTCCCTCCTCCCGGTTGCAGATTTTGTCTCTTCTATAGGGCACTGAATTCATACGAGTTTTGTTACTTAGGCTGGGGGCATCGTCTCGCCCCCCCCCCCTCCACTGTCAATTCGTACAGGCTACTGCCGTCGTCCGAAGTATCGCGACTTTGTTCAAGATCCGTCGCTTAACGAATAGTTATATTACGGTAATCAAGTAACGTTTGCTCAACTTGAATTGAAATTTCGAGAATTCACTAAATTTCCTGAAAATATTTCCAGCGTTCGGCAGCCTTCACGGATAGCCAGCACCTCAGATAGAAACGCGGTCGGATCGATGCCCAGTGTATTTAATTCGTCGCTGCGCGGAAACCTTACTTCTGTAGATAATATCTAACCCCACCGGAGGGGTCGAAATGTTTCCTGCTGTTATAATCACTGAACTTTCCTCAGCTACTTACTGATCACTACGATGCCCGCACCTGGAGACACCATAGCGTACCAGTACATCTCCAAGTATTTCACCAGCGCATGCATTGGACTTATTTAAATTTCACACTCTGTCTCTCATCAATTCTAATTTATCGGAACTTGTAATTGACAGTTCCAAATCCAATTTTCTTCGATGGAATCGTTTACGCGCTTCGATTTTGAATGAACGCATTGGGAACGTGTACAGGTAACAAAATATTTGCGTCTGTAAACAGTAGATTCGTTTGCATCAGCTGTAAACTCAACGATTTTGTTATCAGTTTTCTTTTCTTAATTTTTTAATCATAAGATTCGTCGATTAACAACAGCGGGGACAGGACAAGGAGAATATAAATATGAGTTTATCAGGAAAATTGGCTGTGATAACCGGTGAAAAAACAAAATTAGATTTCGAGTGATGAGACCTTGAACTTTTTTTGTCGAAGGTGCTGGAAGTGGAATAGGAAGAGCCGCCTGTAATATTTTAGCTCGAGATGGTGCTACAATAGTTGCAATTGATAGAATTGGGGCAAGTGCCGCCGCGACAATTAAGCCTTTGGGAGATTGTAAGACTAAGACTTTATCGGTCAGAATATGAGCAATCGAACTTACACATTTTTCAGCTCACTTGTCTCTTGAAGTGGATGTGTCGTCATCGGACAACATAAGAGCAGCTCTCAATGATACGTTGAAAAAGTATAAGAAACCCCCGTCAATAGTTGTTAATTCAGCTGGAATTACTAAGGACAATTTCTTACTAAAAATGAGCGAACAAGACTTTGACGATGTTATCAACGTCAACCTGAAGGTGTTTCCATTAATGAATAAACTTTGGAATAAATCTCTGACCATAAGATACTCCTTAGGGAACATTTCTGGTTATGCAGAATTTTGCTCAGGCAATGGTAGCTCACAACATTGGCGGTGGTTCTATCGTTAACATTGCAAGTATCGTAGGGAAGACAGGTAATATGGGTCAGGTAAACTATGCGAGCAGCAAATCTGGAGTCGAAAGCATGACTCGAGTTGCATCGAAGGAATTCGGTAAATTCAACATTCGTGTGAACGCTATTTTGCCTGGATTTATAAAATCACCAATGACCGACAAGGTTCCCGACAAAGTCAAAGAAATCTATCTACAGAGTTGTGCTTTGAAACGATTCGGCCAACCGGAAGGTAGGTAACTGCGTCACATCAAACAATTGTAACTGTAACACGCATTTCAATTTCAGAAATTGCAGAAGTTATTTCATTTCTGGCATCGGATAAAAGTTCATTTGTAAATGGAGCTTCCATAGAAGTGACTGGAGGCTGAAACCCGTAGATCGATTTGAAACAAAGCGTCTTGATTTTACAATAAAATTTTTATTTTCTTGTTACATATTCCTTTGAATCTTTTCCAACAGCAATTCCATTCGTCCTGCCATTACCGGTTGTCCTTTTCGGTTTTTCTTTGACAAAATCTTCACTTTTCTTAGTTTCTCCTTTTTCTTCAGTAAGAGTTTCTCCTCCTTTTTAGCCCTTCGCTCGTCCTTCTCTCGGATTCGCTGCAACCGTTTCTCTTCATAGTAATTGAACTGAGGATTTTTATGATGGGGCTTGATCGCCTTGTTCTTTGATTTGCCATTTTTTATCGAACTTGATGACGGCTTGTTGGTTTGTTTCTTCTTGAAGTTCTTATCCTTCACAGATTTCACGTCAGTTTTACCCATATTTTTCGTTACGTTCACTGATCAACAGCTCATTCCCAATATAATAATTTCGCGTTCTTAAAATAATGTTTGTTGTTGTTCACGAGGAATGTTTTTATTACAACTGTCACAACAGCTTTTCACGTGGAATATGACAAATGCAGGGTGACTGGGTGACACAAAAGCCTAAAAGCATTGTTGATGTCATGAGTGTGTTCACTCTTTCTAACGAAAAAGTTAACAATACAAACCAAAAACAGTTTACTTAACGAGCGCAGAGTCGAACCAGAGGAATGATTAAATGCCCCCTTCTGCCCCCTCCCTTCCGTCCATGGACATGTAGCGTCTCTGCATTTAACTATTCAATTAAAGGTGTTGTTTCTTTAGTTTAATTATTGAACGAATTAAATCGCAAAACCGTTTACATTATAAACACTTCTCCGGTTAGTATTTATTCAAACTACTTTATGGTTTTATACTTCAAATATTTTATTTTGCGATGCGTTTCAGCATCACACCATCATCAGCTAAAATACGACTTAATCATAAAAAAATCAAATCTGTTGACAAGGTATACCCGGTGTACCATACGTGTGTAAGAAGATGTAACCGAAAAGGTTTATTGGACCCTTACGAAGTACAACGATCCTATACGATTACTACAAACAATTTTATTGTAACATGGGGTAGATCGAGACGGGAGTGAGGGGGATGCATTTAATATAAAGTAGAGATGAATCAGCGAAAAAAAAATTTCCGTCTGTCCCTTTGCCGTCCCGTCATATTTTTCTAAACGGCTCCACCGATCACCCCAAACTTTTTTTCCCTGTAAGGCTCATATGTCCCATGATTCAAGTTCAAAGATGAGCAAAATCAGTGGTTCCGGAGATATGGTCGAAAAAGTGACCAGAAACTTGTTTTTTCTAGGGTCGGTGAAACTTTTTCGCAAATATCTCAGCAAATACTTATAGCACAGTAATTGTTCATTTTGGTGTCATAAAACTAGGAAAATTTTATTTGTGGAAATCGGGTCGTGGTCTGGGCACTGCGACCAATGGAACGGACGAAATTGTGGGTATCAAAATTCGGTCTATTCCAACAGTCAAAATGACGTTTTAAACGTCAAATATACAGATTTTTCCCTAGTCTTAGATTCTCTTTTAATCAAATGTATTACATTCATCATCTTTTAATTTTACTACTTTATTTGAATAGCTAGTTAAATTGTTTACAGAACAGATTTTATATGTGAATTTTCGAAAACATGCGAAACGTTTGAAATCAATTAAAGTAGTAAAATTAAAAGATGATGAAAGTAACATTATTTCACAAATTTTTTGAACATTTCTTTAAATTGCTCGTTTACTTTACAGCTTTGACATTTCAAACGTCACTTTGACAGTTTAAATAAGCCGACTTCTGATCCAAAAAAAACTTAAGCTCGAAACTCAAAAAATGTTTTAACCCTGACATTTAACGATTTCTACAATTGGAAAGGATGACTCAAATTTCGACGACCACATACATTTGCTGTCTCAGTTTCTAAATTTTTCATTTGGGCAAAAAATGTGGCTTACAACCTTACAGAACTTGAATAAAAAAATTCTGACCTCAGTAATATAAGAGAGTGACAAACAGACAAACATTGGGCTCTTATTAGTTCTTTACGTCACAAGGACGAAAGCTTAAATTGCTTTTCCGAATGACGATGTAAGTGTTAAAAAAATGTCAAAAGCTTACTTTCGCCTCTCAAAATTGACATTTATACTTTCGGCTCTGATATGAAGCATCATCATCAAACTTTATAGACCATTGTTCCTTTCGGTGTGAGGTCTTTATGCCGGGTGGCAGGACATTTCTCCGCCGTAAATAGCACCCCGGGCGTTAATAACGGCCAGCTGAATAATTGGATAAACGCTACAAATGGCAACTTTATTTATAAAACGTGTAACTAGAAGAAGTTGACTAAGGGGAAAATTTTCCTTATACAGAACGTCAATAGAAGGAGTTAAATAGAGGAAAATTTTAAAATGCGGTGAAGGTTTTTTGTGTAATAAGTTTTTTAAAAATGTTAATAGTTACAGCCTTATCCTTTTAGAGGTGTACAACGTGAAATATATAGATGACATTTGTACAGTGATTTCTAACAGCTTCAAAAAAACATGATGCAGTTTCAAAGGCCGAAAATTTCAACTAGACTGTTGGTGTTTTTCCAAAAAGTGGAAAATAAACCTTGGCCGCAATTTACTTATACAGAATGTCACTAGAAAGAGTTGACTAAGGGGAAAATTTTTCTTATACAGAATGTAACTAGAAAAGGTTGACTAGAGGAGAATCTTGCTTATACAGAATGTCACCAGAAAGAGTTGACTAAGGGGAAAAGACAGAACGTCACTGGAAGGGATTGATTAGGAGAATCACACAGAATGCCACTAGAAGGAAGAATTTTTTTCTCTGCTCTTTTATTTTTAAAAAAGTTGTCAATAAGAAATCAAAAAATTACGTGAAAACTTTATGAAAGTCATTGAGCACTACGATTTTGAAATTTAAAAAATTGAGTAAAAGGGATGAATAAAGACAATACAAAACGAGATGTGTACATTGAAACGTCCTAAACTTCTGAATTTAAATAATTTCCAACTTATTCTTCAAGCTCAATAGTGAGCGTGTATCGAATTTTATAGCTGGGCGTTATTAACACCCGTCGTGCGGGTGTTATTAGCGCCCCGCGCGTTATTTGCGGCGGAGAAATGTCACGTCACCTTTATACCGCAACTCCAGAATGGTGAACTATCGTCCTCCATGCCCTTCTATCGCCCGCCAAGGAGATGGTTTGTTCGTCCACAGAAAGTCCCCTAAGTTCTAAATCTGATTTAATTGAATCTATAAACCTTCTCCTTCGCCTAAGACCCGGGACATGCATAACCTTAGTTTTCCCTACACTTATCTTCATCCCATGCTCCCCACATACGGCATTCAGGCAGTCAATACCACCTTGTAAATCCCCGGCATTATTTGCTAACAGAATCAAGTCATCCACATAGGCCAGGATTTTCATTATTACCTCACTGACCTTACATTTCTCTACAAGTTGGCCCGCCTAATGATTTTGTCCATGAAAATTATGAACAGAAGCGGAGAGAGACAACAACCCTGGCGAACTTCACCGCTAATTTCGCCATCTATTCTTACCGCGGCCCTGCTGCCTGAGTAAATAGCCTTAATGGCACGCAGTAAACTCCCATTGATGCCGTACTCGCTAAGCACCCCGAAAAGCTTTTGCCTTGGTACCCGGTCGAACACCTTCTCCAAGCCGATGAAGCATAAGTATAGGTCCCTGTTCTTTTCATAAAGCTTTTCGATAGTCTGTCTGAGGCAGAAAAACTGAACGTGACACCCCTCATAGGCCTAAAACCATATTGAATCTCATTCAGTACACCTTCCACAATGTTCCTAACCCGGTCAACAAGTACGGTTGCCCTTCTTACAAATCGGAGCAATAACGTCGAGACTCCAGTAGGCGGGTACTGTAGAAGACTTCATGGCCGAATTGAAAATCCTACAAAGCCATTTGATCCCATCTTATCCGCTATACTTAACAAATTCCGTCCTAGTTTCATTCACCCCTGCGGATTTTCCTGCCCTCCACCTGCCTACCTTTCAGGACACCTCATCGAGTGTAATTCCTTCCGCCACCTCCCAACGAGGGCCTGCCGCCCTATCATTTTCCCATATTTGATTTATAGATGTAAATAAATCAATTTTTCAACTCTAAATAAAATAAATATTTTTGGTAAATTTCCAAGCAATACAAAGGTAAGAAAAAATTTCAATTACCAAGCGATACAAAATAGTATTATAAATCCTGAAAGTAATACCTTCACCCTTATCTGTAATTAACCCGCCATCCTTATCTAAAATGCTACTACATCTCTCCTTCCCGCCACCGTGCCTAATGTCCTAAATCATCTTCCAAAATTTCTTACCCCTGCCCTTACCTGCCTTTTCCAATTCCTTCGATCTGCAATCTGTTCGTTTGCGTACGGGTCCAGCGCTGGGTGTGACGGCCTGCGCCCACAGCACTTTAAAGACATCTCGCTACCAACCTTCTTGTCTTCTGTGTATGGGGTTAAGGATATCGTGTACACTAATCAATTTACGGGATCACGAATCTGAAATCACATACTTTACGGAAGCTCTATCAAGATGGAACGAGATCAACGATGACGCAATGAAAATCCTTGTTCCAGAAAATCAAGAGCGTCGGTACGTGAGGACATTTCATCGAAATTGGAACAAAACTTTGTCACCCTTTCATATGCGCCTGTGGTATTCCTGTGGATTCGCTGGGGAGACACGGTCTACATTGTCAGAAAAACTCGGGCAAAATTTTCTGACATGCTGATCTCAATCGTATTTTGCATAGAAGTTTGGCTTCAATCAATATGAATGCCTTGTTAGAACCTCTGATTTATTCCGCGACGACGGTAAAAAACGTCCAGACGGCATCAATTACACCGCCTGGGAAAGAGCTAGAGCTCTAGTGTGTGATGCGACTTGCGCCGATTCTTTGGCTGCATCGAATATGGCTGGTAGAGGAAAGGAATCGGGTATGGCTTCAGAACAGGCTGCATCTCGGAAGCACGCAAAATACTCTAAAATTGAACAGAGCTACCGTTTCGTCGCCTTCGCAGTAGAATCTTTAAGCCCCTCGTCGAAAGAAGGTAGATAACAAGATCGGCTCTAGCCTGATTCGAACAACTGGTGAACCAAAGTCTAGGCATTACCTTTTTCAAAGGATATCTGTAGCCGTTCAGCAAGGCAATGCGATGTGTGCAATCTCCAATATCCCGATGGAGGAAATCTATTTCGTTCAGTAAAGCTTACATTTTCTTCAATCTTTTTTTTTTCATTTTAATTATTCAAAAACGATCACATTTATTTTAGAATGAATTGAAATCAAAATTAAAACATTCCTCCCCCAACTTATTCCCCTCCTGGTCCTTCGCTTCGTTGACTAGATCCTTAACGTGTTGCCTACAAGCCTTTTAAGCCTCACACTTCCCATCGGTTCTGTCTTGTAACCAGACCAAGTAGAGTTTCCCTTTTTCCAATACAACCCGTTTTTTTTACCCCCGCTAGAGACACTGCCCAGACATTCCTTGGCTACATCCAAGACAACTTTCTTAAAATGCGCCCACTCAGTCTCGATGTCCCCGCAGTCCGCTGGAAGCCCCTCAAATCCCTCGGCGAATTTTGCCATAAAACGAGACCTAAGTGCCTCTTCCCTAAAATGCCTACACGAAATTTCATTCACATTTTTCAACTTTCGTCCCTGGTAGCAAGCATGAAATAGTTATTTGTGTGTCTGTTTTTGACGACTGATTTTAGGCAATTTCGCGTGTTGTAAACCGAGCGGAGCAAGGTCTACATGCGAAAGTGCCTAAAATGAGTCGTCCAAAACAGATACACAAAAAATTTTTCATGCAGAGGTCCAAAATTGAGAGAAATTTATAAAATTTCCTTCGATTTTGGCCCTGAGGCATGAAAAACTTAATACATGAAGGGATTCATAAGATTGTGCACCTTTTTAATTTCTCTTTCATCGTTCTTTTCATGTATTTGCCTGTATTTTTCTCAAGGAAAACCGGTTTTTCGGTTGAAAGAGTTAAAACGAAGCGTTGCACAATCTTCTGATTCTCTTCCTGTAATAATAATAATGCGTTTATTTAGCGTCCGGCACCAGAACTACATTTAGAGTACGAGGACGACTGCATACCTACTATTGATGTGATCACAGAGTCGGAAATAAATGTGGCGATTTCTCGGTTTGAAAACGGCAGCGCCGGTGGGTTGGATGGTCTGAGGCCGCAACACTTGAAGGATATGATGGGATTAGAATTAGGGGAGCAGGGAAATCTGCTTCGTATGCGTTTGAGCTCTTTCAGCGATTTATTATTGACAGGCAAGGCACCGGATTTCATCATCCCTATTTTGTACGGTGCTTCACTATGTGCTCTCAACAAGAAGGACTTCTCTATTCGTCCAATCGCTGTAGGAAGTACTTATCGCAGGTTGGTTTCTAAGATTACCGGTGCCAGGGTTTCGGAAAAGATAGGCTCAGTATTGCGCCCCAAACAGCTTGGTTTTGCAACTAAGGGTGGAGCAGAAGCAGGCGCTCATGCCGCCAGAACATATATAAACTCGAATCATGCAACACCGAGGGTTTCTTTGAAATTAGATTACTCGAACGCCTTTAACGAATTGGAGCGGGATCCCATGCTTCTGTCAGCATACAAACAGTGTCCGGAGATTTATCCGTTCTTAAAACAATGCTATTCTTCACCCACAAAGTTGGTATTCGGCGATTATATAATTTTGTCACAGAGGGGGTGTCAACAGGGAGATCCGTGCGGACCCTTACTTTTCTGCTTAACCATCAATGATATGATCAATATGTTAAACTCTGAACTTAATATTTGGTATTTAGATGACGGTATGTTAGGGGGTAGTAGTAGTAGTATTGAGCGATCTGAAACTGGTCATAGAAAAGTCATCGAGCATGGGGCTCCGCCTAAATTTTTCGAAATGTGAATTGAAGATTTTAGGTGTCGATGATAAAGAGGAAGTTAAGAGAATTTTTAAAGCCTTTAATGACATTGCCCCTGGATTGAAACTTAAGGACGATGAAGTAGAACTTCTTGGAGCGCCTTTAACAGAAAATGGAATTGCAACAACTTTGAGGTCGAAAAAAGGTCTTTTAGAGCGTATGGTGGATCGTCTCCAAAAAATGAATTCACACCAGGCATTTTATTTGCTTAGACATTCTTTTTCTATACCTAGATTAACATACATTCTTCGAACAACACCTTGTTGGCACGCAATGGACATCCTACAAGAATACGACCAGCTTCTGAGAATTTCTTTGGAACGAATATCTAATTGCCAGTTAGATTCCAACTCCTGGATTGAGTGCTCCTTACCCGTGAAGTGGGGTGGTATGGGCCTAAGAAACGTCACTAACCTTTGCTTTTCAAGTTTCCTAGGTTCTTATCATTCTGTATCCGGATTGGTCCGCCAAATTCTTCCAGTTGAAGTCAGGCTTTCATTTACTTTGTTTCAAAAAGCTTTAGTGCCGTGGCAAGCAATCACGAGCATGGAAGCACTAGAAACTCCGTTGTGTCAATATCAAAGTAATTGGGACAATGCATTGGGCAAAGCAATCCATAATCAGATTTTAGAAAGCAAAACAACCGAAATCGATAGAGCTAGAGTCAAAGCGAACGTGGCGCAGTTTTCAAGTGCTTGGCTAAATGTTCTTCCGTGTTCATCACTAGGTACTTTGCTCGATAACCAGTCTTTTAGTATTGCAGCTACTTTGCGGTTGGGGATACCTGTCTGTCATCCACACGCATGCGTATGCGGAACGAACGTGGACAAATTTGGTCGCCATGGACTTGCATGTAAAAAAAGCTACGGCAGAAAGTCTAAACACGACACCGTCAATGACTTGATTAAACGTGCTCTGCTTACCTGTGGCTTCCCAGCGTTACGTGAACCATCAGGCTGCAGCAGGTCGGACGGCAAGAAACCAGACGGTATGACATTGGTTCCATGGAAATGTGGAAAACCTTTGTTATGGGACTTTACTTGCGCTGATACAACATGTAAATCCTACGTAGCATCCACTAGTCGTGGAGCAGGGTCGGCAGCAACTTGCAGAGAAATTTCGAAGAATGAGATTTAGGTAACAATTTTTACTTTTGTCCAATTGCAGTTGAAACGATGGGTCCATGGGGTGAACAAGGCAGAAAATTGATAAACGAAATCGGGAAAAAACTCAAACAAACGACATGACACGAAACCAATTCTATATCTATCACAAAAATTATAGTTCGACAGCAATAAAATTTTGCAATAACCACATCTGTACGTGTGTATATACTTCTGTATGCGAAAAAAGACGCGAAATTAAAGAAATTTGAAAAATTTGATGCGTTTTCAAAAGTGCATCGTAAATGGAGTTAAAAAACTCAAAGTGTCAACCCACCACGCCAAAAAGTGCATTTAAATAGGAGTTATGTTACTATTGTGAACTGTCCATGCCGAGGTTACGTCATTATTGCAAAATTTTATTCATTTTACTTTAATCGAACCTTGACGTCTTTAACTATTTTCTTCATTAGTAATGTGGTTCTTGAGACGAATCATTTAAGCCACATCAAGTGCACATATACTTGGGAAAGCTCGTCATTACCCCATCCACATCAATTTTTTGTCGTAGTTCGGTGATGCCGTTTTTTTCCAAGGTTTCAGATGATGTCACTATACACTGAAACATCTACTCCTCGTGTCGATCGACAATGATGTCTATTGAACTAAAGCGAAGGTTTCATGGGTTATTATTCAGAATTTTAATTCTTACAATTCTTAAAAATTTTCACAATTCTTGAGAATTTTTAGAATTTTAAGAATTAAAATTCTGAATAAAAACCTCTGCTTGGTTTACGTAGCATCATTTTCAGAATTTGAAATCAATTTTTTCTTGAATGCACGTTTCGACTAGCCTGTATTTGCGACATATTGATTGATCTCATCACGACCTACTATTTGAGGTTTATCGAAAAGCAAGTAAAGTAGGTCAAGTTGCAGCAGTACTCGCATATTTTCAAAATGCACTAAAACGGTTCTTAGACTCTGTTGTCAACATTCTTCCTGACAGGAAAGTAAAGACAAGAAACTGAAGTGGTCTAATAGGGGATCATCAGAGTCATCAGCTGTCGTCCTTTTTAGTACTCTATTTGATAGCTGCCAGTCTCTACTACTTAAGTAGTAATTATATTGAGAGCAACGCGATCAAAATAGCGTGGCAGAAATCCTCACATTTCTAACAAATTACATTTATTTGGGTTAATGCCAAACGATGACAGGCATTTTGTTTTATATGTTCATAATGAGACAGAAAACTTCGTCTAACACTATGTCAGAATATGGATGATTTTTACCTTGCCTAATTTTTCCACTAAATTCAACAATTTTTTATTCTTCTTGCTTCAATTCTTCAGATGCAAATAAAATTGTCAGTGAGCTGACTATTCGAAGTGTTAATTTTTGCAACCGCAAAATCAAAAGCATAATCAGGGCAATACGATTTCTTTTCACACCGTTACAACGAGTTTTATAATTTTGAAACACAATGGAAATTGGAATACGAAAAAAGCGAAATCGGCGAACATTCTTTTGTTATTTTTTTGTTCTCGGTTTGATATTAAGACACGGATTTTAACAATTCCATTAGATTTTTATTGATTAGCCGCCGCCGCCAGACTTTTAGGCCAGCGGCTAGTCCCAGACGCCGCCGACACTTTTTTGACGGCTCAACCGGGTCTAGCCGACGCCGCCGACCCCTTTTCAGTCGGCTAGCCGCCGCCGTGATTTTTTCGACGGCTGTCATGTCTGGTGCAACTGGTGCAAGTAAGGTTTTCATGCAAAGCGCAACAGACGAAAATTTTGAACCGCCTGTTCTCGTTCTTTAGGTAAATCGAAGAATTGTTTAATCGCCGCATCAGACAAGCGCCGCAGGCAAGAACTTTGGTCTGCTTTTCCTTGTTTTTCAGGTAATTCGAAGAATTGCTTAATAGCCGCATCGGGTACGGCGCCGCAGGCGAAAATTTTGGACTGCTTTCTATTGTTCTTTAGGCAAATCGAAGAGCGACTTAATTGCCGCAGGCGAAAGTTTTTGGTTGTAGGGCTCATTGTAAGTAAGAATTTCAATAATTGATTGATTTTGTATTTACCTAACGCCGTAGGCGAAAGTTTGTAGGCCATTAACTAGTTTTTTTTACTAAATCAAGGTGGTTGAAATTTTCAAAATTTAGATCAGTTTTTCTTTTTTTCAGCCATAGGATGGGCGCCTAAAACGACCGCCCCGGCCACCCTTTTAGGCACGGACCCGGAGGATTTACTCCCGTTACTCTACTTTAATCAGGTCTGCCTGAAAGGTAGTTTCAAAAGGAATGTTGAGAATGATGATGGGCAAAATCGGTCAAGAACTTTCGAAGTAACGATCGAATAAGTTGTCAAAACCTTGTTTTTTGAAGGTCGCAGAAACGTTTTTGCTAATATCTTCGACGAACGGGACTTGCTTTTCAAGGTCAAATATAAAGAAATTTTTCTGTGTTTCAGAGGTAGTCGAAGGCTTAACAGTATTCAAGAAAAAAGTATAAAAGCATCCTCTCCTTACGTGCAGATTTTCTTCCGAACATTAATATATATCAGAAGGGAAGGAACAAACCTCAGGGGGGACGGAAAAAATCTCAGGGGGGGGGCTCAGCCCCCTCGCCCCCTCCCCCCTAGATACGGCGCTGGACGCAAGTGTTTTTGTCTTCTTACAAAAGTTCTGAAATCAGAGAAGGGTGACGCATTAAGCTTCTAACGCAAAACAATTTTCTTCAAGTTACAAAAGTTCTGAAGTCAGAGAGGGGTGACGCATTCAGCTTCGATACGCAAAAAAAGGTAAAGCAAAGTTACATTGTGTTTTTTAAAAATTGCGTCACAAATGCCAGACCCTACAAAGAAATAATTTTTCTCTGCTTTCAGTTTTTACGCTGAAAAATTTTAACTTTCCCCTGACGCAATTTTTAAAAAACACAACGTAACTTTGCTCTAACTTGTTTTGCGTATCGAAGTTGAATGCGTCACCCCTCTCTGACTTCAGAAATTTTGTAACTGAAAGAAAATCGTTTTGCGCTAGAAGTTTAATGCGTCACCCTTTTCTGATTTCAGAACTTTTGTAAGGAGACAAAAAGACCTGCGTCACAACTCCTCTGTAAGAGGTTTTTTTTTGCGGATCAATTTTTGGATTTGTGACCCAAACTATCATTGACGTACGTATACCTATGGATCCATTTGTGCCTATAGAAAGAGTTGGTTATTGGTTATATTCACAAAAATCGCCACGCAAACGAAGCCAATGTAACGACTGCAAGGCAAGGTTCGAAAAGCCATCTCTAACCAATTCCAAGTCAAACCAGGCCAACACGACTGACAACGGACCATCTTCAGCAACCACAAAATCCAACAGAGCAACTCTTGAATCGGAATGCAAAGGTTGGCAGAAAGTGTTCGAAAACTATGAAATCGCCGAAAACGTCGACGTAGAAGCCTTCGAGGAACACTTTACAAAATTTCAAAAAATTTTATTTAAGGCAAATCAGCACCTCCCTGGACCGCAGCATCCCTCGGTAAAATTCTAGAGATTACGACAACAAAAACGCAACAGGAAAATGATGTCGGCTCAACAATCCCGTTCGTCGAACCCTCAACGAACCGATGCTAAAACGAAACAAAGACGTAGAGACAAATACCAGTACGACCTTGCCGAACACTGGTATGACAACCAAAGAAAAAAAGCGGTTCGAGCGGTCATGTCCTCCGGAAATATAAAGCAATGAAAAATCAAAATGGTTGAGTTGGAAAACCACTTCAAGAATATATTTGAAAGTGAAAACCATCACATTTTAGAAATGTATCCGCCGAATGAAACCAATGAAAATATATCTGTGAGCGAAGAGGACATAAAAATACAGATCAAGAAAACCAAACTAGACACGTCGGCAGGCCCGACCGAATATTGGTAAAAACACTTCGCCAACTAAACGTTGCAAAGACAATATCCTCCATAGCTAATGTAATGCTCAAAACTGCGTATGTATCGCAGGGTTTTCGAAAAGGAAGAATGATTTTATCGGATAAAGACGGACACGTGCACTCGGTGACTTATTGGCGGCCGATCTCAATTTACTCTGTACTCAGGAGGATTATTGAAAAGGCACTCGACTCAGCCCTGCGTGGACAGACCGGAATTAATCGGAACCAACGCGGCTTTGTCACAGGAATACCTGGTTACCATGTCAACGCAAAATTGATCAATGGCTGCTTAGCGCATGCAAAAAGAAACAGGAAAAACTGTGTAGTCGCATTCCTCGATGTGTCGAAAGCTTTCGATCGAATTGGCCACTTACATATCTCGAAATCATTGAGGGCGAAAGGAGTATCAAAAAACTTACATGACCTAATAATGAACTTGCTCATGAACAACAGCGTCGAAATAATAATAGGAAACGAGTCTTCAAAACCAATAGAGATCAAATGAGGTGTACCACAAGGCTCTCCCCTTTCGCCAATAATATTCAACATAACAATCGATTTTATTTACGAAGAAATATGTGACACCCAATTCGCAGACAAAAACGGATACAAACTATCAGAAGAATACGACGCCCTATGCTTATCGGGTTTCGCAGACGATCAAGCAGTTACATCGGAGTCAACAAAATCAGCAATCAGCAGTCCGTACCATTGACCTCATCCAAACCCTGTTCGCGAAAATTGGCTTGACATTAAATCCATCAAAAATTCAGGCAATTATAATAAAAAACGGCCTAATGGTAAATGAAGAAGTTATTCTTTCCGACGGAAACACGATCCGGGGAATCAACGCCGATGAACCGATGAACGAATCAAATACCTTGGTTGCTCGTTCAATTCTTCTATAATATTTGATGATACGAACATAGAGAAACTGCATAAAAACTTAGAAAAACTATTGGTATCGCCACTACTAAAACCGGACCAGAAACTCAACGTGATAAATCAATATATATTTTTCCAACACTAATTTATCCGTTACAAGCCGCCCCGATCAACAAGATCCCATCCTATGCAACAAAAGGACTAGACGTCATGATCCGCCGATCAGTAAAGGAAATTATCGGAATCCCGCAAAGAACCAATGACAACATCTTCTATGCGCCGAGGAAACTGAGAGGACTCGGATTACTACGTGCAGAATGGGAAGCTCACTTGCAACATTTCTCAATAGCCAAAAAACTGCTAAAAGTCGACGACGGTTTATTCCAAAGTATGTGTGTCCCACGCACTGAACGTTATAGGCGATACAACAAAAGCCTTACGGGCTCCACTACGAAAGAAAGCATACGATGACTGGTGCAACCTACCATATCAGGGCTAAGGAGCAATTCACTTCGGGCAATTTACCGCGAGCAGTTTTCACAAAGCGGACTGGACAAAATACCAGGAAAAAATGGACGCAGCTGTTCGTTTCATACCTCCCGAGCCGAAAAATTATGATCGTTTCGCAAGACTTGTCATTGCAACAGCAAAAAAATGTATTCCCAGAGGCTATAGAAAGGAATATATCCCATGCTGGAGCGAAGATAGCGATCGACTATACAATGAATTCATCGAGACAGAGAGTCCTGAAACGGCCAAAGAGTTGCTGAAATCTCTGGACGATGCACGTCGAAGCAAATGGATGCAAACTGTCGAAAACATCGACATGAGAAAATCCAGCAGAAAGGCCTGGTCGCTGTTACGGAAACTGGGGGGAGCCTCAAAACGTAGTGGCAACAAACCAAAAATGAGCGCCAACCGAATAGCCCGCAGAGTTGTGCGTACATCAAAAGTACCTCCGAACAAGTGTTTCACGTGCCGCATAACCAAAAAATATCGCGAGCTACGCAAACCAACCCCGAAAACTGGCAACCTCTCTAGACCTTTCTCAGTACTCGAAGTTAATGATGGGCTGAACGACATGAAAAACGGCAAGGCTAGCGGTTTCGATGCCATATACCCAGAATTTTTGAAACACTCAGGAGCAAGGACCCGAATTTGGTTATCAAAGTTTTTCACGAACATTCTTACTTCCAATCGACTGCCGCCAGCTTTTAAGAAATGTAAAAGCATCGCTCTACTTAAGCCTAACAAGGAAGATGACAAGCCCGAAAGCTACAGACCTATCGCACTACTATCTGTAACACTGAAACTACTGGAAAAACTCTTGGTCAGACGAATATCGCCAGAAATAGAAAAGGTGCTGCCAATTGACCAGGCAGGCTTCAGGGAAGGAAGGAGCTGCTCGGAACAAGTGCTCTCACTTACGAACCACAATGAGGAAGGCTTCCAACGCAAATTGAAGACTGGCATAGTTTTCATTGACTTAACAGCGGCGTACGACACCGTCTGGAAGAAGGGTCTTTTATACAAATTACTGAAAGCCATCCCATGCTTAGCCGTGTGTGATCTAATTTCCAACATGCTGAGTGACCGAATTTTCCAAATTTTCCTCAATGAAGATAAAAGCCAAATGAAAAAATTCAACAACGGCCTCCCCCAAGGATCGGTACTATCGTGTATTTTGTTCAACCTGTACATCAGCGACCTGCCACCGTCCAAATCAAGGAAGTTTAGCTACGCAGATGATATGGCCTACGGTACTCAACAAAAAACCTTCAAGCAAATAAACGAAACGCTGAACGCTGACATGGTAACCTTCGTGGAGTATTGCAAAAAGTGGCGACTGATCCCGAACATAAAGAAAACGATTGTTTCTTGTTTCCACCTACATAACCAAGGTGCAAACTTAGAGCTGCGAATTTGGTTCGACGGCAGTTGTTTGAGACATGAAAAGCATCCCGTTTACCTCGGCGTGACGCTCGACAGATCACTTACCTTTAATAAACATACTGACAAAGTGGCAGCTAAGCTAAGCACCAGAAATAACTTGCTACGGAAACTAGCAAGTACATCATGGGGAGCCCCCGCTGTATGTTTGAGAATCACAGCCATAGCAATCGTTTATTCAACAGCAGAATATTGCTGTTCTTCGTGGCTGAACAGTACGCACGTTTCAAAAATAGACACCGAGTTGAACAAATCAATGCGAATTATTACTGGCACCGTAGCGTCAACTCCACGGCCCTGGCTGTCCGCACTTAGCAATATTCAACCGCCACACCTTAGAAGACAGAACACGCTCCTTAAAGAATTCAGAAAAGTCATTGGGAACAGCAACGTTCCACTCCATCACGATTTACTGTCAGCACCGATCAACAGACTAAAATCAAGGAAACCTCCGATTAACACCGCTCGTCAGCTCCATGCATGCGACTTTGAAATCCAAGAAAATTGGAAGCGCGTATGGCAAGAGTTTGGTTGCAGTAGTCCTATTTTCGACTTCAAATCGCACCATGGTGGAAGCGAAGAATTTTCATTGCCCCGCAAAACAATGTGTAATTTGAATCGATTACGGACGGGTCACGGAAAATGCAACGATTTTCTCTATAAGTGGAACCAGATTGACGACCCCAGCTGTATTTGTGGCGAACCTAAACAGACAATGAACCACATACTCATCGACTGCCCGATACTATCATACGAAGGTGAGATAAGTGAAATCAAAAATTTTGACAGAAGAGCCTTGACCTGGCTGAAGAATTTAAATATTTAAATTTCGATTTTCCTTATCCTCTCTCAGTGTTCTTTGTTTAGTTTGAATTCACTCCCCTTAAATTATTTATCATTTTGTTAATTCATTGTACAACTTATGTAAAACCCCATACGGTAAATAAATAATAATAACCGCGAGCAACGACTTCGTCTACAATAAAAATTCTTTATCTTCGTCAGAATGGGTATCGGCCATAAAATTAGGCATTAACTATGCCAACCTTTACGGAGTACCATGTGTCATAAACTCTTCCAACCTCTGTCGCAAATGCGGAAGAGAGAAAGAAACAATTACACATGTAACTGGAAGCTGTTCATCGAATAACCTGTTAATCACGTCAAGACATCATGTGTAAAACATACATACAATCGCTGACTTACTTCGAGAAAAAGGATATGAATGTTTCGACGAAGTGTACGAATTGACACAGAGGGTAGGTCGCGGTTCAGTGACATCGTCGCTTTCGACCCGAAATCAGCAAATGCATTCATAATAGATCCGAATATACGATATGAAACTAACGACAGCAACCAAGACGAGATGATCATTAAGGAGAAACGAGAAAAATGAAAAATGTATACCCTTCCACGCGGAGCGTTAGAGAGACTCATTCGGAGAGAGAAGCTGGTCAGTACGCGCAGAGGCGCCGACTTTGATTTTGGTCATTGGGTGCTAGGAAGCTTTAACAAGGGGGGGGGGGTACTTGCAACACCAACTGAAAATATCGCGGGCGGAGGGGGCGAAAATTTTTTGGGTTTATCATTATTATAGCCTATCTTTCTCGTGTCTCGTGAAAACAAATGTTTCGAGGTGGCTATATTTTTTACTTGTAATTTTGTACAGCGTCGTACAGAGCAAATGTGGGAGAAATAAAACGAACATAAATTCGTTATTAATGCTCAAAGCAAAAAATTTGATTGAAAATGCGATTATTTACGAAATTTGTGTAAATTATTTATAAAACATTTCACTTTATTATAACGGCAGGCGTAGGTAAACATTAATTGTACTATAAAATCAATTAAAATTGACTCATTTCGTTTTCTCATCACTAAAAAACGAACGTTAGTTATTAATCACTGTTCTTGTGACACAGTTGATGATGATATTAGCGCCGCAGGCAAAAATTTTGACGTAACGGGCGGGGTATAAAGACAATCTAAGGGTGGACACAGCCCATTACACAATTAGTATACAACCTTGCAAATGCGATATAAGTAAAGTATCCAATAAATTGCACATATGCACCAGCGCGAGAAAAAGAAATTAAGATGGTCTAGGATGAAGTCAAAAATCTAACCATGGAGGAAGTAAGCGCCGCAGGCGAAAATTTTGTAGCTTTTTGCGAACACAGATGAACAAATACAACTTTTGTATGCAAATAGTTTTCTTACGGTGGTGTCCAGACGTTCCTTTTTATTCATTTATTCATTTATTGGGTGCTTTTGCACCCAATGATCCCGTGAAGTCGGCGCGCCTGAGTACAAGGCCTGTGGTTTGGTAGTAGAGGTTGTATCGGAAAAAGTGTGATCAATTTCTTCAAGGACTTTAAATTAAACTGTGATAAACTCAAAGACATTTCCGAACTTATTCTAGTCAAGACGATTTTTATAATTAATAATCATATTTATAATTGACCTTTTTAGATTACTTAAGGACTAAAACAAACATTTTTTAACAAAACGGCTAAGAGTCAGATTGTCAATAGATAGATAGGTACGCTGTGTAACAAAGCAACCTTCGTTACGAGGGCAGCAGCTTTATTTGTATTTTAAATAAATGTATTCTTCCCATTGAAATCACCAAAATCTAACAACCGCTTACCATTTGAATTCAAAGTTTCTTCCCCGAATCTACCAGTTACTCTCCCATAACCTGCGTTGTTTTTAACGTTTCCTATTCCCAGCAAAATCACAGATTCATTTATGATATGAAGCATTCAAAATAAATTAGTAATAAGGAGACGGTTTTTAAACAGTCAGTTTAGTGTCTACAATGTTTCAATATATTTTTTTTTCAAAGTTGTGCTGCTAAAATTTCACAATAATTAAATTTTGACCAAAATACTTAAGTAAAATATTGAATACAAGATGAACAATAATTAGAAATTAGTTTTCAGACGAAAACAAATAAACTTTTTTCTATACGTTTAAGATTTGAAATTGTTCGTTCTTTTTGTATCATTCCCACAATTTCTTCTCAAATCCATGGAAGTTTAAAAATCAAATTCAATGAAAGTTCTTCGTAATATGTTCGTGTACTAAATCCAAATTTCCAAAGTATTGAACGCAGTAGAAAAAATAGATTTTGAGAAATTTTCAACAATTCAATGCACAAAAAGTTATAATAAATATTTGACTCAACTTAGAATAATTGCATTAATCTTATAAACTAATTTTGCTTAATTTTTACTTCCATCTGTCTTTTGTTTATATAAAAAAGATCACTAAGCTTATTAAGTTCTGAAACATTTTACATGTATACAATTTTTATGAATAAAATGCACGAGCCCCTTTATGAATCTTCTGTACGGTTTTGTTGCCAATAAATAAAATATTTAATTTCTAAATTTTATTTTTAACTAATAGTTTCCAACTACTCACTACATTTTGTATTCCTCTGAATAAATATTTACATTTCTAATTTTTGCCCAAACGGCAAGAATTTTTTACGTTTCCTAATAAAGCCTCCCATCGAAAGAATTTCTCTTGAATTTTCACCGAAAATATATAACTAACTCTTTGAAAAACTTGAAATGACTCGATTAGAAAATTCGTAACGAAAAATCAAATCAAATGAAGTTTCGATAAACCTCGTCCAAATAAACGCAATGAATATTGGCAAACGTGTGCGATTAGCAAATCAGCGACTATTTGCACGCAAAGTTGAAATACGGTGCATACGGAATGGGCAATAAATTATAGTTGAATAGTACAGGAGCGATTTTACCACTAGACATATTAGCAATTGTATGTACTTTTTTCACTTGAACAAATTCTTCCCATAGATCAAGTCATTGGTTTTAGTTATGATCGCATTTCTGTGTGGCGCCACTTGAGGTCCGGTGTAAGTACGAGAAAGTACAGGCAAGTCTTTATACACCTCTATAAGATGTCAAGATATTGTTGTCGCTTTTCGACTTCACATGACGAAAATTGCCTGAAATATTATTTTAAATTTTAAGGCAAGTGTTGTTCGAGTATGTATATGTACGAAATCGACCACATACCAGTATTTTGTCACCGGCGCGGCGCCGCGTAGTATAATCCGACAACTATCGAGCCAGAAGCAACATATTGTTTCAAGTTCAAACGTAATATGTTTTCCGTGATCGCGCTATGTTTCCGACATTTTTTCATTCAATGGACTTGTGGTATTAGAAGTTGTGCGGAATAGGGTTAAGGCCGCGAAATGTATTTTCCTTCCAACAAACTGTCTTCATCAAATTCTTGCAACATTTACATTCAGAGAATTGCATTATGTTCTTATCTAACACGCAAATGTCAAATGAACAGTCTTCCTCATTTGCTATGCGCACACGTTTAGACGAAATGTGTATCAAACAGTCCCATTATTTGCTATTCGCACAAATGTAAAGCAAATGTGGGTGCATCTACCAATAAATTATGTTCAGCTTTCACAAAGCCTGAGTCCAAAGTTTCTTTTTCCTGCACAATATGCAATAAGTCCAAGGAAATGTTCTCCCCAAAACATGACGAAAAACCAACACAAAAAGCCAAACCTTCCAACAATTTTCTCAGATTTAAAAAATCTAAAAAAATCAACTTTGACAAATTTGGACTTTGGATTAACACCATGAGCTTAATGATAAACTAAATAAAAATGAACATATTTTATTTTTTGATTAATTCGCAAATAATAAACGCCAAATCTTAGGCCGACTTCTGTTTGAATTGGTGTATAAAAATAGGTGCATGTCGTCAGCCCCCCCCCCCCCCCCCCGCATTCGTGCTGGAAGGGGCAGACAGTCTATGACTAAGGCCTGAATTTGTGCTCTCGAATGCCACCGGTCCCAGAATTTGTGCTGATCTGGGAGCCGAGAACGAGTCAAAAGAAATTTGAAATTTTCCTGTTTTGTTCATTTTGCATGGAAAATGTCTTAAATTCTTTTTTCGTCTAATTCAACTTAATACCTTCAATTAGTGCTCAATTTGTGCTGGCTAACGGTACCGGTCCCACAAATTTGGCTGGTCGGGGAGCCGAGCACAAATTGATTGATTGTGTCAGTTGTTGGATAGGAAAGGCATCCAAAATTGAGTTGTGGTGGTGTTATGTACGTACTTTTCCGAATTGTACCCCCCCCCCCCTCGTACTAAATCGTACGGATTTGTTGACCACCCTCCCCCTACCCCCTAAAGTAGTACGTACTTTATGGATGGTCCCTAAGGGCTTGTTCATAGATCCTAGTCTCACATTTTAATTTCAGGAACACCAAGCCCATCCTAGAAGAAGCCACTCTTCAGAGAGGTTTTTAAAAATTTTCGATTTTTCAACTATTCTCGATACTCGATAAAATAGTAAAATATTCGTAAATACTTCGAGCCACATATTTTTACTGCCGTAATGAAAATAACAAAAATATTATTTATTACGAAAAATATTGCTTCGAATGCATGCCTAATGGTTTATTTTGAGCACACGAACGACCCTTAATCTGAACTGATCTTGAAGATGATTTTCATTTAGTTAAGGTCGCAGACATGCGAGATATTAAATAATTAACTTGTAATTTATATTTTAATTTAATCTGAAAAAGTTTAACTCATTGTCAAGTCTATCATCACTTTATGTGAACATTCAGGTTTTCAATTTCTTCAGATTTCGTCAGAGCATAATATTTCGAATTAGTTGTCAAGAAATTGTAAAATGTTTCTATTTTGATTGAGAAATGTAACATTTTTTGACAATTGGTGGCTTCTTCTAGGATGGGCTTGTTGTTCCTGAAATTTAAATGTAAGACTAGGATCTATGAACAAGGCTCTAGGGACCATCCATAAAGTACGTACTACTTTAGGGGGGTAGGGGGAGGGTGGTCAACAAATCCGTACGATTTAGTAGGAGGGGGGGGGGGTAAAATTTGGAAAAGTACGTACATAACACCGCCACAACTCAATTTTGGAACCCTTTCCTATTCAACAACTGACACAATCAATCAATTTGTGCTCGGCTCCCCGACTATCCAAAATTGTGGGACCGGTATTTGCCAGCACAAATTGAGCACTAATTGAGGGTATTAAGTTGAATTAGACGAGAGAAGAATTTAAGACACTTTTCATGCAAAGTGGACGAAATGCGGGGGGGCCTGACGACATGCACCTTACAAAAATCAGTTATAAGTGATCATACTCCTATTACTACACACCCTTCGTTATCTAAAAGGGAAACTGTCAGTTACTGTAAGTCAGTTTTAGAGTCGAGAGCCGCCGATTTAACAACATGATTCGTCTGTAAAGTCAATCATTTGTGAAGCGTTACAAGTGCATACAATTTGCTGGACGGCTGGACGTTGCCGACGATTTTTTACGACTCTGGTCACTTTCACTGCATATAGATAATTCACGCTTTTAGTGCGTCAGCAGCTTGTGTCAAAGTATAGTGATTTTCAGGGTCTAAAATAAGGAACATCGTGGGTGGCCACGTGGGCCCCGAGGACGGCCACGTGTCCTCGGGCAAAAAAGCGGTTTTGGGGGCAAGGGCCCCACTGTCTTAAGTCACATCTTATACCAAAAAAATAAGGTAAATCAGTTGGTTTTTATATTAGATTCGGCGCATTGTAACTATCCATGAACTGGCCATTTACTGGCCTGATGGGAATGCTCTGGCTGTCTGTCTGTCTGCATGTCCGTGCACGTTTTTTGACAGCTGTCAAAGTGACACTTTGACATCTGTCACTTTGACATCTTTCATTTTGACATCTGTCAGTTTTTCAGCTGCCACTTTCTCAGCTGTCACTTTGGCCTCTGTCATTTTGACATCTGCCACTTCAACATCTGTCACTTGGTCATTTTGACATCTGTCACTTTGACCTAGGTCATTTTGACATCTGTCACTTTGACCTAGGTCATTTTGACATCTGTCACTATGACATCTGTATCTTACATCTGTTTTGTTAAGAAAATTACTCTACTGCTACTTCCTTATACCATTTAAATGATCTATTTTCATGACACCATGCATTATATTACTTGCTTGTCATCTTAAGCATCATGTCATAAAAATCATTATACTTTGACATAGATCGTCATAGATTTTCAAGTCACACAACAGATGTGTTTGGTTTTATTAGTTTGTGTGCCTTTCACTCGCAGCTATTAGAATGTTAGCTGGAAAGATTTGATATGAATAATAATAATCTTGAAGGGATAGAGGCTAGATCTGCCGTAATTTGCATAAGAAACTTAGTGACGTCATTGTGAGAAAGAAAATATATGAATTACTCTCTTAAAATGTCATCACTAAGTTTCTTATGCAAATTATGGCAGGATCATTTCGATGTTTTGTAGTTCTGTGGTTCTACTTTTGGACATCCTTTCAAAAAATAGCGGAAAGTTTTTACTGTGCCAGTGGCAAGCTGTGCGACAAACACAGCGCCATCTGTGAGATGTACTAGGAGCGAAACTAGAAGAAGTAGAATACCGGCACCTCCCAGCAATGTCTTTCACCGGTAAGCCGTACCATGGCGCTACACTCAACTTCACATGACTTGAACGATTCAATCAGCTTTGTTTTGTTTACAAATCTAATAATCGGAACACATCCCTCTGCGGTTGAGTTTCGAACGGACGCACTGTCAACTCGATTTCATAGTATAGCAAGCGGACGTGCTAAGCACTACGCTATAGAGTTACATAGATTTGATAGTTTTTGAAACGTAATTAAAAAACTGACTAATCACAAGAGATCTTCCGATACTCATTAACATGTTTGTTTAGCCCCAGATTTCTACGCTGTCATATCGCCTCGTTTTCAGTTATTCCGCGCAATGAAACAAACATCCACGTCTTTAGTGCGTTAACGACTCATGCCAAAATATAACGACTGTCATGATGTGGTGCTTAAGTTGTCAATCAAGTTTGACACCTTACGGATCGTATCATAAAAATGACTATACAACATTGACTGACGTAAGCCGTTGACGCACCAAAAGCGTGGATTCTTTACACAATTTTTTGGCAAAAATTTGTATGCGTCATCAGTCCAACTTAGTATGCGAATCTTGGTAACGTCAAAATGATATTGCTTTACAAAGTGTTTTATTTCTTTAATCCTAACACCAACTTTCTCTAGTCAACAAATTAATGGAATGATTACAACAGCACTAACGTGCAAACGTGTGTTTCATGAATTTAGTACCTTGAATTAATATTAATTGACGTAAAACGATAAAAACAAAGGATTACAAAACAATAAACAAAACAATTACTAACAGTAAAAGGATTGATAAGACAATAATAGCCATCCATTGACGATTATCTGAAAGAGAAAAAATGTTTATTTTATACACAGAAATCAAAACAACGTGAATCACCGGAGAAAAAGTAAAATAAAAAAAATATTTTTCATTCGAGCGAATGTTATGAGGCTTACGAAACCCCAGGACGTATCTCGCATATTCAAGTGAATTTTGAAATGACATTCAGTCACAAGGGCGATAATACACGCGCTTAGTGTGACGTCAGCTTATATGAAAGAATACGAAATTCAATGATGAAGCGCATAAGTTGACAAGAACATCATTTTTCCATAGTGGACATATTGTGTATTTCGTCCTGAAATTGTTTATACTTTGGCAAAGCGTCGATTTGAATCTGAAGACGGACCTATCTGCAACTTTCAACTCGTTTTTAAACCCGTACGAAAGTAACGAAGTTTCTCGAAAAGTGGTCTTATGGATCTATCACTGTGTTCGTAAGCTGGGGAATTTCGACCCGGGAGTTGGCTTGTTTTTCGTTGTGAGGTGTAAATAAGACAAATCCGCAATAAAAAAGATGTCCGTCCGCACTATAACTCGAGTAAAATTTAATTTGATTTTCACAATTTTCCCTGAAAGATAATCGAAAGAGCTTATGTGGTTTTTGTGTTCATCATCATCATTCGATTCGAGCGGGAGAGTGGGTGGAGCATTAATCATGGTCCTTAGATGCCAAATCAACAAAAAAAATTCCGCCCGTCCGTAAACACGATAACTCCAGTAAAACTTAACCGATTTTCAAAATCTTTTTTCCCCTGAAAAGTAGCACCAAAAGTGAGTTTGGTATTGCAGGTGGGCATTTTTGCACGAAAAGCCGCTGAGCTAGGGCCGCCTAAGTGGTTTTCGGTATTTTGTGTATAGTTCGCGTAAATCTTTTCCGATTTGCATAATTTTTTTGTTTGAAAGGTTTATGCATTCCCGACAATTTATGGAAGCACATTTTTTGATTTCGAGTCGTTGGAACAGCCACGGCCCTAACCTATACTAGGGATAAACGTTTTTCTTCTACATAAATCGGGTAAATCTTATCCGATTTTCAAAATCATTTTTTTCCTGAAAGATAATTGAATAAATGATAACGAATTTAAATTTTAGCAAAATCATTTAAGAACTTTGAAAGTGGTCAAAAACGTGGTTTTTTGAAGGTTGGTGAAACTTTTAGACTTAAACCTCCGCGAAATTAGAATGGAAAATCGCTCTTGAATGTTTAGAGGGGTCTTATGCGTTTACCACGACGTTTGTAACCCCCCCCCCCAATTTTGACCGGGGAGTAGGGGGGGGGGAGCATCGACCATGGTACTTAGATGATGAATCAGCAATAAAAAAAAATGTCCGTACGTCCGTCACCGCGATAACTTGAGTAAAACTCAACCGATTTTCAAAAAATCGGCACTGTCGGCTCAAGGGCCGCCGAGCTAGGGCCGCTTAAGTGGTTTTTGGTCTTTTATACATAACTCGAGTAAATCTTTTCCAATTATCATAATTGTTTTTTTATTCGACAGGTCTATGAAAGTAGAAGAAATTTTTTTGAGGTTGGGCCGTAGGCTATAGCTTGGGCACTAAAAACGAGCTTCTGTTAGCGCTCTACATGTTTTTTGTGCATTTTCAAATTTTTTCTTGATCGAAAGGTCTAGGATTGTATCTCGTTTTATAGAAGAAATGTTTTCGATTAGAAACCCTTGGACTCATTCAGGACCCTAAAACTGAGTTTCTACTAGGGCCCAACGTGTTTGCTTACATAAGTTGGATAAATCCTAACTGATTTTGTTGATTCTTTTTCTATTTGAGAGTTAATCGAGTACCGAATTATATTCAAAAACAAATTTGGACCCGGTGCCTGTGCTTAGGGCTGAAGTGGACCTCAGGTCTGTCCTAAGATTGGCCCTAACCAAAAAAAATTTTTTTTTTGCTATGTTGCAGAGCAAATTGAGGGAAACATTTTTTTCTATGCAATTATGCGTCCGAGGCATTTCCTTATGGCCCTAGTTCGATAAGATCTGCCCTAGACAAAAAAACAGTTTTTCACTATGTTGTAGAGAAAATGTAGGGAAATATTTTTGTCCATGTAAGTATTTGTCCGAGGTTTCTCCTGAGGACCCTAGGTCGGCACTAGACACAAAATGGTTTTTCGCTATGCTGTAGAAAAAAAATTGAGATGAACATTTTTGTCTATTTGGAGGTCAGTTATGTACTTTCGGAAAGCTTATTTTACACCGTTTCTTCGGACGGGTTTTTCAATATTGCCCTCTCGGCAATTTCCAATACAATTTAATGTGGACGTAATTCCATACACTTAAGAGTTAAGGCAATATTTACTTAAATACGTTCGAGTCTTTTCGTAACATCAACTCTGTTTGGCGCATCTATTCTGATATGTACAGGTCCCTTCATATGTTTTAAATGTAAGATGTGGACATCAGAAAATCACGGAAATTAAATTAGTGAAAATCTCTGTATATTGGTTTGGGCTGTAGAGTCCTTAGTGTGGGTACTACTCACACTACGCGATCCTAAACGATATTTGGTGGCTTTTCATGTTCAGTGTTGTAGAGAAAATAGTAGCGAACATTTTTGTCTATGGAAGCTTGGGTCAGAGGCATCTCTTAAGTGCTCTAGGTCTTTTCGAAGATCGGCCCTACACTCACGGAAATATATTTTTGCATTAATAGAATTTTGTACTTCTGCGCAGCTTTTTAACACTGCAAAAACTTGCGCAGAAGTACAAAATTCTATTTGATGCAAAAATATATTTCCGTAAGTGTAGTACAAACAAATTTTTTTTGTGTGAAAAAACTTTTTTTTTTGTGGGAAAAAACTTTGGCCTTTTTTATGGATGTGGAGAGATTTTTCGCCGTTGCTTCGGACGGGTTTTTCCATATTGCCCTTTCGGCAATTTCCAACCCAATTTGGAGATGTAATTTAATACACCTAAGAGTTAAGACAGTATTTACTTAGATACGCACTAATAAAATACTGTGGAAATTTTAATTCCAAATAATTCGAGTTCGTACAATTGCGAAGTAGAACTAGCGAAATGAGTAAACTAGTTGACTGACTAGCGGATCGCTAGTCGCTACTAGCGTCGCTAACCCAACCTTGATAAGAATATGTATGGCAAACAGAATAGATGCTGCAAAAAGACTAGAACGTATCTATCGCTAGTCGCTACTTCGCAATTATTTGGAATTCAAATTTCCACAGTATTTTATTACTACAGCCAAAATTCGAGTAGCCAGAATCATGATTTCCACTTCGGCGTGTAAACTACACAGCATCGCACATTATTGTTAACTGTAAAGAGCTCGTAGAATCTCTCGCAATTGCAATTGCAATTGCAATGCAAGTTTCCCGAAAATTCTGTGAGATGGCAGTACACAGTCAAAAGAGGATTAACCTCTTCCACGACGACGACGTAAGTGAAAATCCTCATAAGTGCACGTTGACTGTGACTTCGGCAAATATACTTATAAATAGAGAGTTTGACTAACTTTTTCGAAGTATAGCACAGTTGTACTGTGTAGCAGTGAAAGATTGTTCAGCTTTTCTGAATATATTTTTCAGTCAGACGATTTCCTCAAAATTTTTCTTATTTTTTTAATTATTTCAATGGAATGAAAACATTGTACCATTAGTGAAGATTAGCGCTCACTACTAGCGACCGCTACTAAAGCGCTAGTTTCTGAAAAGCGTCGCTAATATTTTTCGATTTAAGCGTTTGCGTTAGCGTCGCATTTGTGTTTGTTTGTTTTTTTAATTTGTTTGGAATTTTTTTATACAGGAACGAAAAAGTGAAAACCAACAAGTTTCTGATTTGTATGGTAAATTCGTGTGATAAATCAGAAACTTGTCGGTTTTCACTTTTCCGTTCCTGTAAATTTTTTTTTTTTAAACTAAGTATTTTGCAAAACTCTTTTTTGAAATTTTTTTTCTAATTTTGGTGATTTGAGTGGGTTTTTTTACACCGTGGCGTTGCTTCCAGCAGCCAGAATTCTATAAACCTTTTTATGGATACTAATTTTTCATAGCAAATGTGACGTCATATGTACACGACCCCTTCATTCTGTAAGCCAGAAGAACTTTTAACATACAAGCTCGATGTGAAATCCACCACAGGCCCACCTTCGGTGCCCAGCAGTCGGAACTGCAAATTTTGATCCAATTTTCGTTCAGAATCAAACGTTTTATTCCATTCAGATTTCAGATGTTAGTTATATAGTTACAGATGTAACTATTCCTTTGCTTATGAAAGTAAAGAACAAATTCTATAAACATTTTTCATTGTTAATTTCGACTAATGTTCAAATCCGAAATTTGGTCCCCTAAAGCATCTCACAGGACCCTTCAATCATCGAAGAAATGGGCCCTTTCCAACTGTCCCCCCGCACTCAGAAATCCTTAAAAGTACCTCTGCTGTAAGCCACATCTATTCTGCTGCGTTCAGTTCCCTTTCATATGTTTCGGTTGGAAGGTACGTCCCACTCCGACTTGTCACGTATCACCAACGATAGACAGGTCCGACGAAAGTATTGTCTTAGGAAATATTCTATCGCTACTTTTCTATACCCATGTTTATGTTTTTACCCTTCTCATCCGTCTATCTGTGCAATCAGCGGTAAGCGAGCTCAAAGTCAAGGTTTTTGGACCATTGAACGTGCGTTGGGGACAAACTAGAACATAACGTTCGTCAATGACTCACCATTATTCATATGCAAAACTTTGGCCACTTTCTTCATCGTCGAATCGATTTTCGACTCGGTCGTTTCCATTTCATTACCAAAATCATCGAGCATTCTAAATGGAAAATTGACATCATTTGTTTGAGGATTCTAGAAATAACACAAAGCTTACACTGCCTGTTCATCTAATTCAATTCCAATTTGACGAGAGACCGTCTTTAATGTTCCTATTGAATCACTGATAACGTCCAATTGTTCATCTTGTCCTTGCAACATTCTCTGCTGTACGGACACACTTTCACCAATAAACCGATGAGACGGACTATCCAATGTGGAATAATGTCCGGGACTGTCAACGTCATTTTCTAATTTTGAATATTTCGTTCCACTGTGTCTGGACGCCATCGTTCCTAATGTAGAAGCTAAGCCAGACGAATTGTTGTTAAGCGTTTGATTGTTGTTACTTTCGTTGTTTACTGTTTCAAGTAATGGTTGCCGTGCTGTTATATCTCTGTCACGATTTCGATTCAAGCTCATCTTCTCCTTCATCGATTTGACTTCATGGCGCGTTGCATCGATGAAATATCGTCGGCTAGTTAGTTCCTTTTTGTCGATTTTAAATTTATTTGGATTTTTCTCGACGATAGGTGTTGGGGTGGTTAAGGTCAATTTTTATATCATAAAATATTGATTTCGTTGAAGAGAAAAGTTGCATTATTTATTGACATATGGTGCCTTGTGTAAAAAAAATATATTGACATTTGAAAAGGATATTAATTGTGTCTTCAAGATCTTCCAAGTCCCATTCGATGCTCCTCAACGAATTCCGTAGCTCAGTTGTGGTCCACTCAGATTCCGCTGCAGAAGTATCACCAATTTCACGCCACCTCAAGTACAGTCCTCGTGTTTTATTCAGAGCTTTAAATACCTCGCTAAACAAAAATGAAAAGAAACGATAACGACGCCACAAAGAACACAGAGACAATGTATATAAATTTTTAAAGAAACTTTTGTCTATGAAAATTTCTGGCAACATTCGTATACACACGAAATGTGTCCGACTCATACTTACTCTTTCACTACGAAAAAAGGATCTTCCAAAGACATGTCACTAAATGGTTAAACTTGTTGTCGAATATTTCATTGGAACGGTAAATGTAAATTAACAGAAAATTGAAAGATTTTCAAGAAAACACTTAACACGTTAGCTTCAAACGAAAATCTAAACAAAAAATGTTACGATTTGCGATCACACGAAATTAGAAAATAAGAAATTTTTCCGCTTTGTTAATGACGATATGTCTGTTAAGTTCAACCATTTTTTGTACATTGATCGATATTTGGAGGATGTGTAGGAAAGGAAAAACGTACCTTTCAATTTTCCATCCCTTATTTTGTCGGAGTTTCCATATGGAAAACGTGTGAAAAGCACAGTGTTGTCTCTATCCTCTCTCTATCGTTTGTTTTGGTTTTTCTACGGATTGACATTTTCACTGTCACAATCCGTCGATCTTGTTGTAGTAGAATCGACTGCTCGTCAGTACCAAAATGAATGAATTATGGTTTGAATGTAGAATAAGGGGTAAAGTTACAGGGAGTTTGGCAATGAACTAAAGAAATTCATCCAAAAATGAATTCCTCCTTGGAAAAAATGGAATTAGAAGGCAACTTTTCCACACTCAAGAAGTGAGAGGGGTATGAAGTGAATCCGTCCCATCTGTCCTTATTCTGGAAGCCTCTAATATCCAAAAGCTGTCATTTTTTTGTATGGCGCCAGATATACTTCATGACACAGATCTAATACATTATGATCAGAAAAAATTATCAAAACGTGTCCACTCAAATGAGGGTGTTTTCTTGAATATCTTCGAACATATCAGAGTTACAAGAAAAATGCTAGAAACCTTTTTTGTTTAGAATGAAATTTGCTACAAAAAAAGTTCTTTTCGATTTCTTTCTATTTCTTATATTTTTCGAAATATTTGTGAAAACGTTAACCATATTGAAAGTGGACTTGGCCCGTTCTCTCTACATATGCTACTAAGACAATTCAAAGTATTAAAGGAAAACAACAGCACAAAATATCCACCTCAAAAGGACCCCCAAAGGACTCAAAGGTATGTTACAAATACAAAAGCACTGATATCGGAGGGGGTGACGCATTAAGTTTCGATATGGATTGTTATTCTTTTTCAGTGGATTTTTATTTCAATTCCTTCTACATTAGGTAAATATCGTTTTTGAGAAGTGGAAATTAAAAAAACATAACCAAAGAATAGATGTGGCAAACAGAATAGATGTGGCAAAGAACCAGAACGTATCTAAATATACAAATAAGCAAACAATCCAACGTTTTTCATTCTTTTTTATCTGTAAGAATTTCAAAGATCCATAGAAATTACCCAAGGTAATGTCAAAGGCGCTACCGAAGTACGTCTCAGACCATTCAAATCTTGAAAAGCTTAAATCCAAAGACTAAGTCATTTTTCCCCAAAACCCTGAAACACTTGGTCGCTTAAATTTAATTCTCTACAACATCGCCATTGGAACCAACTTTCTAACTCTCGTAGTTCTGGATATTTGGGTCATCCTGCCTAATTATGGATGTGGCCATTGCCATATTTGCCCAAAACCCTGAAACACGTGTTCGCTTCAATTTAATTCTCTACAACTTTGCCTTTGACAGTAAATCTTCATATTGCATAGTTAAGGAAATATAGGCTAAACATTGTTTTCGTATATGGCCAAGAGTCTCCATTTCATCCATTCCATTGGTCCCAGTTCCCAGACCCCTGACTCGGTTCCCACAAATTTTTTTTCCCAGTTTCGTGACATCAAATGCTTTCATTTGACACCAAAATGAGGAATTTCCGTCCGGCCTCCACTTCTTCGACCATGTCTCCGGAACTACTTGGCCGATTTTACTCATCTTCGAACTTGAATCACGGGAGGCATATACCTTTCAGGGAAAAAAGTTTAGGCTGATCGGTTGAGCCGTTTGGAAAAAAAAGTGGAGACGGACAGACGGACGGACATTTTTTTTTTGCTGATTCGTCATCTCTAGACGATAATAGATGCATCCCCCCCTCCCACCTCAATCTACCCAATGTTATAATAAAATTGTTTGTAGTAAACGTATAGGACCTTTGTACTTCGTACGGGTCCAATAAAAATTACAAATTACAAATTAGTGACGATTAAAGAAAAGTGAAGATGAACTGAACGAAATAAATTTCTTCCATCGGAGGATCCTTTGGGATATTGGAGATTACGCACATTACATTTCCTTGCTGAATGGCCAGAGATATCCTTCGAAACAGGTAATGCTTTGACTTTGGTTCACCGGTTGTTCGAAGGGTGCCGTTTGATAGGTAGAAAAGTAGGTCTCCTATAAAAAATATTTTTTCTACATAACCTTGCGATATAATTGCGCTGCGAGCGTTTCAAATTTGAAAAACGGCGGAAAAATCACATTGCTGAAGCAATGTTGGGAACAGATTGTTAATGGCATTCTAGCTTTCGATGGCGTCACGCATACTGCATATGACGTTCTCATCTGAAGTGTGGAGTATATGAGAGATGAGTTCGACTACACAATAAGTTGAACTTAAGAAAGCGGGGAGTGCAATGTCACACAAGAAACGACAAATTTTTGTGGCGTAAAAACTGAAAGTACAGAAAAATTATTTGTGTAACTGGAAGTGACTATTTTTGCGTATTGAAACTTAATAGTGTAGTACATAGTAGTTGAACGGGTTAGCTCAGTGGTAACGTACTGGCTTTCCACCAAGAATATCCTGGTGGGGACAAATTCTGTATAGGATTTTTCTTCAATGTATAGCATGAAAGTAACGTTCCTAGGCACACCCAGGCTTCATAATTTGGGTAGTTGTGAATTTGGTGCCGCAAAGAATCGTACATAGAAGAATGACAAATATGACGTCGCCCATATTCGATGAACTCTGTGTACAAATATCTGAGTCTAACTTTAGGCGGAGATATAATCCGCAAAAAAACCTCTTACAGAGGAGGTGTGACGCAAGTCTTTATGTCTGCTTACAAAAGCTGTGAAATCAGAAAAGTGTGCCGCATTAATCATCTAAGGTAAAACTTTTTCGTTCCACTTACAAAAGTTCTGAAATCAGAGGGGGGTGACGCATTAAGCTTCGATTCGCAACAAACATTTTTAAACAAAATTATGTTGAGTTCAAAAAATTGCGTCACAAATGCCAGACCCAACGACGAAACAATTTTTCTGTTCTTTCAGTTTTTACGCTGCGAAAATTTGACTTTTATTTCTTATCACATCGTTTAGGGTAAATTTAAATTTTGCGTCTAAAAACTGAGTGTTGAAAATATATTCCGCTGGTGGGTCTGGCATTTGTGACCATAACCAGGATTGGGCCATATTTCCCCAAAACCCTGAAACACGTGTTCGCTTAAATTTAAGTCTCTATAACTTCGCCTTTGGAACC
>CM055404.1:100456756-100478973 GCA_029228625.1 Pseudolycoriella hygida | reverse complement strand
AAAGTCTTCTCTACTTCAGTTTACTTAATGTATGCTGACGACTTGAAAATTTTCATGAAAGTTAAGAATGTTCTTGACGCAAGTGACAACGTGACTTAAAAAGGTTTCTACAATGGTGCAAAATCAACCAACTTTATTTGAACGTCGATAAGTGTAAGGTAATCTCCTTCACTCGAAAGAGGTCCAAAATTGAGTTCGATTACAATATCGATGATGTTGGGTTGACCCGTGTTAAGGTAATAAAGGATTTGGGAGTCCTCTTAGACCAAAAATTGACATTCAGTAAACACGTTGAATTTATAATTGCAAAATCTTACTCAATGCTTGGCTTCGTTATGAGAACTTGTAAGGAATTTAAGAATATTAAAACTTTAAAAAGTTTATAATTTGCATATGTCCGTTCTTACTTAGAATATGTTTCAGTTGTTTGGCATCCTTACCAAGACACATTTGTTGACAGAATTGAATCAATTCAGAAAAAATTTTTGATGTACGCTCTGAGGCGGTCGGTTAAACGGGACGAAAATCACAAGCTCCCACCGTATATTGATAGATGCGAATCGATCAACATTGAAACACTCGCCCGACGCAGATTCAACGCCTGCGCACTTTTTGTATCCGAATTGATGAATGGCAATATCGACGCACCTATAATTAAAAGCAAGGTCTTTCGAAATTCTAGACACACTCGTGGTGATGACTTTCTCGTTGTCGACCAACACAGGACGAAATATGGTCTTTCAACCGCTTTTCACTACTGTGGTTTCAAAACATACCACGGGAATCGTTCAAGATGACTATCAAGAAGTTGAAAATTACGTATAAACTGAATGGTAAGACCAGAATTTCATAATCGATGTCAATATCATCTCATCATTTATACTGAACCTTTGGTTCTCACTCTAATCAGAAGCTGATTAGTCAACTCGGGTCTCACGACTCTCAAATGAAACTCTAAGTCACGTCGACTTGTGCATAAACAGCTAGTCTAGACGACTAGTTTCCACTAATCCTTTTTGTTTCAGGTGGACCATTGACTACACGAGGCGTTGGTACTTGATTGGACTTGACTTAAACTTTTAAATGTATAACTATAAATAAATAAAGAATGACGATGAGTAGTGGTGACTATCGACTCCGACGGGTCGACTGGGTCGGCAGCTCACTTCCGGATCTACTCATAATTTATGTTTTTTGTTAGTACTTAATACTTGTAATTAGTCAGGGGGCTTCGGCCATTGATGAAATAAATAAATAAATAAATTTAAGCGAAAACGTGTTTCAGGGTTTTGGGAAAATATGGCCCAATCGTGGTATATGGCTAATTCCATAATTAGGCAGGATGACACAAATCTCCAAAACTATGAGGGGTAGAAAGTTGCTTCCAACGGGGAAAGTTGTAGAGAATAAAATTTTAGAGAACACGTGTCTCAGGTTTTTGTGTGAAAATGTCCCAATCCTGGGGTATGACCACTTCTAGAATTGGGAGGGATGACCCATATCTCTAGAACTATGTGAGGTAGAAAGTTGCTGCCAAAGGCAAAGAATAGTATTTTAGAGAGCACGTGTCTCAGGGTTTGGAGTAAAAATGGCCCAATCCTGGGATATGACCTCTTCCAGAATTGGGAGGAATGACCCATATGTCTAGAACTATGAGAGGTAGAAAGTTGCTTCCAAAGGCAAAGTTGTAGAGAATAAAATTTAAGGGAACACGTGATATACATGATATACTCGGGCTTAGAGCCTATAATATCGTTTGATCAATAAATAAAAACATAACCAAAGACCCGTACATATCAGAATAGATGTGGCAAATAGAACAAATCTTGCAAAAAGACTCGAACGTATCTAAATGTACAAATAAGCAAACAATCCAACCTTTTATGTTCTTTTATAACTATAAGAATTTCAAAGATCCAAAGAAATTGTCCAAGGTAATGTCAAAGGCCCTACCGAAGTACATCTCAGCCCATTCAAGTCTAGAAATGGTTATATCCAAGGATTGGGCCATTTTCCCCTAAGACCCTGAAACACGTGTTCTCTAAAATGTTGTTCTATACAACTTTGCCTTTGGAAGCAACCTTCTACCTCTTACAGTTCTACAGTTATGGCTCATCCCCAATTCTAGAAGTGGTCATATCCCAGGATTGTGGTATTTTTACCCAAAACCCTGAGACACGTGTTCGCTAAATCGTTATGCTCTACAGCTTTGCCTTTGGAAGCAATTTTATAGCTCTTATACTTCTAAAGATATGGATCATCCCTTTCAATTCTAGAAGTGGTCATATCCCAGGATTGTGGCATTTTTACCCAAAAACCTGAGACACGCGTTCGCTGAAATTTTATTCTCTACAACTTTGCTTTCGGAAGCAACTTTCTACCTCTTATAGTTCTAGAGATATGGATCATCCCTCCCAATTCTAGAAGTGGTCATATCCCAGGATTGTGGCATTTATACCTAAAATCCTGAGACAGGTGTTCTCTAAAATTTTATTTTCTACATCATTGCCTTTGGAGGCAACTTTCTAACTCTTATAGTTCTAGAGATGTGGATTATCCCTCCGCCTCCCAATACTAATAATAATAATAAACACAACCAAAGACCCGTACTTATCAGAATAGATGTGACAAACAGAATAGATGTGGCAAAGTGACTCGAACGTACCTAAATATACAAATAAGCAAATAATCCAACGTTTTCTGTTCTTTTATAACTGTAAGAATTTCAAAGATCCATAGAAATTACCCAAGGTAATGTCAAAGGCCCTACCGAAGTGCGTCTCAGACCATTCAAATCTTGAAAAGCTTAAATCCAAAGACTAAGTCATTTTTCCCCAAAACCCAGAAACAGGTGTTATCTAAAATTTTATTGTCTACAACTTTGTCCTTGGAAGCAACTTTCTAGCTCTCATAGTTCTGGAGATCTGGGTCATCCTGCCCAATTATGGAAGTGGCCATATACCAGGATTGGTCCATATCTCCCCAAAACCCTGAAACACGAGTTCACTTAAATTTAATTCTCTGCAACTTTGCCTTTGACAGTAAATCTCCATATTGCATAGTTAAGGAAATATAGACGAAAGCCTGTTTTCGTATATGGCCAAGAATCTCAATTTCTTCCATTAAATTGGTCCTAGTGCCCAGACCCCTGACCCGATTCCCACAAAAAATTTTTACCAGTTTTGTAATATCAAACCAAATGAAACCAAATTTCCGTGCTATACTTGCTGAGATATTTGTGAAAAAGTTTCATCGGCCCTCGAAAATTTCATGACCGACCTTCACTTCTTCGACCATAAAACATTTACTGGTCCACTAATTTTTTTACAAATTCATGTAATTTATTGCATTCGCGCAGTTTTTCCCCTTAAAAATTATTAATCTAGTAATATAAAAGAGAAATTATTAATCGCTGACAATGACCTTGTCGTTCTCCTATGTTTGTTTTCTCTTTTTCGCTCATGCAATAAAGCATCATATTGCCATTTGAGGGGAAATCTCGGCAAGCCTCGATTGTTCCCCTCAAATGGCAATAAAATACTATTATATGACTTGTAGGTATTTTTTTTTTAATTGAGTGAATTTTTAATTACATACGAGTTGTACAGAATTTTTGTTTTTGAAATTTACAAGTAAAATATCTTGTCAAGACCGGTAGTGGCCAGAATTGAGGCAACGTTAGCTCTCTGTATCGCGAGCGATATCCGCTGAATTAAATATTGATGGGATCGCGAATCTCCCGAAATTTCGTTAAGATGATGGCCAATGTGACTGACCAATTGCAAAGCGTCTGAGGACCAAGGCCCAAGCGTCTCGACGGCGAAGGCTTTGAAAATATAATTGTTGGCTGTCAAATCCGTGTACATGCTGTGCTTGTGGCGAGAAGCAAGTTCGGCGATACCTCTGGCGGTATTACACGACACGGAAAGATGACTAGGGGCCAGGGTGTCCCAGCATGTCGCATGGGACAAACGTCAATCCGTCGGGATTTTTTCCGTCGTCCCGAAGAAAACCAGGTGGTTCAAGGGTGTTAGGTACGTGAATGGTGGATAATGCCTGACTCAAAATCTTGTTCATTTCGGCGTGGCGCGGATAGCGTCCGGCACTTCTTTGGCAACTAAGGCCATGTGTACCGAATTCGCTGACAAAGGAGCCCGAGGAATCCTTAAAGACTTGCAAATTCTGACTTGGTTATTGTCGAGTCGAGTTCCAATGTGTTTCGAAGGTATAGCGTTGATCCAAGCATTCGACTCCTTACACTGCAGCCTTTAAATCTAGCGATGTCGGCTTGATCAGAAAAATGAAGATCTTCATTGATTATCCGTAGCACATTGATGTCGTCCCATTCACTTTGATGCTGAAGCAATGTTGGAAACAGGTTGTTAATGGCATTCTAGCTTTCGATGGCGTCACGCATACTGCATATGACGTTCTCATCTGAAGTGTGGAGTATATGAGAGATGAGTTCGACTACACAATAAGTTGAACTTAAGAAAGCGGGGAGTGCAATGTCACACAAACGACGAATTCCCAAGCCGCCTCTTGATGTCGGTAAAGTGGCTTGTGTCCATATATTACCCTCTAGATTTGCGTTTAAGATCTTCACTGGGGTAGACTTTAAGATATTGTCGTAAGCGTTGATAAAATCAGTTTGCTGCCACACTGGAAATGATCGGATAAAATAACTCAATTTCATTGTCTCAAAATTGATATTTCGCAGTTGTCTATGAAAGTACGCACATCTTCCTCATCACTCATTTTATTTGAAATGACCAAGGGTTCTGTTTTATCTAAATTTAATTTTAGTTTATGTCGGCAAATGTTTTCAAACATAATTTGCAAGTCAGCATTTAATTTTGTTGTTGTTTTATCGATGGTGTAGATGTAGAGGAGTATATCGTCATCGATTTCATCGTACAGTTTTGTAATACTGTTCCAATATCATTGACATACATAATATATAGTAATGCTCCAAGTGTGGATCCTTGAGGTACGCCAATGCGTCACCCCCTCTGATCAGTATTTTTGTAGGTCGACAAACAAAGACTTGCATCACACCTCCACTTTTGAAGTGGAATTTTAGTGCGGATAAGGTTATTTACTCCACCCACACACATTTAAAAATAATAATGGGCAATTCCATTGGTAGGTTATGTGCAAACGTTGTTTTCTTGCGAAACAAAGCACATACGAGGCTTGTGTTATCTGAAAGAAGTTTCTACAAATGTTCAATCTTCAACTTTTCCATACAAAGGAATTCTAATATCTAAACATTTTACCCGTTAGAGCGTTTGCACTAACGCATTTTCCGCTTTTTGAATAGAATTGCCCAAAATAATACTTTTTCTATACATGCCATACATCCACTTTGAATAAGCCGGTGTTGTTATATGAGTTAGTAAGTACGCACACTATGCTGGGTTCATTTGGAAAAAGAAGCAAAACGTTTTTTACTGTTTTTATTGTTTACTCTCTTATCGATCCACACATACTTCTCACCAGGTTAGTTGGTAATGTTAGTGATAAAAATGACTACATCAAAAAACGTTTTTAGCCTGCCTTCATCCACTATCCATATGGCTCAAAGTAAAAATGAATGCCCTTCATTTAATTGTTCTGGTAAACTGCTGTGGGGACAGTTACACTGCATACTTGAAGGGTTGTTATCTAAAGATGAGGACTCTGGTTGCGTGATACCGGAGGCAGAGCCGACGGGAACAATATTACAGCGAAATTTTAAGTACAAAGTAAAAGCATTTCCTGGGCGATGGGAGGTTAAAGAACTAGTTGTTCAAACCGAATGGAAGGAGGAACCTTTTCTTGCTGGATTTATTATCTACTGCAATGAAGTTGCTAAGCCCGCTGATGTGTTGAAAACCTGCTCAGAACTAGGGATGACAAGCGATGTCTCGAAAAATGTCATATACGTAAATCGTTACGATTGGTCATGGGCACACGACCTCGGAGATGCACCCGAAGAGCTGTTGTTTGACGGTTTAAATAAGGACAAGATCGAGTTAATGAGGAATATGAAATCAAATCGAATAATTCTAGCTAATGAGGAGGACGGCTGGAGTGTAATCAATCAATTCAAAGAGAATTTGGCAGCTCAGAAAGATAACTCGCTGATCAAAGAGGCGTTGTTGGTTGATAATAAACCTGTCGGTGTCCATTTAGCTTGCCCGCATACAGAATACGAATTGGGTTGGTTGGTTTTTCATCCCATTAAGAGGGACGAACTAATTGCTATCGTCTATGACGGCGCTTACACCGGACTTGAAGGAAACATTTCACTGGTCGATTGAAGATTTTTATTGGTTTGTTATTTGTTCACTGACTAGTCTTATTGCAAAAATTCATTAAACATTAATTTTCTATCAATAAACTGACTTATTCGTCGATTTCCTCACAGTCTATCTCACTGGACGAGTTGTCGCTGTCACGCCTTTCCGCTTTCAATTTTGTTTCAACTACCTTCGAACCATCGAGTAGTTGATTCCTCTCTCCGCCAAATGCTTTTTCTAATTCTGCTAAACCGTTGCTGGGGCCAATCGATCCACAAGCGCTCGGGACGTATTTCAAATGATAGTAACTTTGATCCACGATTGGGTCCGATTTGTACAAAGGATTCATAGATTTAGAGGGCGGATATTCCATGTTTCTGAGTAATCCGGCCGTTCGATGGTATTTGAATGCTTCGTAAGGTTTGAAGTGTGCTGACATTCGATTGGCGAACGGGCTATTTGTTATTGTTGAATACGGTGACAATGGTTTTGTTACACCGAATGGAAGGGGCTGTGATCGTGGTATGAGCGATCCTCTTGGACTCATGTCCATAACTGATGGATTAGAAGAACTGGGAAATCCTCTCATGCCGGGATGTATTGGTGGAATGGGCACGGTAGGATTATTATTCAATATCATCGACTGAACAGGTGCTGGACCGCTGGGTGTTTGACTAAACAGCCATAGTCGGTCACCCACAACCATTGGTCTCGCCAATCCTCCTATGCCAATTTGAGCGTAATACTGTGACGCAAGGGATTCGACATCAGATGTATACTTTCGTTTCCACTGTAAATGAGATTCAAATAATCGAAACTTTTCTATTTTCCCTTCTTTGTTTCAGCAAATTGCCGTTAAACCCACTTGCATCACTGTTAACACGTTCCGTTAATGAACCAAATTCTTGATCCGGACTTCTTAAGGTAAAGCTTTTTGGGTAAAATTTTACTTGGGTTGGTGCGGGAGGTGTCGTGGAGGGTGATGGTGTTAGGACGGGGTGTCCCATAAAAGTAATGTCATCAACCAAAATATCCCCTCGAACAAAATATCTCCAGACAAAATAACAGGATATAATAACCACAATTTTTACCAGGAAAAAAACCGGACGAAATATCCCCAACCAAAATATCCCCTCAGACAAAAAATCACCTCAGAAAGTACTTATTGCAAAGTAGCAGCGGCGGGCGCAGGCCGTGAAGTTAGCTGGAAAATAAAAAAGTGGGGTCGAGGGGCGGAAGCCCTCGCAATAAAGGGGTCAAGGGGGAAATATAATATCCAATTAATAATATCTACCTATATCCACTAGGGTGTTTCTCAAATTTAGATGTAAAGTGGTATTTTAAGTCCCATGTAATGGGTAAATAAAGTTAATGATGACATCACCCCCTCGAAAAATCGTAGCTTAAAATACCATTTACATATCCCGCAAAATCGTTGAAGTCTAATAATAATATTTTTTGAGATCGCAAAATATCTAAAGCGCATTTTCTGGAAGCTACGATTTTTTGAGGGGGTGACCTCATCGTTCACTTTACTTGCCCATTACATGGGACTTAAAATCTAAATTCGAGAAACACCCTAATATCCACCACTTCTGAGTAGACATAATGTCTAGGGATATTTTGCCCGGTTTATGTGGGATATTTGGTCCAGGGATATTTTGTTCGAGGATAATTTGTCAGGCGATATTTTGTCTTGGGATAATCGGTCCTAGAGCCGGTGTTAGGGGTCAACCGCCATCAATGATATGTTGTTATTAGATGGAGCTTACATCAGGTGTAGTAGTGGGAGCCGTTTGAAGTTATGAATTAGTGGTATTTCTACATGACAAAAATGCATTATTAAGGGGTTGAAGAGCACAAATACATCCCTGCAATTGGTTAGAAGTGGATTTTAGCGCTTTAACTGTAGAAATGTTAAGTAACCATGGAATTCGAAATTGAATTTCACCCCCGCACCAACCCTCTAAAGTAAAATTTTCCCCTTTATTAAATGAGCGATTCAACAAAGTTACGCACGTCTCTCAGAATGGAGATGGTTGCGAATAGGCGTGCGTTCTTTGTGAATGGCCCTTAAGGGACGTTGTTGATGATGCAAATGGATTTACATTAAACATTGGCTTACCTTAGTACGACGGTTTTGAAACCAAATTTTTATCTGAAATATCAAAAAATTTCAATTTAAAAGTCATTGAATGAAGAGACTTTTGGTAGGACATTGTACCTGAGTTTCTGTTAAATGCAACTGTTTAGCCAAAGCTGTTCGCTTTGCTACTGATAAATATTTCCCTCGCTCGAACTCAGTTTCCAAAGCTTTTATTTGTGCAGCCGAAAATGCCGTCCGGGGTCGTTTCTTTCTCTCGTCACTCTGTGCTGAAATTTTGGACAAATTGTTGAATTGTGCAAAAACTAAGTAGGAAGATGAAGGAAAATTACTTTCCTTTTATTTATGTCAATCATAAATAATTTTTTTTTCACGGAACGTGTGTTGCATAGACTGCGAATGACACAATGGTTCTTAGGAGGATAGCGAGAGCAGAGCATTATAAGATAGGAAGGAAAGTATTAGCGAAAACTTAGAAGTTTCATTTCATCGTCACATCGAAAGGCGCGTGAGGAAAAAGTGCGGTATCCCCTTGAAGTTTTGGAGCCGTAAAACTATATACCGGGAAATTAGAAGAGAAAAAGGTTGAGAACTGGATAATAATTGAGAAATGACTAAAAATCGGGAAATGGCTATAAATGTTGAAAGTAAACCCACATATCGGTATTTCAGCGTAACTCACATAGTAGTGTGTTTTAATCAATAATTTCTAAAACTTTTGAGATTGTTTTAGAACTTTCAATATGTTTCTAGAACTTTCTATACATTTAGATCAAAATGAATAGAAACTTTGTATTTCTGCGAAGGGTTTTGCGGTGTTAAAAACCTGCGGAAAAGTACAAAGTTTCTATTCATTTTGTCCTGAATGTACGTTTCTTACGCAGAACCTGACTCTGAACCTGCCCGCAAGAGTTGCCAACAGCAACTGAAGAAAATTACATCACACGTTTGCTTATATATCTAAAAGTGGTTGAAGTTAAGCGAGGGGTGACGCACTTCTGCGGTTTATGGTATAAATGGTATAAATGGTATAAATGGGAATAAATGGAATAAATGGAATAAATGGGAATAAATGGAATAAATGGGAATAAATGGAATAAATGGGAATAAATATTGGAATAAATGGAATAAATGATAATTTTTTCAAATTCATCAAAACCTCAAATAGACTTGATTTTGATGGCAACGCACACAACAAACCATACTAATGTGTCAAAAAGTGAAAAAACCCACTTTTGAAAACTTAAAAGAATTTTTGTTGAAAATTGGAATAAATGGAATAAATAAATTTATTCCATTTATTCCAAAAAAAAATAAAATTTAATCTCAGGATGGTTTAAACGCTTTTTAATTTGTGCAAACCTATTTTTGAACTTATTTGTCTAACTTGTGATGTGTTTGGTTGAGATATTTCGCAAAAACAACAAAAAACTTTTGGGAATAAATGGAATAAAATAATAAATGGAATAAATTTTCCTCAGTTGCTTCTAGGATCTGGTAGTGGTGTAAAGTGGTAGTAAGTTCGAAAAAGTTCTAGAAAGTCCTGGAAAGTTCTAGAGAGTTCCAGAAAGCTATCGAAAGTTCTAAAAAGTACCAGAACGTTCTAGAAAGTTCCATAAAGTTATAGAAAGTTTTGGAAATTTCGAGAAGGTTCTAGGAAGTTCCAGAATGTTCCAGAAACTTCTAGAAAAATCTGGAAAGTTCTAGAAAGTTGTAGAAATTTCTAAAAAGTTATGCAAAGTTTAAAAAATTTCTGTAAATAACTTTTGAGAAATTTTGAAACTTTCTAGAACTCTCCGAAACAACTCAGAAATTCCATAACCTCCCCGAACTTTCCAGAACTTTCCAGAACATTCCACAACTTTTTATAACTATCCAGGACTTTCGACATAGGCTCAAAGCAGACCCTCCCTCTATTTAACCCTCAATCTCCAGACCCTACCCCTGCGGCATTTCTGCAATTCAATAGAATGCAATAGAGTCAACTATCGATGTAGGATGTAGGTGGTCGAGTAGCCGGGCTATGCGTAATACATACCCTCCATCTCCTGCCCCTTCACCACCTGCCACTCCACCACCTGCCCCTCCACCACCTGCACCTCCTCCCTTTCGACATTTTTGCAAATCTAGAGTTAGAGATCTATCGAATGACGCAAGTTTGAGCTCTCTAGGTGGTCTAGGAGTCGAGATATGCGTGATACGTATAGACGGAAATACGAGTCCATATGTGGATTACGCTAAAAATTGGTAAATGAATAAATATCGGGAGATGAATCAGAATCGAGTATTGAATGAAAAAGAGGAAATCCATAAATAACGAGAAATACACACCATCCGTTTGTTTTGCAAACAATGTTGGAGATATTTATGGAGATTTTAAGTTGCTGAGGCCAGATGCTAGGTATTGACATGTCAGAAAACTCAAAGACTGAACGAGTTTTTTGTTGTTTCTATGGTGTTTTAATGGGTTTTCTGTTGTTTTGAGGTTAGCGTTGTATGGGGCGACTCTTTCGCCAATTTCTACAAATCTGCAGACCATCCATCATGAGTCGTGTTGCTAATCGGTTCTTGCCACCGATGCTCGTTCTTGCCACCGATGAAGTGATGTAACTAAAAACAACAAAACAACAATCAGCAAGCACTGTTAGAAAATTGTTGTTTTATTCATCATTGCATCACTTCATCGGTTTTGGTGCCAAATAATACCAAACTTTTGGTAAATCAAACTTTATCAAAGCATCAGGACACGCGCATCGGTGGCAAGAACTGATTAGCAACACCACTCATAATGGATGGTCTGCAGATTTGTAGAAATTTGCGAAAGAGTCACCCCATACAACATCAACCTGAAAACAACAGAAAAGCCAACAAAACAACAAAAAGCTCGTTTGATTCATTGAGTATACTGACGAGTTAGTACCTATAATCTGGCCTTAACAATAATAGATTTACGTTGATATGAATCTAAAGAAATGGTATGGTACAAGTGGAAGGATAATTGAGAATGTTGAAAGAAAGCAGAGGATTTCCTTGAGAGCTGGTTTCTTAGTATCGTGATAATGGTGGATGAGTGATAATGGTGGATGAGTGATAATGGTGGATGAGTGATAATGGTGGATGAGTGATAATGGTCGGTCTTAGTGAATTGAATTCTCCTGACTGTGTTTTAGAACATGAGTCTTGAGTGATTCAACCTACAATATCCCACAAGTACCAAGATCGATTGTATTTTCAGAGGGGGAAAGGTTATTAGGAAAGAAGCATCATGGCTGCAAATGTTACTTCAGGTTTCAAAGACATCTCCGGTCTAAATTGCTGAAGAACGAAACGAAGTGCCGTATCTACAAAATACTGATCAGACTAGTGCTGCTGTATGGTAGTGAATCATGGCCAACGCCGAAAAAGGAAAATTACCTCTCTCTTTCGAACAAAAAGTTTTGAGAGGAATCTTTGGGCCTGTAGTCATAGATAAAAGTTATCGACGTAGATACAACTTTGAACTGGAGCGCGACTTCGCCGACGCAAATGTAGTACCCGCGAAAATTCGTTCGGACAAAGATCGACGAATTCTTTCAAAAGCTTCATAAAGCTTCTTTTGTCTGAAGAATAATTTGGTTAATTGGGGTTGTCACCGTTAAATAAAACAGAAGATGATAAATGATGAGAATGAATGAATCGAGAGCTCCACTCAAACTGTTTAATTCAGAACCAGCAGGTCGTAGAGGGGCCAGACGGCCAAAGAAAGTAATAATGTGAACGCGGATCTGAAAGGCAACGTTGTAAACGTATTCTGGACCAGGCCTAGTCCAACAAATGGACCGTTGAAGTAGAAGAAAACATTTATTCACGAAAAAAAACATAAATAAAGCTGCTGCCCTCGTATTGAAGGTTGCTTTGTTACACAGCATATTCATCTATCCTAAGACAATCTTTGTGCTAACATAAAGGTTTTCAGCGCCACTGGCAAACGTTCTTTTTTGCGTCAATCTTTAAGAATTTTATCATTCATAAGGGAACCAGTAGAGGATGAAATTGAGTGATTGTTGCTAACATCTTTTTAGCGCTACATCTGGAATTTTCAGATCAAAAATTGACATAAAGTAAACTTCGGTCAAAAAGATAGTAGTGACAGCGAAAAGCTTAAATAACAAAAACACAAACTTTTCTGGTTATTTTTGTCATTTAAATTAATTGTCCTCAATATGTATTTTTGTGTTCTGTACAAATTAGAATTTGTCGTGTACTAAATTAATTACAAAGGATGATTGTTCAAAAACGGCATTCCTGATGACTTACGGGAGATCAAATGGCAATTAGGTCATGAGATGATCAAAATTAAATTTCCATAAAAGTTGACGTTTTTATTATTACACCCAGCAAAAAATGCTTGTCTCTATAAATAAGAGTTTGAATTCTCAGCTGAAAAGGAGTACGGTATTGTTAATAGAATATCGTAATAATATAGTGAAACAGTTAACCATGCAGACCTCTGTTTTAAACTACCAGCACACGTAACGTGTATCAAACAACGTTTTTTGCAATTCACAGACAAAATCGAGATTTTCTTTTAATATAAAAATTCAATTCCAGTAGTGCGTAAAAAACCTTCATCGCACTAGTGCGTAAAAAAACGTCATCGCACTAGTAGTAGTGCGTAAAAAAGCTGTCATCGCACTAGTAGTAGTGCGTAAAAAAGCTGTCATCGCACTAGTAGTAGTGCGTAAAAAACTGTCATCGCACTACTGCGGCAAAATGACTTCATGCGAAACCGAAAAGACGCACGAAAAAGCGAGTTTTTGTCGGTGAATTGCAAAAAAGAATTTTTTGTGTTCCGAAGCTGCAAGCGTCACCCGAATTGATATTAGTTGTTTTGGAAGAAGGGACGAAGACTTGCGTCACATTTCCCTTTTAAAAAGGGTTTTTGTTGCAGGGCCTATTTTTCAAAAAATGTTTGAGGAAATTGAAGAAAACTCGCGAAAATTAAAGAAAAATTGAGAAAATTCGAGCAAATTGTCTCAAATTTTTTCTAAAAATTTAAAAGAACTTTAATGCTTAATTGATATTTTATACACAAAACATATGCAGGGGACCCGTACGTTTCAGAGCAGATGTGGCAAACAGAATAGATGTTGCAAAAAGATTAGAACGTATCAAAGTAAATGTTGCCTTAACTCTTAAGTGTATGAAATTACGTCGACATTAAATTGGATTGGAAATTGCCGAAAGGGCAATATTGAAAAACCCGTCCGAAGAAACGGTGTAAAAGTCTGTCCAAATATTGAAGCAACCGTCAAAATAAAAAAACGTTAAAATAGTTTAAAAAAAGTAAAAACTTGTTTTTCAGACATATTTTCAGAAAGTGTTATTTGTACTACCGCCGATATTAGAACCGACCTAGAGCACTTAGGAAAGGCCTCTGACCCATGATTCCACAGACAAAAAAGTTTGCCACTGACACCGATCTTCTATCACTAGTAGTTCTCAAAATGTTTGAATTTTTCTAAAATAAATTTCCCAGATCGATTCACCCTAACATTAGCGGCCATCTTAGGCTCGGCCCGGGCCTACATTTTTTCTTGGATGCTCTTAAGGCTTTCATTAACTATCGAATCTAAAAAAATCACGAAAATCGGATAGAATTTACTCGATTTATGTATAAAAAACAAGTAGGACACTAGTGGGTCCGCTTCTTTAGGGCTCTAGCTAGGTCCAGCGACACAAAGTAAAAAAAAAAATCCATAAATTGTTGGCCATTCCCAGACCTTTCGATTGAATTTTTTTTTTTTGAAAATCGGAAAGGATTTACTCGAGTTATGCACAAAAAACACGTAGGGTCCTTGTATAGACTCAGTTTTAGAGCCCTGGCTGAGTCCAGGCGCTCAGATTCAAAAAAGTTTCTTTTATAAATTGTAGGGAATTGCTTTATCTTTTGATTGCAAAAAGATTTGAAAATCGGAAAAGATTTACTCGAGTTATGTACAAAAAACACGTTTAACCATAGTAGAGACTCTTTTTCAGTGCTCTAACTAAGTCCTAGGGCTCAAGATCAAAAAAATTTCATCCATAAATTGTCGAACATACCCAGGCCTTTCAAACAAAAAAAAAGTTTTTGAAAATCGGAAAAGTTTTACTCGAGTTATGTACAAAAGACCAAAAACCACTTAAACGGCCCTAGTTCATTGGCCCTTGGGCCGACAGTGCCCAGATTCAATCCTAAGAAAGATTTTTCGATTACCTTGATTTGAAAATCGGTTGAGTTTTCCTCGAGTTATCATGTTGACAGACTGACGGACGGACGGACAGACATTTTTTTTTGCTGATTCGTCATCTAAGGACCATGATCGGTGCTCCCCCCTACTCCCGGGTCGAAATTCGGCTGGTTACAAACGTCGTGGTAAGCGCATAAGACTCCTTTTCGAAGAACTTCGTTCTTCGTACGGGTCTAAAAAGTGACCAAACAACAGATTTTAGGTGTTTGGTGGCCAATAAAGGCATAAAGGCATCAACTGAATTTTCAGCGCACCCTTTTAAACTTGGTTTGTTGAGCTTCTTCTATCTGTACGAACTAATCTATCATTCAGAGTACTATTCACATTATAAATAATTCTACACTTATTTTAACTTGTTTGAACGTGTGTTTTATATCATAATAAAAATTTGAGAAAATTTACGAAAATTCGTGAAAATTTGAGAAAATTTAAAAATTTAAGAAAATATTTTCTCAAACATATGCAAAGACCCGTACGTAAAGCCTTCACGTGCGAAAAGCCTCGATGTACCAAACTCTTACTATTATCATAAATATAATGCGCATCAGAATGCACAGTCAAGTTCTTTTAGAACTATCAGAATTTAAACGACTCTCAGAAATTACCCAAAGTAATGTCGAAAGCCCTCCCGAAGTACATTTTCTGAACTCTGACACCAATCACGTGTTGTCTAATGTGCTTATCCCTCTGAGTTCTAGAAGTGGCTCAATCTCAGGATTGGGACATTTTTCGGGAAAACCCTGAAACACGTGTTCGATAACATTTAATTCCCTACAACTTTGCCTTTGGAAGCAACTTTCCAGCTGTCATAGTTCTTGATATAAGAATCATCCCTTCCAATTCTAGAAGTGGCTAAATCTCGGATTTGGACGTTTCTGGGGATAACCCTGAAATACATGTTCGCTAAAATTTAATTCTCAACAACTTTGCGATTGGAAGTCACTTTCCATCTGTCATAGTTCTTGAGATATGACTCATCCTTACCAATTCTAGAAGTGGCTAAATCTCGATGGGACGTTTCTGGGGAAAACCTTGAAACGCGTGTTCGCTAAAATTTAATCCTCCACAACTTTGCCATTGGAAGCAACTTTCCATCTGTCATAGTTCTTGAGATATGACTCATTTCTCCCAACTCTAGAAGTAGCTAGATCTCAGTATCGGCTCGTTTCTGGGGAAAACCCTGAAAAATGTGTTCGCTATAATTTGATTCTTTACAACTTTGCCTTTTTAAGCAACTTTCTATCTATCATAGTTCTTGATATATGAATCATCCCATCCAATTCTAGAAGTGGCTAAATCTCGGGATTGGGACGTTTCTGGGGAAAACCCTGAAACACGTGTTCACTAAAATTTAGTTCTCTACAGCTTTGTCCCAGAAAGTATCTTTGTAACTGCCTCAATTCTAGAGATATCTGAGAAAAAGTCTCACCTACCCCCAAAAAACCATGTTTTTGGACACCATATTTCCGAAACTACCTGATCGAGTTTGCTCAACTTTGAACTTGAACCATGGGACATTTGTACCTTTCAGCGAAAAAAAAGTTCAGGATGATCGGTGCAGCCGTTTCGAAAAAAAAGTGGAGATGGACAATTTTTTAGATATTGGAGGGCTCCCGAATTTGTAGTAAACGTATAGGACCTTCGTACTTCGTACGGGTCCAAAAATAGGCCCTGCTTTGCTGTGATACTATAAACCGGAACCGGTCAAAATAACCCCCCGAGAGCTCTTTTGTCCAGGGTCATTTTGTCCAAGGAGCTTAGAGTCCCTCCGAAAAGTTATTTCTGATTCTTAGAAATGCGGACTCGAAATAGGGGCTCCGAATCATAGGAATTTTGGCGTTTCGTGAACCTCTGAATTAAAGTCCTATTAGAGTCTGAACTTCTAAATCGACGTCTCGCAAACCTTCGAAAGACCATTGCAAACCTCGAAAAAGCTCACCAAATTTCGGCGTTTCAGAAAACGCCGAGGTCTTGTGAACCTCCGAATCAAAGTTCTCCGTCCCTTGAACCCCCGAATTTAAACTCGGCGTTTCAGAAACATTCGAGAGACCATTGCAAATCTCCAAAAACTGCGCTTACCTCAGAGAACAAGAAATTGGAAAAATGTCGTTTTCGTCAATTTTGTATGTTATTTCTTCGTAGTCTCACGTTTTCGTTGTGGAAATTAATAGCACAAATTACTTCTGAATTTGTGTTAACGAATGGTGCAATGTTTAGGTATGAACCAATGTCGTGATCAATTAAGCTAAGGCCACATTCATGTACATAGGTCTACACGAGTTTTCAATATTTCAGTATTGGTGACAGGCACTTTATATGAAAAATGTCTATGAGTGGTTTTAGAAGTATCTGCGAAGGTATGAGAGACAGGCCATAGGTTTCTTTGGCAAAGTCTCAGAGTTTTCTGAGTGGAAGTCACCAGCACGTGGGAAATGGTAGTACATAGCTAACGGTAGTAGGACAAAACAGTAGTACGGGGGAAACGGTAGTACGGTGGAAGCTGTAGTCCGGGGAAAATGGTAGTACGGGGGTAATGGTACTACGGGGGCAATTGCAGTACGGAGGTAATGGTAGTACATAGAAAACGGTAGTAGGCCAAGACGGTGGTACAGGGGAAACGGTAGTACGGGGAAATGGTAGCACGGAGGAAAATCAGCTTTGAATAAACTTACACTAACTTTTAAAATACTACTGAAGTTTATTTCTTATTCATCTACATCAAACAGAATTACAGATTAAGCAAATTTTTTTCATTATTTTCAATAAGAAGACTACAAAATGATCATTTTTTATTGAGAAAGACCGTGATCTCATTGAAATAGTAGCAGGCAAGCTATTAAATGAAGTGATAATGTCGAAAAATAGTACTAACAAGAACTAACTGAACTCAACGCTTTGTGATCGGTTTCTGTCATGGGTTCCGCCACTGAACCAATGGACAAAATTCAATTCCCTTAATAATATTAACTAAAATTTAAATAACACTGAGACCAAAAGAGATGTTGCGTCGCATCGCTGAAAAAATGGGGCGTCTACCCAGTATGTGTGAAGAAATGTAAACGGGAATTGCATAACAGTAATATTTCTAATAAAATTTAGTTCGGGGCCGTCCCTAAATTATGTAACGCTAATTTTCGGGTCTAGTCCCCCCTCCCCCCTGTTGTAACACACCCGTAACGCTGGCCTCGCTCTTCGTTATGTAACGTAACAAAATAGCAATAAGAATAAAGTCTATCCGCATCGTTTTACGGAAAACTGCAGTTAGGTCGATTCATTACTGACTCTTTTCTAAACTAAAGTACAAGAAATTTCCACAAAACGTAAACGAAATTAGAAGTTTCATTACTCGCAAAATCTGCGGAACAAATAGTTTTATGTTCGACATTTGATGAGATGCTAGCGTTATGTAATGCTGAGGCTAGATCCCCCTCCCCCCTCGAGCGTTACGTAACTTAGAGGTGCCGTCTCTATAACTATAAGCTCTAAGAACTATGAGCTCGAATCTAAAATTCGATTACACTCAGGTCCAATTTGCTAAAAAACTAATTGTCGTTTCATGAAGTTTTCAAATCGACTCATAAATAAGAAATTTAAGAATGTCCACATCTTTCGTCTGTCAGAACAAGAAATCGAAACCATATAATAATGCAGACAACAGAAGAAATATCTTTTAACTAAAGTATTATGCACCTAATGACCTATAATTGTTTGTCTAATTGATTTAAACGGCTAATTACTTTTAAATCACTTTCGGTCAACGAAAATACGTTTTTTTGTCAATGGAAAAAGAACGGAACAGCAAAATTAAGTTTTTTTTGGACTTTCAGTTATTTTTAGCTCGAAACAATTAAACGCATGTGTAAAAAAACGTATTCAAATTAAATGAGTTTATGTAGAAAATTAGAAAATTGAAGATAAAAAACGTAAACAAGAGCAAAATACGTCGTCTCGTCGCTACGTGTCAAAAGTGTTCATTTTTAAAATCACAGGGAAAGAAGAAACGATGTATGTAGTAATTACATTCCAAGTCCTAATTTTCAGACAATTTTCAAAAGTGGCGTACAATGGACAACAGTGGAAGCCAATCCTCTGTTAAAGAAAAATTAGGAAAAATATACGAATTGACTATTCGCAAGCGCGTGCGAATAGTCCAATAAACACTATTGGCACGGGACAAAATCAAATTCAAGAAATTTATTGGAAAACCATGTTTTTTTATGATTTTTTATCCTTGTTTTTGTGAAAAATAATGGAAATAGTGGAGAAATAACGAACAAATTTGCTCGTGATTATTTGCTTTTAAGTTTTCAAAAAAGAAATTTTAAACAAAAAAGCACCGGGTGCCAATAGTCTCTTTATTATACTGTGGCTAACGGCACCGAGTGACAATAGTCTCTTTATTATATTGTGGCTAATGGCACCCGGTGCCAATAGTCTCTTTATTATACCAAGGTTATTCACACCCGGTGCCATTAGCCATTGTATAATAAAGACACTACTGGCACCGGGTACCATTAGCCACGGTATAATAAATAGACTATTGGTACTAAGTGCCAGTAGCCACAGTATAATAAGGGACTATTGGCACCCACTAAAAAAAGTAAATTGTAAAAGTAAACAGGAAAAATGGAAGTTTATTTCACAAAATGTTTGCTTTCAACTGTATTTTTCTGGAAATTTATTGTATTTGCACCGCAATCAATACATAAAAAAACACCATCTTCTTCAAAATCAACCGAATCTTATAATACCAGTCCATCCACATGACGCAAATGATATGATCATCGTTCATATTGCGAGAACATTTCGAACAGGGCCAGGTCTTGCTGCTGAGTTCTTTAACCTTTTCACATAAGTATTTGAAGGCTGAAGGCTCCTAATAATACTCTTTCATTGCCGATAATTGCAATCCGTAGTCTGTTCATAATTAAGTCGTCTTCAATAATCTGGTGTCTGACCGTTTTTATGCATTATAACAAACTGAAGAAATTTCTGTATGCCTTCTTTCACGAAATAATACTTAACTTAGGACGGGTTGGCACAGTGGTTAGCGTACTGGCCTTCCACCAAAACGATCCGGGTTCAAATCCCGTGTCGGAAAAATTCTACATGGAATTTTTCTAACAAGTGTAGCGCAATAATAACGTCCTAAAGTTCACTCAAGCTTCAAAAGTTGGGTAGTTGTGGTGTGTTTGGTGCCCATAACGACGTACACACTGAATGAATCGTATGACGTAACCCATATACGATGAATTTGTGCACGAAATATCTAAGCCTACGTTTAGGCGAGATAATAATCAAGCGCCCAACAATTCTTGGAGTAATTACATCATAACAAAGACGCTACATTCGCATTACTCTGAGACGTAGTTCGGAAGTCACGTTAAGCCGGTGGTCCAGACAACACTTGTTATTGGCTGTAAAAAGCTGTTAGTGGAGTCTCTAAAATACAAATACAAATACAAACTTTGTGATGCTTTGTTCTAGGTAGCTAACAATACTAGAAAGCTTTTCCTTTTACGGATTGTTACAACTAGGGAGTTTTTCTTTTACGAAATATCACAATAAACTAGGTGGCTGACAAAACAAGGACGATTTTCCTTTTACCAGTATTCAGTGAACAAATTTTATAAATACTCGCTACGCACCTACAATGGATTTAAATTAGGATTCTTGTAGTCTACACCTACCAAACCGGCAGGATTTAAGTTAGACTTAAATAAAAACACAAATTTAATTATAGAATTAAAAAAAATGTTTTTAAAGTATAATCTCTATTTAGTTTACATAGATAAAGTCTTAATTTCAAGACATATTAGCGTTTTCAGGCATATTCTCCGGCAGAGTAGCAAGCATTTAGATATTTGGAGTTTCACCGAAAATAAAATTTTTACCCAAAACTATGTTGTGGGGTGTAATTTTAAAGGAAAAGATGTCAACTTTTCCAGAAAAATAGTTTGAGAACAGTAGAGTATTGCGCGTAGACCACTGACCTCCAAAAGTCTTCCCGACAGTGTAACATTTCAACTTTTCGCGTATTCTAGCTCACTCCAGTCCTAGCCCAGATTACTTAGCAACGTTTTAGATACTAGGGATCATGGCCTAAACAACCACACCTATTAGTTTTTGGACAGGCGCTGGAGTTTTTTTTAAATCGCTTTTCAAAATTTCCATTTTTTCGATTATAAACTGTTCCAGGTCCTCAGACACCTTCACCTTCCAAGCAAATAGGCATCCACACTTTTTGTATCAATGAGGTCTACGTAACATATAAGTTTCAGATCAAATCGATTCATCTTTGCGAAAATATTAAACAAAATTGTTTTTCGCCACCCCTTGGTAAACCATTTTTCTTACACTGGTACAGCTCATATATGGTCGCTAACAGAAAAATGTTATCCTACGGATTTCTCGGATTGGTCCAAGGAATCAATTGGCCAATAATCGCAAAAATCGGTGAGGTGTTGTATTTTTTTTTGTTCGAAGAATTCGCAGATTGAGTCTTAAGAAAAGCACTTTTTTATTTGAAATTATGTCAAACGATTTTCATTCGCGAGCCGGGAGCATTAGGGACACTGCCTATTTTCAAGAAATTCAAGAAATTTTCTAGAAATTCGAGAAATTTTCGTGAAATTCGAGATTTTCAAGAAATTCAAGAAATTCAATATAGGATTTTCATGCGTGAAGTCAAATTTTTGGTATGTGGAAGCTGAAACCGTAGAAAAACTATTTCGTTGGTGGGTCCGGCATTTGTGACGCATTTTTTAATGTAATGCAATACTGGTTAAAAAAAAATTGCACATCAAAGCGTTAACCGTCCGTCGTCACCCCAATTGATATCAGTAGTTTTGAAAGTAGGTACAACATTAGGCGCCGAATTTAAATATGGGAATTTGCACAAAATGTAACGCAAGACTAACGAAAACTAATCGTGTGACGAATTTTGTTCGTCTGCTTATTTCCAATCATATCGCTAATTTGCACTTTTGATTGCGCTTTGGACCGTTTTAAAGACGATTGTAAAAAGCTTTCGTTAGTTTTGCGTTACACTGTGTGAAAATTCCCTAATACAAAAATTATCACCGTGACTTTATATACAATGCTGATTCATAAAAAAGAATTTTCGCCACGGCACTTCCCACGGATTTCATAGCTGACGGTGTGGTGGTGGAACCCAGCTATGTACGAAAATCATCTCCGTCACTTTCTCTGCAACCCCAATTCATAAAAAAAATTGGTGCCACGGCAGTTCGCGCGACTGAAATAGCTGGCGGTGACGGCTCCCATTCACACCTGCCTTCGCTTCAGCCTTAATTCCGTCTCCGCCCACTACATTTTGCTCATATTTGACCCATCTGACTTCAATACAGACGCAAAAAAAAATTAATACAATACTGCTTTTATATGGGACTAGATGGATCCCGTTGCCCCCTAGGAGGCACCCCGCAACCGCACTCAGAGGTCACTAGAAACGAAGGCTTTGAAGGTGGTTAGTTCGAGCGGAATTATTATTTTATACCAGAGGGCTGCCGCCCCTGGACCCCCGCTAATTATTAGCCT